>JAOPJH010000131.1:5787631-5804282 GCA_027122575.1 Merluccius polylepis | reverse complement strand
GAGAGAGAGAGAGAGAGAGAGAGAGAGAGAGAGAGAGAGAGAGAGAGAGAGAGAGAGAGAGAGAGAGAGAGACGACAAGAAGCCGGCGCCAGCCATCAACCCCCCTCCCTGACCCCCCAATTATGTCCAGAGGAGCAATGGTGGCCCTTTGAAAAAGGCGCTCTTAATCAAACCCCAATTAATTCCGCCCGTTTTCCCTTATTATTTCCACCGTGGACCGCGTCCCGCTAGCCCACAAACCGACACTCACGCTCGGCCAAGCAGAATAACGTGTAATAACGTGTGTAATGACCGACTTGTTTCCCAATTGTTTTTTGTTTTTTTCCCCCCGTTAAATCGTGACTTAAGTGCCCATGGGTGTAGTGCTGCCAGCCCACCGGACAGGATACAGGGAGCAGGGATTACTTTACACTCCTTACTTAATACTGCTTTTACTACTTGACTTCCTACCACAATTTATGAATATACAAATATAGGCTGTGAGATAAGGACTGTGGAGGAAATGCTACAGGCATAGACTGGGCTCGGATTTAATAATTGTGAGGTTAAATGTTAAAAAATATATAGATGGAAAAGAAAAGTGTGCATGATAACACATGACGTCACTGTTTGTGGAGGAGTCATAGAGGTTCATGTCATGTAAAAGCCATGTGGTTGGGGGATTTTAAACAAGGCTGGGATGTTCAAGACATACATGTTAATCACCTTGACCTTGCAGGCTTAAATATATGGATGTCGCAAGTAAACCCACTCTATCCTTTGTTTATGGCCAACCCGTCTGCTGCAAGCAATTATTTTAAAAAAGGGCATTTCGATAAAGGAATAGTTTTGAATTAGTCTTCTAACTCGTTCTAAGGTTAATAAGGTGTCAGGAAAATAAAGGCTAGAAAGATCAGTTAATTTAAATAGTTTTAGGAGGTTTTGAATGTATTATTAAATATAGGCCTAACTTTATACTCACCTCCATCCAAATATTGCTATGAAGGTGTACTACGATTGGTTTAAAACAGGAAAAAAAGCATAATTTGCAGACACTATAGATCTCACCGCACACTTTTCTGCCTCACCCGCGTGTAGGCCAATTCAAATAAATGTCATTTTTGAGGTTTTGCAGATCAACAGGCCAGTGGTTTGTCAAATATTGTTGCATGATTAGGAGTAGGAATAACATGTTTTGAAAAGTGGATCACGCAAATGTTGACCCTGTGGAGTTGAGCTCAAGCTTGTTTGTTTTTTGTATGGGGTCAGTATGGGGCACATTTGCTGTTGCAAGCAGTTATAAGCATCAGCAAAAAAATAAATAAGTAATTTAAAGATTCAGATTCAGTCCATTGTGTTACAAACCAATCTTTATTGCTTTTGTTTTGCACGCAGATTTTGAAAGTCAATATCTAAAGAAATGTTGTGTGGTAGAAAACTGTAAAATAAGCAGTTTACTTTAATAAACATCTTAAACACTGTTACATTTCCATGTATATTTGTTTATAAATGTCCTCAGGTTCTTGTTTCTTTGGCTTTTTTGATCCACTGTCACAAACAGGGATTGTTATAACAAAAACACTAAAAGTAAAAAAAAAAAGTGTTGCTTTTCCTAAATGACATGTAGAAAGTTCTGGATCAAAAGTCAAGCAGCATTATACCATACATGTTTTAACATGCACAATGATAATATAATTTCCTCTGAGAATGTAATTCCATTAAGTATAGTCCACAGATTGTTCTTGCACAAATTATTTTCCCAGCAACGTATTTTTTCTTTCACTTTACCTCAACTTTACCTCAATGGTCTGTATGGAAAATACTATTTGTTCAATCATATTAAAGTGGAAATAATAGGAGGCTTATTATCATCATTATGTCATAAGGTGAAAGATATACGGCCAATAGCTCTACATTGGTTTAGTGAATCACCCATAGCGATTGCATCTGCACACACACTCATACACACACACCCACCCACACACACACTGGCCAAGTCTCTGAGCAACGTCAGTGCAAATGAATCCAACTTCAAATAGTTGTGATCCAATAATAAAGGCAACCAGTGCTACTTCCTAGAGGTAGGCAAGGTTGCCAGCACTTATTATCTCCCACACTAAATTCAACAATGCAGTAAGAATGAACAATGTAGTTATTATTTACCAATAACAATATCCATAATGAATAACTTTACATTTTTCCGCTTATTAAGAGTATGTATGTAGGGGCAACATGAAAACCTGATAAGAACGACAAGGACGGCACAGTTTGCCAGGTCGTGAGAGGGGTTTGAGGACTTCTGAGGGCATTTTGTTGGACGCTGAGAAGCTGGGGTTAATCGCTTTAAAACCAGTCATTAGGTGTTAAGAGGTATGCTTGTCTGCTTAAATTAGCCTCTGAGACAGATTGTGCTCGGTGGCTTCGTCAAACCTCTCCTACCACGGAGGGGGAGGGGGGGGCAATATTCACAAAGCAGAATTGTATTAAGCTATTGGTATACTCTTTGAGATATGTGATTTGAGCTGTTTTCATAAAACAACTCATCATTTACAATAGTCTCATATTGAGGACCATGAGCACAGGGACTGTCAACCGACAAAGGGGCAAGGGAGCTCGGTCATTCATTACAATACAAGAAAAAGTTAAATGACATTAATTATAATGAGTGTTTGATAAAACTCTCAATATAAAAATACATCTCCATGTAATATATTCTAAGATGTCAAGCCATTGTACTAGTCTGCAATTAATCAAACAAAAGTTGCATATTCAGTCACCATACTCCTCTCCTGTAGAACTGCTTTCATCCTCATATCATAAACCAGAAACCAATCATTCCCTTACAAGATGGCAATCCATAGTAAAACAAAAATAGACATGTAAGAATAGATAAATCATTCTGATACAAGTCCAAAACAGTTTGATACTTTCTTCACAAGGTTACAGAACTCAAAACATTCGAAATCCAGTCTATAATTAATTTTGAAAAAAGAAAAAGAAATCACCAACGTCTTATTTTGAGAGTTGCCCATTATCATCATAAAAATGTCCAAAACATTCAAGGTGATGTCTTTCTCCTCTCCAAAGTAACATCGCCAAATACCTGCCAACATTTTTTGTAAACATTTACTGGAGCAGCATTAAGATCCTTTCTGTATGCTTCAGCATGCACAGTGGATCACATGTGTTGCCATGTTTTATCCATGGACTGAATGTGCTCTTTGGCCTTCATCCGTAGTGCTGCAATGCTAGAACTCCTCTCGTCCTCCATGGGATACTTGTCGTTAAAGCTGGGCGGACACTGGTAGGGAGGCGGGGGCATTGACTGCATACCCTGGACCATCCCAGGCGGGGTGTTCAGGAAGCCGTGGCTGGAGTAGGAATGCTGTAGGCCTTGCGGTGGGCCCATGAACCCAGGCATGGTGTGTAGAGGTGTGGAACTGGGCATGGGCGAGGCCAGCCAGGGATCCAGGGGCATGGTGTTGGCCATTGGCCCCACGCCGGAGGGCATCGGGGGCCGGTTGAAGGAGAGCATGGGGGAGTCGTGAAGTTTCATGGTGCTTGTGTCTATTTTTTCTTGACGCCTCCACTTGGCTCTGCGGTTTTGGAACCAAACCTGGGCAGAGGGCAAAGCATTGATCAACTCTGAATAACAGAACGCTTGACAAACATGACTCATGCAATAGTGCGCTATTCTGTCCGCCATGCCACGAAGAGCGTCCTTACCTGAACACGGACCTCTGGCAGGTTGACCTTCATAGCCAACTCCTCCCGGCTGTAGACGTCTGGATAGTGGGACTTCTCAAAGGCTCTCTCCAGCTCATGGAGCTGATAGGTGGTGAAGGTGGTGCGGTTTCTCCGGTGCTTCTTCTTAGGGTGGTCTTCGTCTTTAGCCGGTTCTGGGGACCCCTCATTGTCATCTAAGTCCTTCTGAGGGTCACTCACCTGCCCCTCGCACTTGTCACTGGAGAAAAGGCTTGACTCTGCAATCACAGAGGAACGCAATGAAAACCAAATTTGCATTATGTTATTAAGATCCTCATGTAAAACACTAAGTGAGTATGTTGAAGAGAGTTTCTGGGGATGAATGACATG
This sequence comes from Merluccius polylepis, assembly GCA_027122575.1. Taxonomy (NCBI): domain Eukaryota; kingdom Metazoa; phylum Chordata; class Actinopteri; order Gadiformes; family Merlucciidae; genus Merluccius; species Merluccius polylepis. The sequence goes on along the minus strand of JAOPJH010000131.1, from coordinate 5,800,208 downwards.
GACTGTAAAGCACTTAATGGTTTTGTCCCACCCCCCATAACCTAAAATGCTACAACAGGAAGGTTGCATTCTCATCCCTTTGTAGATAATAGAGCATTTCATTTACAAATGCTAAATTCAGTCATAATCAAGAGTAAGTTGACTCAAGCGGACCTATGACACACTCAGGACAGTGGGCTGACTGAACCTTAAATAACCACCTTGTTGAGTCACTCAGTCATAGCTCCACGGTGGTGGCATGTTCGCAGAGCTTTATTCTTTTGCATATTGATGGGCGTACAACTGCAATGATTAGTCAATTAATCCATTGACAAAAAATGAATCAAATCAATTTTGTATAATCGATTAATCGTTATGGTAATTTATCAAGTACACATACCAAACATTTGCTGCTTGATGCTTCAGAAAGCCAAATGTATGGTTCACGGATCATTATAAAAGGAATAGTTTAGTTTTTCTTGGCTGCTTGTCAGATAAAGCAAGCACATTTAAGACATCACTTTGGACTCTGCAGCCCTAAGTACAACCTAATCCTTATTTCTATTATTCCATTGTAGTCTATGATAGGTAAATTACTGGTAAAGTAAACAAATGAAAGTGGATGGTTAGTGGCACAATGGCTGACACTAAAATGACAAGCAGCAGGGTTCCTCTTGTCTCTATTCAAGAGAATAGTGGCCCCGGTCAGGCTTGCCATGGTCTATTGGCCAAGGAAAAGCAAACAACACTTCTTTCATCTCATATAACCATCACGTCGGTCATGTTTGCAACCACAGAACTGGATATAGCTTCAATCATTTGCATGGTGATAGATTCAAAACATTTCTCTGTTCTCTGCCTTGCTCATACCAATCTATTTGCATATACTATATTGTAGTACATTTGTTACCCTAGGGCCTTGATCCACATCCAGCCTTGTGTCTCATTGTCTAGGTCTAGGCCTAGACTAGCCGGCTGGCTAGTCTAGTGGTTGGGGTGTTCGACTCCCAGCTGAAAGGTTCTGGGTTCGAACCCCAAGGTCCACAATCTATCTCTCGGCATTTCTAAGCAAGATGCTGCTACCTCAATCATGACACTACTACTTCACTTAGGATACTTTAATCTTTAATAAGTAGTAAATGCTTTGTTCATTCAACTGAAAAGTTAGGGGTAGGAATCTGTAAAAGTAATGCTTTGGAAGTGAACATAGGTGAACCCACTAGCGGATGAGCAACAGCATTAAAGCCTTCCAAATGGCATCTTTCACTGAAATCTTCCCTTGCGAGTAATCCGACCAAGACATATGCTACTTGTTAAACCTGTAAATCCATGCCTAATCTAAGGGTACGCATCCCGATTGTCAATTCCAAGAAATATATAAGCTAAAGAAATGGTCTATGTATTGTTGGTTTACAATTATGCAACACTGAAATACATCACAATCTCCTTTATAAAACCTAAGAACTGATGGTTGTTCAGGATCACATTCATATCCCCCAAAACCAAGTGAGTGTGACTTAACTAATTTCAACATCATGTGTAAAAAATACACATGAAGCAGCTTTTTTGTGCAGTAGGTCTTCTGACTGTTTGAACCGCTCTAAAATATGTTTGCTTGACTCCTAGATTGCATCACAGTCTATGTTAGTGAGAAGTGAATGATTCTATGATCAGCACCAGAGAAAAGTTCTGCTACCACAGATTCAGCAGTATTTATTGATAGTTAGCATAGGCAATGTAAAACTATGCTAAACCTGTTATTGTAGCTGGAATGTTAGCTTGATATCAAGCTTGATATTCTGGTAATAGTTTTAATATGGATGCCTGATAGTCATTTTGGTATGGATGCCCTCATATTTAGGGCAAGTGATTTTTTTTTACAAAGATAGGACAGGCCTACATTTAAGAATGGCATCCAAACATCTGCAAAATGTTGCGTAGGCCTACTTGTGCAATTACATATAACCAATCACTAAACGTTCTATTCCTCTTTTCCAAACATTGCCTCATCATGTTATTCCTCCAAAAACGTTGCTGTTGCAGTCTGTATAACTAGTTAACATGGTACACAATCTTTGCTAAAGGCATGGATATAGCCATATCTAAAGGAGATTTGTCGTCATACATCATAGATTCATCCTTTCACAATGTAATATAAGCTCTAAGTGTGTCTGGTAGACTTGTCAATAGGGTTCCAAAGGATTTCCTATTTGTTGTTGTGTGTTAAATGGTTAATTTTATCCATGTGTTCGAGTAGTACCACAGTTAATGGAGGTGTGTGTTTTCCACTCACCATCGAAAGTGGAATGCTGTGTGCTGTCGCCCAAGTCCGAAAGGTGTCTGTATGGATCAGAAGATGCCTGCTTCTCAGAGTCTTCCTGGTTCCCTCCATTCACCGTGTGGTGCTGAACTTCCCCTGCGCGTTGGAGCAACGGGTCCTGGTCTTTACTGAATCCCAGTATCACGTCGATGCTGTGGACCCGGCCTCCACCGCTCGACCCCGCACCCTTCGACATGTCGTAGTTGTCCATGCAACCGTCGTCCACCATTCCAAGGGTATCCATTGACAAATGCATCCGAGCCCCCTTGAGACACTCTTCCTCTTCACGTTTAGAACTGAAAATTATTGAAATTAATGTTTTGATGAACAATAAATTGCCACCAGGAGGCAGGAAGTGCAGCTTTTCCAGGGTTCAGTGGTCTGTCGTCGCTGGTCAGGGGTTGTGCGTGAGGCCTAGGGGAAGGGATGAGTTCTTCCAATCTCACTTCAGAAAAGTTGAAGCAAAAATGTCCAAGACTTTATATTGTTAGCTGCAGTAGGGAGACAGCAGGAAAAGGAAAGAAAAGTCAGAAATTGTCTTATAAAATTGTAAAGAAAAATGGAATGTTAAGAAACCTCGAGTCACAAAAAGAATGACTTGTATGATCTCCAAGATCACTAAAATGTTGTTTTATGATTGGCATCATTGTGTGGTTCAATGGTTTAATATTGCAGTGGCTAGCATATCTTTACATACATTGTTTTTTTTAATATAGTTTAAAGATTAATCCAGTGTATTCTTGTAATAGACAATATTATAAAAATAAATTAAAACAAAATGATAATTATGCACAAAACAAACAATTTATATACCAAATTAAGTCAAGATGATGAGAGAGCTTCTTCAGAAACCTGAACATCATTATAATTACATTTTAAAATGTAGCATTCTATAAATCAGAAAGGAAATCAATTACATGAAAAACAAGCAAGCTTTGTTCCAAGTCACCAACATATCTGAAACACAGGCAAGGTAGATAACTTACCCTCTATCACGTTGGTGCTGCAGAGGCTAGGCTGTGTGCATGTTCACTCACTAGTCCATAAGTAGACAAATGACAGCCAAAGACACTTGGGGTAGCTACTGTAGGCACTTGCTACTCCCCCATTAAGTCCTCCAAAATCCCCTGCGCCCAAGTGAGCAAAGGAATCACTGTTGGACCCCCTGTCTAACAACCTGATGGAATGTCTTTCTCAGTGGACAAAACTCTCCTTTAACCACACGGGACACCAAAAGCTTGCAGGGCAGTGGATGTAAAACCAAAAGGGTTTAAGAGGTTTATTAATTGGACTCCTTCCCCTTTAAGAATGATTGACGGTTGTTTTCTGGTCAAGTAATTGCTCCAAATGTGCCCTGCATTCAGACCACAGAGGGAGGCCATCGCTAATGAAGCCTTAACAAAACTTTCTTTCAAAAAATCTATTGTCCGAAAGATAATGGCTCGTACTGAGAATTTTCGCTAATCCCTTCATTATAGACAATGTAAGAGGGGGGGAAAGACACAGAGATGGACTCTAACTAGAATGTGTACACAAAGTAAAGACTTGTATTCATACAAACAGTTGTATTCAAACAAATCCTGCCTTACATGCACCTCCACGTTTTGAAGTGCAGTACAACATTCGGGCAAAACAGCAGAAGAACTGATTGCTCATTGTTTCCTCAAAGCGTTTTATTTATAGACATGTCAAACTTAAGAACTACTTTGAAGAGTGCTAACTTTTGATAAATTCATGTGCCTTGCTGGTGATTTGGGTCCAAATGGCACAGAGTTAAGTACAGAATTAATCAAATAAAATACAGCAGAATTGTTTCTTTTTATTTGATTTAAAATCACAATTGTTGTTGTTGTCTCAAGATGAATGGTATGAAAATATACCATTTGGGAAACATTGGGAACATTGTGTACATGGAGAGAGGATTCAAGACTTTAACTTCATGTTCATATTCTAACAATAAGCTGTAGCTCTTGGGGGGCTTTGGTGATATAGCACATGTACGCCTCTCCTGTACAAGCTGCAATGTTCAAAGCTGTGGCAGCCAAGAGTCTCAGAGATCAAGCCTGTCCTTAATGAGCCTAACAACTTCACTTCCTGTGACATCAACCCATTTATCTGAAGCTAAACGTAGTCCGTTATCGTCATACATGCCAACCTTGAGCCCTCAAAAATAGGAAGATTTTCCAAAACCACCACAGGAGTTCGGGGAACAAAATTCAATTTCACAGACTTAATTTCCTGCATTCTAATTAATTTTTAAGGGTTTGAATCACAAAATAAGACGCAGACAGAAAAAAATTAAAAATAATAAAAACAATATAATATATATATCATTATTATTATAATTATTATAATTATTATAATTATTATTATTTTATACCTGTTTTAGAAGTTGTCCTTTTAAAGGATAATGGGCAGAGCCAAGGCAAATGGTTAAACACCATCAAATTGTTAACTGTATCATAATTAGTAATTTGAATCATGTGCTGTGTGTGTGAAGGCTGTTCTGAAATCACCACCGGACATTATTGGGACGGCCCATCTAGAGACACTGCAGTCAGGTAAGCAACATTACAGAGATGATTGCTAACTCATTAAAAAGACACCCTGAACAGGCCTCCAATGCCCAAGTGAGCTCAATGAGCTTGATGGCAATGGGTTAAATGACTTGGAGTTAGGGTTAGGATCCTTTGGTTGTTCCAAATAATGTTCTCTACAAAGCCCATGGGTGATGAGCTTGGTTGCAGAATGAAATTAATGGCTTAAGAGGGGCACCTTTAGTATGGCTTTGCTGCTGTTGGCATGCTGTTGGCCATAGGGATATGGTGGCTTAATGAAATAAATGGATTGGTCCCTGGTTTGTCTTCTTTTGTATGAAACAAGCAAATATTCTATATATGTAGAGATGAACAAAAAGAAAATCCAAACATATTTTAGAATATGATTTTTATGAAAGAAAAAAAAACAGACAGACGGAAATATTATTTTTACCTTGTTATGTATCAGTCTTTTTTTTGGAAAGTTGTCTATTTTATGTCAGCTCTCCTCTCTGCAAATGTTCATGTCTTGTATGTTCTCCCTGTTTGCAAGAGTCTCAATGCCAACAAGTCAGGCCAATTAGAGAATAAACAGTAAATAGATAGTGTAGTTGTGAGCAAGCATGCTCATTTTTTTAGAGGCTATATTTCAGATGCACACTTCACCATCACACAGTAAAGTACAATGAAGTTAGTCATGGGAAGGTCTGTTGTCTCATGTGACTGACTTGCATAAGAAGATCCCTACATCGCTACAAGAGCTTTAAGCACCAATGTGAAAACATTTGGTGAAGGAAGTTAATAATCATATTATCACATTATTATATTAAGGCTGCCCCTCTTTTCGTTTTCCCCCCATTATCCTAATTGAGTGCAAATTGGTTAAGATGGTGCAGCGTAGCTATCAAGCCTCTTAGTTTTATCAGATGACAGGTTAATCCGCTGTGATCCTATTAGGAGGAAGGCCGCTAACGTCTAAAGGAGCTGTGTCAGCTTACAGGGGGAAAGGGGGTTGGGGAACAGCATGGGCGCGAGGAAGAGGAAGAGGAAGAAGGAAAGGGGCTGAGGTCATGTGATCAACCGAACTGAGGGGGTTGTGTCACAGGCAATTAACAGTTGTCCTACAACAATGTCCTGTACTGCTGCGTAAAGTATACATTTATTAATAATTTGAAGGTGAATTAATAGTATTGTTCTTTTTTACTAAAGATATTATATTGTAGCCAAAATGTAAATTATATCAATTAATAAACTAAAATATTTGATTTACCACTTGCTAGTATATACAGGCGTGCTTGGGCATATGTTTCCATAATTGATATGCTAATATAGTATACCATTTTTAACTACTGTTAACGTTGAGCTAATCGATAGCCACAGAGTTGCTAGCCCATGATTATCGACCTTATTGCTGAGGACCTATAGGTGAGTTTGATTATCACTTAATCCCATGCTTTTGGCCTCATTAGCAGAGACAAAACCCCTTGAAACATGTCGGTTCTTTATCTTTTAATCTTGCAGTTTGTCACAACAGCCATCAACTAGTAAATACTCCCCCAGCAACTGCTCAGATTAGATTAGATTAGGTCTAACCTCCAATGACCCGGTCATGTTTTACTGATCATTCAACTGCACGTTTTGTTGAATCTTTAGATTAGAAAATCGGAATATGTAAAAACAATAACTCTATAAGTAATTTTATAGAGGGAAAATCCCCATAATGGTCATGTTGAAAATATTACATTCATAACTGTCATATTGGACACATCTACTGCATTGGCGCAGAAGTGTTAGCACATGAAGCATATTTTCAGTTGGAGTCAGTTATCACATTTAGTCTCAATCTGTGCATCAACACTCCTCGTGATCATTTTCTTGAATTTCCTGGAGGTCCGTACAGTGTTCACATCACGGTGCACTTCTCCTCGGCGGCCTGCTTCACCTCTGTCATGGTGGTCTGGGCCTTGGTTTTCAGTGCGTCCACGTCCATGTTTTGAATCTTCCCAAGAAAGGAGTCGTTGGTCTCCTCCTCTTCCTCGTCTTCCTCCACCATCTTTGCAAGGTCCTCCGGGAGGTCAAGATCATCCCCGGCCATCTGAACCGTTGCGTCATCTTGAGCGCTCTATGATAATAAAAGTCATCAGTACCGGTGTAATTGTTTTAATTATGAGTTATGAATATAATTATAGTTAATAATAATTATTATTATATGATGATATGAATTATAGTTATGTAATATGATTTATATTCTAATATTTTTCATTATTATTATTATTATTATTATTATTATTATTATTATTATTATTATTATTATTATTATTCTCGGTTTCAACAGTTCTGTGAGATGTCATATAGAAAACGTGAGACTATGAATTACAAAAAACCAACAACAACAAGGGCCCCTTTACTTCTGGAAGTCTGTATTTGTCTCTCAGTGCCACTCTCAGATTGGCCCTCTCAGCCTTCTTTGTGGCAAACTCCTTATCCCGTTCAATTCTGCATTGGAAAGAGTGGGAAGTAAGCAGTCACTGAAAATACATTGTTCAGTACAGGCAGCTGAAAATATACAATGGTTTAGTGTTGGATATGAACCTCACCGAAACTTACAGTAGGATCAAATGTTTTGTTAATTTGCACTTTTGTCCATCAAGTGCACATAATGCAACATCCAGTTCAAAATGTATAGTTGTGTAAAATAATTAGTGCAACAATTTAACAAAAGAAAATGATAACATTTGCATACAACTGAAATACTACCTTTAATTGCCGGGCTATGTATTTAATTTAACCATGAACATACACCCCCCAAAAGCACCCACAAAGGCAGGTACAATTCCTTCAAGGTGTTGGCTTAATTGCTTTTCATGAAACCAGAACCACTGTATGGAGTGGTTTAGCATCTGGCTGGCATTTGCGTCTCGCATCCCAAATTAATCTGCGTTCACCTTGCCTCACTTTGACTTTCCAAGAATGTCTATGTGCCGCTACGTCCATCCTAACCGATGGAGCCACAACAGACGGCGAAAGCATTAAGAGGTTAATAGGGAGACAGGGAAGCAGGTGGCCATCTTCTAAACCCTCTTGGAAAGCTCAGTGTCTTAGCAGCCGTTTTACCACCTCACACTAATGTTGTTAGTTTGGTGTGGCAAAACACACACACATGTTGTGATCTCAATGACCCACTTCACCAGATGTATCTAATTAGTTTGATTAACTCCACTTGCTGGACTATTGTGATTGGTTTAAAGGAGATTGCCAATTGTAAAAAAAATAATAAATTGATTTAATTTGAATATGGCCCTGATCTTGAATGGTCTGCATTAATGAGTATCTTTTACCGAAAGTACTGCGTGGTGCTGTGGGTTTATAATTTAGTGTACTAACATTTAGTCGGTCTATACAAGGAACGGTGCATAATGATAAGATGTATTTTTTGTAACTTAACTAAATAACTGATGAATGACAAATGTTGATGAGATGCCAACTATAACTGATCATATTAGTGATTAAAATGTCTACATACTACTAAATGAATAACTGCTTCGGTATTGCAGTTCAGCTGTGCACTCAAAGCCTGCTCAGGGTACCGACGGAGAGTTGAATGAACAGACCCTTTCCACAGTGGTGTCGTCGCAGGACAAGTCGCAGGACAAGTTGCAGGACAAGTTGCAGTCATTACGCGTCTGCTACTTTTATGCATCAGGGCATGCGTGTAGACTTATCTTCACTAGATTAGTCTAGTACCTGTGCCCTGGTTCATAATTAGTGTTATGAGCGGGTCTACCGCTACCACCAACCTGGCTTGACCCGGTCACTCAGAGGAACCTCAGAAAGCTTCCCGTCCTGGCTACCTACTGCACCTAAACTGTAGGATAAGCTCCACATTCAGCATTCATCTTAACCCAAATCTGTTTTAAGAGTGCTGCGCTCCCTTCATTGGCTGAGATTACTGAAGCTTCAGCCAGAGTTGCGAGACGCAATATACGCCCTGCAATATCTGACCCGTGACATGTTTCATTTTATCCAGGGGCTAAACGAGGAAAAGTCGCTCAATGGAGGGTTCTAGCCACTGTATTAGAGCATACATTTATATTTAAAAAGCATTTTGATCAATCATAATACAGAATAGGCTACTTGCCGGTGTATAAAGTTTGCCTGCTTCCTGCCCCTGAATCCCCACCCAGTAGAATAAACTACCCTGTACTAGAATTACTTAATTATGCAAATGATACAAATTGCACTAGGCCTACAATATTTAAAAATATATATTTTGTAAAAAAATCATTCATTATGACCTTGTGACATGTGTCCCAGCATATGTTAAAAGTATGCTATCAGTCATAATTCAAGACAATAATATTAATCTTGACAAAATCATTTCACACCTTCCTTTATAATGTGAGGTGTGATATTTTAATAACTTAAAGTAAGAAATATACTTAATATAAAGTTATTTTGTTTGTTTAACGGTGCACAGACCAAGAAGAGGGTTATGTTTAATGGTGTCTTCTGGAATCTAGCCTGCAATGAGACCTATCATACCCCATCCCTTACTCATCTACTCAGGCTAATTTGAGATCCAACTAAGCAGAATAAAGCCTCACCTAAAGCTTCCTTCTTAGCCGGGCTTCCTTCCATTGATGTCACACACACGTCATGGGTAGACAAAGCACACCTTTGCCTATACACAAAACCCCCGCGGCCTGGCCCATATTTAACTGTAAACGGACATCATCCGCACATAAAGGTTGCTGATGCCGTTCGGTGATAATCTGTCCGGTAGCTACTTGACATGGTGACATAGTTCCGTTTGTAAAAATACAAATGATCCATTCTGCAGAAGCAGCTGTTGCGTGGGTTATCTGTCCCATAGAAAGCCAATTCAGCTCTCGAAGTTCCCCTCTGGGATTAACATAGCACTGTCTTATCTTATCTTATTTACCAGGAGATTAGAATTCTGTTTTTCATTTGACATTTCAATAATATGTAATATTATGCATGCCACTCCCTAGCATTTTAACCTGCTCAGTCATTTGGTTAATTGATTGAACGATTATTGACTGGCATGCAGTAGCAGTTTGAGTCATTATTACCAATTTTGTAGTAGGCCTTCGAGCTTTTGCTTTTCATGGCAATACGAGGCAGGTTTAATTAATTAAATTTAGCAAAGATTATAGTAATTCCCTGCGCTGTGTATTAAGGTTTCATGGTTCATGCATGGCATAGCACAGTGTGACAACGTTGTGCAGACATCCTAGCATACATTCTTTATCCATTGTTGTTAAAGTAGGACAGGCAGCTTAATAGATACATAGCTGCATCGAAACAATATCTCTAAACAATGTAAAATAGATACATCTCTCTCCGCTAAAGCGACACAGCAGGTCAGGATCAGACCCCATCAGTTCATGGGGATCATTATGCTTTCCTAGTCAATTGATGTTGCTTTGAGTAAGGCCTGGAAACTTTCTTCATTCAACATGGATGTAGAGAACATGAATCTGTTACTTAAATCTACTCACTTCTCCTCTATCAGTTGCCTCTGGTACTCCTCAAACTCCTCCCGGGACATGCCTTTAGACTCTGGCGTTTCCTTCCCACCCGCACCCGCCCCAGCGGCCTCTTTATCTCCTCCACCCGTCATGCTGGTCAATTTATCCCCCAGCATTTGTTTCACAAGGAACGCCATAGCTCGGTGGTTTGGCTAGCTGTGTGGGTTTGTGAAAGTCCTCCAAAAGGGGCTGCAGGTTGGTCGCAGAGTCGCAGTGGAAGGATGGGGACAATCTTGACAATCTCCGAGCCACGACTTTCGGGTAGTCTTCAAAAATGATTAAACTTAAACTTATTAAACAAGTTAAGTTGTTTCAAGTTTCAGCTACTTTATGGGCAAAACCTGCCTGCTATGCTAGCATACCAAGTGGTTATTGTCTGTCAGGTTTAGGAGATGTGTTATGTGTATGAATGCATTATGGCCGAAGTAAAACGGCTCAAAGGCTTAGCTCATAATTGGCAGCCAACTTACAATTGCCAAGAACACCATGTAGATGATGAAAGCCTTTAGCAGTCTAAAACATGTGCCCTGCCGTGTGACCATAGATAATTCAACTTAAAAGGTGCTATAGGTAAGAATTGAGAGTTGTGAAGAGAGAGCAGAAGATTGAAACAAAAAAACTCCCTCCATCTCTGCTCCCTCCCTACGTTTCCCAGCCATTGATTGTGGAAGTGTTGCATTCACGCATCTGTGGTTGACAGGAAAGATGGATTACCCTAACCAATTATAGAAGAAATGCCCTGATTGTGTGGTCTAAAATCTAAATTGTCTCATACAGAGGCAGGCGCAGAACAGATATTTTCACTGAGCATTTCACCCATTAATAGCTGAAGGATGGCTATGTCATTTTTAAATAAACTACACTCAAATTATAATTCTTATAAACCAAGATTTTACCCTCAGTTTATGGATTATCAATGAGTAACGATGAAGCAGACTTAATATGTGCAGTATAATTTGGATCCATGTTGTTGTTGGGAGGATATCCATGTATTGGAAATGGCAAGAAGGTGCAAGCCGAGCAGCTGTAACATGCTGTCATGACAGCTCTCTCCTGAGTGTGTGTGTTGGTGGCTGGTTTATCCTGGGTGCCATGACTGCTCTCATGCACCACAGGTGTGCAGCCCCACCCAGCCCAGTCTAATCAGTCAGACTCAGGCCAGGTGAAGCTGTAAACCAGCTATCAACCACGCACTCCACAAAAACATTATATTACTATATCAATAAGGCTCTATTGGTCCCCAGGATGGAATTCACAAGCTACCCAGCAGTTTGTGAATTAATATGCAAATATATAAAATATATATTAAAAAATGAAAATGAGCTCCACCTTGACCAGCTGCAACATTAAAGTGACAAACACATTAATGCATCAATAAACATAATCCAATAATATAATATAATTATTCGGAAATGGGCCAATGAGTACTTTTACTTTTTGTAATTAAAGTAGGCTTTGAGGCTAATACTTTTGTACTTTTACTTTAGTCAAATTTTTATTGCAGGACTTTGTAACATTGTGAGTAGCCTATTTCTACAGTGTGGTATTACTACTTTGACCTTAAAAGTAAGCCTACTTCTTTCACCACTGCCTAAAAGGAAGCCCTGTAGAATAGGGTGCCCCTCCACACCATCCCCTTGGCTTTCCATCAGCAGCCGGTCTGACAAGACACCTCTGACACGGGGTGACCCCTCCTCCTCCCGCTTGTTGCGTTGTGTCTCCTGTCTGTGGAACAGTACGCTTGGTGGGATTAAGATGTTTAAATTGTCCACCTTCATTATGGATCCGAGCCAAAGTGTGACGATTGCTCATGCCAATGGGTTTCAAGGGTTCCTGAAGGCAAAACGAGTGAAAATACCACACAAAGATAAATGGAACAGAACACCGTGTTAATTAAACGACGATGCGTCTTTATTCACCCTGCATAACCCGACAAGATTTCATTGTCTAGCAGCCTGGCTAAGTGGCAGACGGATTAAGGCTTTATCTAAAACAGTGCTCTTTTCCACCACCTAGCGGGGGTTAGTAAACATGGACATTAGAAAAGTGATGTGACCGAGTAGCTCATCATGCAGAAAACACGTGGCGAGGGAGAGAGGGAGAGAGAGAGACAGAGAGGGAGAGGGGGAGAGAGAGAGAGAGAGAGAGAGAGAGAGAGAGAGAGAGAGAGAGAGAGAGAGAGAGAGAGA
>JAOPJH010000131.1:5730958-5743572 GCA_027122575.1 Merluccius polylepis | reverse complement strand
CGTTTTGTGTTTTTTTGTATTTTATTATTTTATTAAATGTTGTGTTTATTATTATTATTTGTACCCCTACCCCCATTCCCACAGGAGGTCTCTTGCCTCTTGCCAGGCCATTGAAAAAAAGAATTTGTTCTTAACTAACTTGTTTGGAAAAATAAAGGTTGATGATTACGATGACTATGATGATGATGATGATGATGATGATGATGATGATGATGACAGACAACAACACAATTTAGAAGAACTGATGCCATTCGTTTCCTTAGATCCTAAACAACAAAGGCAGGAATGTGTGTGTGTGTTTCCAGACATCGTGTGCATTATGAAAGTGAACATCATCTTAGCCTCCGACTTGGAGGGAGGATGGGGGGACGTGGGTATAGCGCCACTCCGTGAGACCGAAGTCGTTTTTTCATGGATACACTGATGTCACGCCAACAGGCTATTGGGCACTCTGGCAGTTTGTACTCTGAAAACTGAGCCGCTTGCTTGTCCCGAGGCCTGGACAGAGAAGCTGACTACAAACACTAAGGAGTATAGGGAGAAACTGTTGTGTGCGTGTGTTTGGTGTGCGTGAGTTGGAGACAGAGAGAGAGAGATATAGAGAGAGAGGGGGGGGGTGTTAGTATTATAATCTCAGCATGAAAAAAAGAAAAGAAAGCTGATAGCATCATTTTCAGGTTTGTCCCCTTCCCCCACCTCCCAATTCAAGTGAGTTTGTGTGTTAATAAATTCTGGAGATGTTCAATAGTGAGGAGTCATTTTACGAGGAGCTATTTGGATGCTATAAGACCCCATATATGAAACAATCATTGAATACCAGTGTATCCTTTAATTGTTGTTGTACAATTACTTTGAAATGTAATTTCAAAAAGTGCCACTATGTAAGATTTAAAGTCTTAATATTAGTCCTGTTAAATTACCAACATTGTTGTCTTTACAGCATATGTTTGTCAACTCTCTGCCCATGTCATTTCCCCATTTCATAATACCTAAGTTGACCTCCCATTAATTTTTCATTGTCATTATTTTTGCACAACTAATCAATGTTACAGTACATGTCTCTCCTCCTAGTTCAGTTTGACCATTGCCATGGCAGCCCCTCCACCCCAGCCGCGTCGAGGTGAATCTTGTGAAGATGCAGAGCTTAGCTCATTAGTGAGCACCGAGGCAAACCCTTTTGTTCACAGTGGCTAAGTTCAGCGTCTGACATGAAAAGAAAGAGTTATGGCGTTCCAGCACATCTGTCCTGTGACCCCACACCACCGCCACCACCACCCACATACCTCTAGGACGAAGAAGAGGAGGAGGAGGAGGAGGTGCATTAACCTTCACCTTCTGAATCTATAGGCATGTTGCTGTTGTTTTTTCTTGCATGTCCAGACATGAAGTCATAGTATAACTGTAAAAATAAGAGGATGAAATCCCTTTTTTTAATTCTATTTCTTAATGATACATCAGCCTATTAACCTCGATGTAGTTTGATGAATGAAATTAAATCATCCATCTTTCTGTAAAAGGGTGGCTAATTTATATCATCTATATTTGATATGTTCTAATGTGTGTCTTTTGTATTTGCCAAAGGAACTGTGGATATATTGATGGGTTTATGTACTCCTGTGCCTACTGAACTGGATTCAGTGTGAACATGAAACTGGCTCAGTCCAGCAGGAACAGGAGTGAGACCCAATATAAGGACCAACGCCATTGTTCATTTATTGTAGAACAGCTAGGGGGCATTGTTAGGCACGACGCGGAGCGGAGTTCTAAAATCACTGCAAATCACGGCCACCAATGGCTTATTGCTATTATAAAATGGTTACTATAGACTACCTAGTAAGATTTCACAAAATAAACACACAGCAACATAAAATGCGATCATTTATTGAAAGCAAATCAACGTTCTTCCGCCAAGCCAAATAGTTCCTCAAGACAGCAAAATGGTTGCCAAGCAACACAGGCTAATCACTACAGGTGTGTTTTACAACAGCTTTGAGCCAATCAGAATCAAGGACCGGAAACCTCCCATTGAACTCCTATTAAAAACCACAAGGCTATCTGACCACACCACTTATACATTATCTGTGTAACTGTGGATGCATTGCAAATGTGATGTGGGTGTGGTCTGTGAATAGATGTATATAGTTGGTCTGTCTAAAGTGTGTGTTTGTGTCTTGCGTCAATCTGTCTGCCTCTTATTTCTCAATGGGTCCTCTCTTTACGACTAAATTAGAGATTTAGCCTACACCGCTGCACATTTACTGTATAAACATGCATTTGAACCACCTCTAAAGCAGGATGTGATTTAGATTAGAAAAAATAGTTTGTCATGATGTTAATCTAATCTTTATTTGATGTAATGTGTATGTATTCAGAATACAACAGACAGCAAACCTTTACTTCTTAGCAAAGTTCACTTGTCATTGTGTAGTTGTACCTAAACTTAGGGCCTCTGGTCATGATTTCTGGCAGTATGCTTCCTTAATGAATAGCATACGAGGTCATTTATCATAATTAATAACATATGTAATCTTCAAAATTAGATGAATGAGGGCATATAAAAGCAATAGTATACTCTCATACATTCCAATATGTAATTAATAACAGGTCACTGCATAACATGTTTTGTGATATATGCTGTGGTTCCTTTATTGCCATACGGATAGGGAAATGTACACGGCATTCAATACAGTAAGCAAATCTGTCTGGCTTCAACCAATTACATTACAGTACACATGACTCTGCAAATGCTGTTTTGATTAGTTTGGGGGCCCTCAATGACATCACATCCTGCTTACTAAAGCGCTGCACTTTGCGTATAAAATTGCACCAAATTTTCAGTCAAGTTAATTGCCTAGGTCAGGAAATACTGAATCCAGCATCCGGCAACAGATGGCGCGGGGAAAAACTCACTTTCCATTGATCTTGTGCAGAGAAGCCTAATCCAGTTTAGGAAGAAGACAAATACTCACTCATGAGGGCCACCTGGTGGCTCCATAAATCAAATCAAATATTAACAAGAGCACTTTATGCTGTATGTGACATTTTCTCATATACCTACTGTCTAAATATTTAAAAAAGTTACGCATTTTGTTCTCATATGAATGTATTACTCACTGAGGGAGAACAAAAATAAATAAAATGATTAAAAGGTTCTACAAAACAAAATATCAGTTTTTCTTCATCGGTCACCGTTGCACTATCAACCCGCAGTTGTCGCGGGTCACCGCCTCACGGGCGGCAGCACCAGCACAGGCGGTTGATCCGGATGCATCTCCGACAGCTGCGGGGCATGCGTCCACTCCCTCGCCCCGGCACAGTGGTGCCTCATGTGCACCACCAGGCTGGACTTGGCGCAGAACCCCCGGCCACATTGGGTGCAGGCGAATGGCTTGGCGCTCCCGTGGAGGCCTGCATGCACCTTCAGCGCCTGCTTGAAGTTGAACCTCTTCCCGCACACGGAGCAGCCGAAGGGCTTGTGCGCACTGTGCACATGCACGTGCTTGGTGAGGTTGCACTTGTTGACGAAGCTCTTGTCGCAAAAGGTGCAGTGGTAGGGTCTCTCGCCGCTGTGGACCTTCATGTGGGCCTTCAGTGCGCCGCTCTGGCTGAAGCGGTTGCCGCACTGGGCGCAGACATAGGGCTTTTCCCCCGTGTGCACCCTCATGTGGATGTTCAGCTTGCACCTGCCGCTGAAGCCTTTGTTACACACCGGACAGACATTTGGTCGGCCGGTGACTTGCTGTGAGCCCTGACCTGGCGTGTGAGGGTTTGTGGCTTCATGCTGCTGCTGCTGCTGCGGTGAGGCGCTGGCTTGAGGAGGACCCTCCACCCCTCGCCGCTCTGCCTGGTTCATGTACGGTAACGATCGTCTTTCCGGCTCATTCTCGGATAGTAAACAACTCCAAAACAGACTGCCGGCTTCCTCCATTTCCTCAACGGGATTTTGTTCGTTCTGCTCTGGCCTCTGGAACTCTTCCTCTGGTTCATCTTTAATGAAATGAAGGTTGATTTCTTTCGGGCTTTGGATTAATTGTTTGAGTTCTTCTTCGATGCGTTGGAAGTCGGCCTCCACTGGCCTTTGGACAACTTCCTCCGGTTCGTCTTTAGGGGGCAAGGTCTCAGGCTCCAGCCGGTTCGGTCGAGTGGGGTTCAGCTCCTGCTGCTCTGGGGAAACCTCTGCTTCACCGCTGGAAAAGGACTGCTGGAAGCCTGGAAGGAAAAATGACACAAAATAACCCCAATAACCTTTGAAATACAGCCACAATAAAGAAGCAATACAATTGACTTTTATTACAGTAAGGTTTCATCCAACTTTTTTTCCTTTTGGCTAAAGTATATTGATCTAATAATAGCGTGAGGGAAGGAGTACCCAAGACAGGGTAGCATCAATGACGGCTCAAAATGAAATTTAAAAATAAATTGCACAAATTTGTCTGTCAAAGTTGTGTCAGTGCTGTGTATACATTTAATTGAAACGTGTAATCCATTGTAGCTTTTCGCATTTTGTTTTAAATAAATACACTTCTATACCTAAATGTGACAAGTTCTTACAGGTTAAAATCCCATTCATCATTTATCGTTGCATACACCCATACACCACGGCCAACGCCCCGCTCATCCTGCCAGGACCTCCTCGTTATTACCTCTAGCCACCACATGGGGGCGACATAATTCAGGGTAAACATTTGCACCTGAGCAAAAGTATCGCGCTGCCTCTGAGGACATGGTGGTAGTATAACGTTAGAGATTTTAGCTTTAGGTATTGTGCTACAGATTGTTAAGTGTTCTCTAAGTATTTATGTTGGGATAATTCAGTGTAGGCATCGGTTTGATATGGTGATGGTTAGGTGAGGCGTCTGACTGTGTTTGGTTCGTCAGTCTACCCAACAAATATACATTTATATCTAACCATGTTTAGGGTCCGTATTTGATCCTATGGAGCCAGAGCGTTTCTAACGGTGTGTGTGGGGCCATCACATTCATGTCCAAAATACATTTATTCAATTTTCATGAAACTTGAAAAAGCTGGGTGAAGTAGGCCTATGTCCTAGATCATAACCCCACAGAAGAAGACGCAACAATACACAACAGCGAGTTTCTCTGGAGATGTTAAGACTACCTGTATGTATTGTTAATTACACATTATTACTAAGTTACAGTTGGTTTATGAGCAACGTGATAGTAGGCTATACATACATGTCCAATAGATGTCACTTAGTCTCTTTTAGCAATTCAATCTTCCACAATATAAAACCAAGGTTTGAGAACCAGCTTATAAACAGCAAACTAAATATACACCACAACATCCTCACGCGTTGCTCATCGGTTAAATTGTTACTTAATGTTAGCCTCACTTTAAATATGCCCTTCAGTAGTAGAAACGTCTGTATCATAAATGATTATTGCTACGTTATGTGTGGTCAACTTCGCCCACGGGTTAACAGCTCCTTAGGCGACACGAATTCGTAGCTTTAGATTTAGCGTACATCCAACCGCTATTATAACGCTACAGTCTCCCCAGTCTCCCGACTTTTAAAAAGAATCGCGTTAGAATAGCGAAGAATAGCGATGTCCCTGATTTGCATTTTTTTTTTTTTTTAAACACGTCTTTGTCTGCGTGACTGACAAAGCGACGCGACTCGGCGACACGCAGCACGTAAATATACCGACCCCGCTGCACACGCAGATAAAACGCAATCTGTGGCTAAATAAGATGTGGCAATACGCACCAGCTTTGTGTAAATGTACTACTGGGTCCGAGACTGTGTCCAGCAGCTTGCATTTGCAATCGTTTTCCTCTTTCAAGCGGAGGATTTCACTCTCATATTCAGTGATTGTTTTCTGAAATTCCGCGAATAAAGTTTCGACGGCTGTAGTCAGCATCTGGTTGACCAGACCTCTCATCGCATGTAGTTTAGACATGATCTATATCAATTTTCTCGAAATTGGTGTGCCCTGCTTCCTTGCCTCCCCTTAGTACTTCCGGTAATACCTTCAAAGTAGAAGTCCCCTATAAAGCTGCGCCGCGCCAAGTCAGAAATAGAAAGATCAAGCGCTGTGGTGTTATATAGGGCGATGAAGGCTATCCATTTATATTGCATAATATATCATTTGTTTATAGGAATGGTATCTTGAGACCACAGCGAGATGTGGAAACAATTAAATATGTTGTTCCGTTTCATTTCAAGTACTTTATACTCATTAAATATTATGTTCAGTAAAGTCGGCCTATACATTACAACCCTTATTATGAACCTGTGGGGTTTCCCATATCGCGTTACATGCCACAGGCATATTTTAAAAACACATTGAAACTTAACGCCTGCCTACCCGAGGCGGCACAAAACGGCGTCGTCGTTTGTTGTTGGTGACTTCGTGTCAGAAGGGGTTCCCCTTTGATTTCTTAATGATGCGAAGTAGACCGGAAGTGCGCGTTTCAACTCTTTCACGCCAACTTGTTGGCGCGAGGAGAGGCGAGCCGACGAAGCGCAGCGACGCTTGTGCGTGTTTAGAAATCTAGGAAGCAACCTTTTGTTTTGTTTTCTTTTAGGGGGGGCCTCTGAACTGGACTTTTCTCACAGTAATTAACAATTTAACAGTTTCACTTGTTATACACTCGGAACCGGGACTTTGTATCGGTTCGGCGAGGCGCAGGTGACTTTGGGGTTTTTTCTCCTCCCAAGGTGTGCGGAGGGACGGAGATTCCTGTTGCTGTCAGGAATGCTTTCTAATGAAGACATGAAATGAACTCTCTTCTCTCGAAAGTAATGGTTTTTATTTATTTCATTTTATGTGATAACATGTGCAGCATAATAATAACAACCGATAACCGAGCGTTTTACATTTCGTTTCAATTTCATTTTATTTTTTTTAATGCTTATACGTTTTTGGCCACTTGTTTCAATGGTGTACTTGTTGACTGCTGTGATCTGTATTGATTCGCACGCATGCAGAGTTTCAGTACCTGTGTATAAAACCTAAAGGTCAAGTTGCGCATTTCGTCACAGGTTACTTAACGTTTCCTCGTCTTTATTTGTTTTCCTCCAAGACGTATTGCGGGTTCAACTCTAAACGCGTAACATCCAAAACAAAACGCCTCTTCCTCTTTTCCCCTTCTTCAGGATGAGCAGCACTTTGCAGGGAGCGCAGGCGGCCGGTCCGGTGGACAGGGTGGACCCAGTGGACCCGGTGGACAGGGTGGACCCAGTGGACCCGGTGGACCCGGTGGACCCGGTGGACCCGGACTCCTTCTACGTCCTCCAGGTCTACCCAAAACTGGGCCATGACGCGGTGCCGTGCTGCACGCTGCGGGCCGCCGCCGCGCAGACCGCGGCCGCGGTCATCCGCGACGCGGTGGCCACGCTGGGCCTTGACGCGCTGCGCTCCTACGGCCTCCTGGAGCAGCGGGAAAGCGGCTCGGAGGAGGCGCCCCTGGCCGCCGCGGAGCGCCCCGTGGACCGCTACCTGCTGTGGCCCCCGGAGGCCCGCAAGTGGCACCCCAGGAGCGAGGGCTACCACTTCGTCCTGCGGCTTGGGCCCCCCCGGGACGGGGAGTCCCGCCCCGGCGACCCCGTGGAGGAGTACGACGACCTGTGCCGGCTTCCCGAGCTGAGTGACGACCTCCTCCTGCAGACCCTGCGCCGGCGGTTCTACCAGAAGAAGATCTACACGTACGCCGGCGGCATCCTGGTGGCCGTGAACCCCTTTAAGTTCCTTCCCAGCTACTACAACCCCAAGTACGTGACTATGTACGAGGACCAGCCGCTGGGCAAGCTGAGCCCGCACATCTACGCCGTGGCCAACGCCGCCTACCGCGCCATGCTGGGCCGCCGCCGGGACCAGTGCATCGTCATCTCCGGGGAGAGCGGCTCCGGCAAGACGGAGAGCAGCAGCTACCTGGTGCACTGTCTCACCGCGCTCAGCCAGAAGCGCTACGCCGGCGGCGCGGAGCGCACGCTGCTGGGCGCCGGGCCCGTGTTGGAAGTAGGTGTCTCTCTCTCCCCCCACCCCCCATGTGTATAACAGACAGTATGTCAATACACCTCCATCTCCCTCCTCCTCCATCCTCCTCCTTCTCCCCATCAAGACATCCTAAGCTGTCTGGTGTCTGTCTGTCTCCCAAGGATGACGCCATGTTCCTTATATGGCCCTTATTCGTGTGTCTCTCATAATAGAGGAAGAGGGGAAACTTAAAGTGGACATCGCTGATTGGTGATTAGATGTCTCCAAGGATGACCTCATGTTCCTTATATGGCCCTTATTCATGCGTCTCTCATAACAGATGTAGAGGGGACACTTAAAGTGGACATCGCTGATTGGTGATTAAATGTCACACATCAAGACATCCTAAGCTGTCTGATGTCTGTCTGTCTCCCAAGGATGACCTCATGTTCCTTATATGGCCCTTATTCGTGTGTCTCTCACAACAGAGGTAGAGGGGAAACTTAAAGTGGACATCACTGATTGGGGATTAGATGTCCTTGTAACCATCTGGTCATGTTGGTACCTACATGGGTAGCCCTACATTTTGGAGATGTAGTGGATTTAAAGGAATCAGTTAGTTACTCCCTCTTCCGCAATGGCTGTCCGAAGCCATATTTTGATTTATTTGTAACTACATGAAATACAGATGCTAACTGCCAGTACTCTGGGAAGCCAGGTCTACTTAACTACTAATAACTAGAGATTCTCTCATAACCCCTTTAGACCTGTTCTAGTTGTACGTCATTGTGGTCTTAAGGTGTATATATAAGGCCTGTTCAGTCTTATTGAACATACTTTATATCACTCTCATGAATGTGTGAGTAGATTGGTGAAGCTTTGTTGTGGTTGTTGTTGTTGTTCGGTGCGGGAACATTGTGTATGTGTATTACCACGACAAAGGGTGGATACAGAAAAACAGACACATGGGCAACATGTGTAGGATCTCCTAAGGCGCCAGGCAATACAATGTAATTCAACACAGACAGATAACAGTTTTTAGCTGCCTATGCTGTCCCTGTGGGGGAAAAAAAAGAAATGACTTCAAACTGTACTCCAAAGGATCGCAGTTTTGAAATGGATGCATGTCATGTGGTCCAGATGTTGAAACTGGAAGAACCATATTGACACCATATTGAACTTTTTGTGTGGAAGTTTCAGTTCCATACCTTGACACAAAAAAACAGTAGTGACTTTTAGCTACTTGGCTACTTTAGTTTCTGTTCTCTGGTATTCTTTAGAGGAATACAGTACTATGTTTACATTTCTCAGTAAATAATAAGATAAGATACACTTGATGTCCCCGTAAGGAAATTGGTTCTGGACTCAGTCCTGCAGTTCCACAGACGATAGACATACAGACAGCATAGTAAAAAACATCAACATCTCAACAACACATTGCTTTCATGTCACAGTTTGCACATACACACCTTCTGACCAATGGCGACAATCCACAGGGACACAATCCCTGTGGCCAACATCCTACATTACCTGTTGGTGTGAATCTTAATGGACGTAGGCAGGAGGGAATGTGGATAACGGTTCAGCTGGGAACCCTGAATCTTCTACCAGACGGGAAGAGCTGCACCTCTGGGTGGAGAATGTCAGTTGGATCAGACACTATTTTCTGTGCCTGCCTGATAGTAGACGGCTCATAGGTTGTTTGGAGGCACAGTTATTTGGTAACGCTGCATATTTTGCTTCATATTTTCTGAAATCCGAGCAGACTTCCCTCTATGAGGGCCAGGACAGGGTAAGCTTGCACACAAGGAAGTTTGGCCCACTTTGTTTCCTGCCACACACCCCTCTCCCCATCTGAAGATACTTTTCCTTTAGCCTTTCTTTCTCTAAACTGGCCCAACAGGTTTCTAGGCACTAATGAATGGGGTTATTTTACTAGCTATCCATATAATTTTGCATAGGTGTGGGGGAAGGGGATGGCTTATCGTCATCGGTTAAGCTGCTGATGATAATAAGAGGGGTTATTTTACTAGCTATCTATATTATTTTGCATAGGTGTGTGGGAAGGGGGTAGCTTATTATCATTAGTTAAGCTGCTGATGATAATGAGGGATAAAGTTGACTGGGCAAGCATAATAACCAGCTGTTTCTACTGTTTGTTTTACCTTGTAAATGTCAAATCTTTCAGCCATTGGCTGGTGGCAGGTGTTCATTTTGGACCCTGGGGAGAGGATATCGCAGGGCTAGGAAGAGATAGCAGAAACTGTTGACACCAACAATCTACAAATCCTTTTGGGGATTGCTCATGCTGCTTTCCAACATCTTTTAAATGTACTTAAATAGCTTCATATTTAGGCCTTTTCCATTCATCTATTCCACGAACACACAAAAAGAAGTGTGGCATCTCCTCCTTCATGATGTTTGCAGTGGCACACATACTTTTGGTTGTTTATGTGGGACAGCTGTGTGCATCTGTTTTTATTATTTGCATAACCGATCCCCACAACATTTGTTGTGGTGATCGTTGCTGCCGTGTTTAATTGTGTGTGACATGACAAAACCAGAACAAGAGTACAATATCAGAATGACGTAAGTTTATAATAGTTATTTAATAACTAACCCTTCTTTATGGGGGGGGGCGGGGCAGAGGCGGCGGGGGAACTAGAGAACCTATTAGTAAGTATTAGGGAAGAATGTCGATGCTGAGTTTTGTGCTTCGGTTTGTGGGGAATTTTCAGGGCGTTGGTCTTATGAGAACACAAAGAGAGAGGAGGAACGCGTACATGTCAAGACAGAACCAGCCCATTGGTCTGGCAATGCTGCAGCACTATGAATCCCAAGTGCTCCTTCACACTCGTACCGGGTGCAAAATTAACGTTTTGGTCCACTGGCCAAATGGCTCATGGTGAATGTTCACCACATGTTCACCACAAAGGTTATTGGTCACTCAGTCAGTAGATTACTATTGTTTTTTTTGGCTGGTGAGTGAAGCAAATCTATCGGCCACTTGCATATTTCACCAGCATTTGGCTGGTGGCTGTTGCTAATCTTGTGCCCTTCTGTCGTACTCTCGTGTCTTACGCGGTGTGCATTCTCTCTCTCTCTCTCTGTCTCTGTCTCTGTCTCTGTCTCTGTCTCTGTCTCTCTCTCTCTCTGTCTCTCTCTCTCTCAGTCTCTCTCTCAGTCTCTCTCTCTCTCTCTCTCTCTCTGTCTCTCTCTCTCAGTCTCTCTCAGTCTCTCTCTCTCTCTCAGTCTCTCTCTCTCTCAAAACCCAATGTCTTCCACACATTGTGTTCACTATTTACCGAGGTGCGTGGTTGGAGGGAACATTCCACAAACCTGCACCCGGCTGACTGTGTAGACGCGGCCTTGTCCTGTCAGGACAAGAAAAGCCCTTATCGGAAAATAGCAGAACACACCTCCCTCCTCCTCCTTCTCCTCCCTCTCCCCATCCACCCTCAATGCTGACGTTTGCTGAGGCTTTTTTGAGAAGGTAACGATTTTGGAAAGAGTGGATAGAGCTGATATCAAATAAGCTGAATCCTAACCCATGATGTTCAATTCAGTGTTTGCCTTTTAACCCATAAAGTGGCTTGGCTGGGGGGGTCACTCTATTGACCAACAGTGTAGTCAGAATAAGCTTTGCACTGCTTTCCCAGCAACCCGTATCATTCCCTTGTGAATGTGGTTCTACTGGAATGGGTTGTTTTGGTAGCGCTTTATCAGGAAATCAGTCAGTAAATCAGTCAAGTGCTCGATCAAGGACACAGGGGGCTGAAAAGGGTTTTTTCTCAATTGTTGTATCTTGTTAAATAAAGCCAAATGCTATGCTACTCCTGTAAATTGCACAATGAACTAAAGTAGGAACAAATGTCCCATTGGTTGTAATGAAACGCACATGCGAATGCGCAACATTTAACAACAATGGTGAATGGCAATTGTACTGGCCACAAACATCCAACAAGGTGTCCATTATGAAGCTGAGGCATTCTGCTTTTGAGAGTAAGCAAATAAATACCATAACAGTGAATGGTTGGTTGATCATTAGCTGCATGTGTGACATGCCCTGTAGGTTGATATGGTCGTCGGTTGGGTAAAAATGTGTCAATAAGTGGGAAATATTACATTTCTGCAATCCTTTGACCATTGTCTATTACTCATTATTATTAACCATTCTGTTGGGTTTCACAAACGTCACTCTCTTCTTTCGATTCCTTCTTTCTGTTGTGCAGTGCCAAAATAAGTCATATTTTTGCAAGCTTCATCCTACCTAATTTCATATTCGTAAAGAAAATGTATCAGTCATCATCAGTCTTGTTATGAATGAAGCTATAAGATCATGTGTAAAAAGAGGTCTGCTCTACTGATAGGACTGCACTGCCTGTTTTGCAATACGATGGTCATGAATGCAGTGATTATTTAGCTTTTTGCCCTTTTTTTGATGGTAAAGGATGCTTGGAAATGTAAGAACCTTTGTGCGGTTCCACAGGAATAGACGTGATGTTACCACGGTCAGGTGAAAAAGCAACATCTCTGCGTACATGTATGAGGCCTTCGGCTGGGGGGGGCCCCCCCCCCCCCCCCCCCCGGCCACACACCGACCACAGCCGGGGGGGCGCCCCGAGTCGCAGACACAAAACCAGAGACGCCGAGCCGCCAAAGCACAACACACC
>JAOPJH010000131.1:5689459-5703030 GCA_027122575.1 Merluccius polylepis | reverse complement strand
GTGTGTGTGTGTGTGTGTGTGTGTGTGTGTGTGTGTGTGTGTGTGTGTGTGTGTGTGTGTGTGTGTGTGTGCGCGCTGAATTTAAGCGATGCTTAAGAAATCTGAACCTGAAATACGACAGCTCCTCTGAGTATATTCTGGTGTGTTGCTTTCAGGCAGGACTTGGCATGCAGGTTGCCCGACCTGGAGCAGGAGAACTCGGACGACAACGACAACCTGGACTCACAGTCGTCCATGAGCTCCGACAGCCTGGCTGAGGACCGCCTTTGCAGCCTGGACTCGGAAGGTCAGTAAATAGGTACGGCCCTTTCACATTTCCCATTTGGTGTCACAATATTTGTGTATAACATTTACATTTAGGGCATTTAGCAGACACTTTTGTCCAAAGCGATTTACAATAAGTAGTTGTCAGTAGAAAGTAAAACGACAATATGTCCCTGTCAGTACAGCAAAGATGTCAATAGAACAAGTTTCTAAGTGCACCACAATTACTAGGTTTAACTATCCTTTCTGGTATACAGCATGGATAACTAGGGTAAGATGCTATGCGACGCTAAGTACGTTAAGTACGGTTTTTTTTGTTTTTTTTTGTTAGGGTAAGGTAGAGGAGGGAGGCTATTCAGAATCCGGTTGAAGTCTGAACTTTCAGTATAAGACTGAATGGGGGTTGTCAACACGACACCGACCTATCACACTGACACATGTATTGAGTGCGCTGACTATGCTTACGGTTCATCTTCCTACCAGGCAAATGTTCTGCAGCGAAACCGACGACGACAAGCCAAAAGCCCGACTGCCCACCCAAACCCCCGGATCTGGCAGACAGAGTCAAGCAGATGATGTGTCGCCCGGATGAACCCCCTCCGTTGCCATTGACCGAACCTCCTCCACTTCTAGACCCAGTGGCCGACCAGGCTGGCTCCTCACAGTCCTCCCTGTCCGACACGCCCTCTCTGTCCAACGCGTCCACCCTGTCCAATGCGCCCTCCCTGTCCGACGTGACCTCCCTGTCTGACGCGCCCCAGCTCAAAGGAAAGAAGATCAATGGGAATTTGGATGGCCTGGACATCCCTTTTATAGACGACGAAGCGAATAAAGCGGACATAGAACACTCATAGAAATAGAAATTACAGTTGAGCAGCAGTTGTAATAATGTTGTGGAAAGAGAATTACAAGAGCTGTATTACTGCAACAAGTGAAGAAGAGCTGTGAATTCTCCGCCGTTCTCCCTTTCCCATGAGTCATGATTAAGGCTGCGGGGGATTTAGTCCCTCAAATTTTTGTGTATACGATGGGAGTTTTTGTAAACTTTTTCTTAAGTATTTTTAATATATGGTAACATGGTTATATACACATTTTTATACACATTAGGATACGTATGTGGCCTTGTTTTGTGACCAGCTGTGTATCGGGTGTGTGTTGTGGTAAGCACGAGACAATATGAAAGTTATTTTTTAAATGTTTTCCACACTAGGATTTAGCACCTTTTCCATTCAAGTTGGTATAGGGAAATGGTGCTTTTTTATACATTATCTTTAAACAGCGTTAGTCTTGCACAGGAGAGGGTTATTGATGCCTTGTATTCTGATATTACATTTTAGACGTGGTGATTGTGTTCTCTAAGGGTGCAAGTAATAACTTTCATGTGTTCTAATTTCTTAGTTATGGCCGTGTGGAAATGTTCAGGTTTCAATAATGACGGTCTATAGCTTTGGTGACATGCAAAGGAAGCAACTTTTGCCTCTTTTGACTGAATTCATTTGTATATTTGTTCTCATTATTGGAGAGATGTCCTTTCATCATGTCTGTGCACGTTTGGTCATGCATGTTTGTACATTTCTAAGCTATGAAATACATTTTGTCTGATGTCATACTTTGTCTGTCTCAAACAAAACAAATTAACCACTTTATTTTCATCTCAACAATGGCAAAGGTACATATTGTCTTTTGCATTTTGCCTCATTAAAACGATTAAGATAATAGAAATGAAAACGGTGTAGAATTAAAAGTGTAATATTTTCATTTTGACCGGGAAAAGTGTTAACATTAAAATATAAACTATTATTACTGCTATTATATGAACTGGGTTAAGTGAGGCGATGGAGCATATTGTGCATATTGTTTTGCACTTTTGTTCTAACCAGCGATGAACATATGAACATTTGATTCTGATGAATAGCGCAAGCGTTGTGCTAAACCAATCAAATGAAAGAACACGAATTTCTTCTCATTCGTATCCGCCAATCAGCGGCAGACATTGTGCCGAAGGGGCGGGTCAATGTGTAGTACAGGAAGACGGGCCGAAGTGAGGTGGGAATAGGAAATCATTTAGTTAGTTCGCTACTGGCTGGAGCTAAACAGCGAGGTGGCGACATTACAAATAAACAACGTAGATATTAGCTCTCCCGACCCGCACAACGATGACCCGCTAACACCAAGAATGGACATAAGTTAATTATGACGGGGGAGAAGAAGAAGAAAAAGCGGCTGAACCGCAGCATTCTTCTGGCAAAGAAAATTATAATAAAAGATGGAGGCAGCGTGAGTTAAATATTTATTTTCCCCTCGTTTGGCCGTCAGTTCAACGCATTAGCCCTCACGTATTCAAAGTGGGCGAACTTGACAGTCCCCGAGATAAACAAACAAAAAAAAACACCGTGCTTCACGATGTGTGTGTGTGTGTGTGTTTTTTTTTTTACATCGTTTCTTACCGTTAGCTCGGCGAGGGAGCATCCACCTAGCTGGCTACTGTAACTAGCTCCGATGCTAGGCTAGCCCAACGGCGAGCGCTTACACGTCAGCTCCGTCAGCACAGAGACGTTAGCTAGCTAGCTAGCCCGTCCTGTGGTGCCCGCCGTGTGTAGTGGACTTCCTACTCGTACCTAGGGGGTTGTAAACAAGGCCCCGAGAAGATACGGTGTATCCTTCAACCTGCACTTCTCGTAGGGTTGGGCCATATGGAAACATCATGTATTATCACGACAATGATTAGCGATATCGGCTAATATGGCCATATGAATTCAGTGTGCCATTCTAAACAGTCTCACTGAGGGCCATTAACGTTACACTGAAGTATATGGTGATTTTAAAGTATGGTATCGAATTAAAACTAGTTTCTCTTTCTCTCTGACGTTTCAAACCTCATATTTGACACATTTTATGGGCGTATCTTGTTGTTGTTGTTATTATTATCACATATTACTAGTATCACGATGAGTCGATATCTTCGTTACATGACGATACAAGGCGATAATATTGTATTATTGCCAGAATCCAGGTTTCTTGCTAACATGTGGTTGTCCAGAGATGTTGAGAGTGCACGGTTCTCCAGCTAACGTTAGCACTTGTTAGCATGAGGCTATGTCAAATATGTCCTCGTACACCAAGTTGATGAAACCTTAAGATACTCTGATACTTGAGCTGCTGGGACTACAGATAGTTATTATGTGCCTTTTTAATTAGCAAATATTAGCTGGCTACCAAGTCTCTCTCTCTCTCTCTCTCTCTCTCTCTCTCTCTCTCTCTCTCTCTCTCTCTCTCTCTCTCTCTCTCTCTCTCTCTTTAACGAGTATTGCATGTTGGACGCATTGTTTGCATTGTGTTTCCATTGCATTGTGACAGTGAAACTGTCAATAACATCGACATTTCAAACTTATGTCAGCCACGCCAAGGGGCTAGCTAGTTGGTCAGTATTAAGGGTAAAATTGAAATATCATTTGTGGGTTATGTAGTGTTTTCACAGGTTAGTCGACACTTGTACTCATCTGTGAGCTGTGTAGTAATAATGATGGTAATAATAATAACGTTTTGAAGTTAATATTTGATCATGTGATTCATGGAAAAAATAAGGAGCAGTCTTAATCTAATCGCCTGGGTCGTGTAAACAGCTGCTATAACTACAGGCTGCCTGCTCCCTGCTAGACTTAAAGACATTGACATACATTGACCGCCCGAAAAGTACAGGCTAGAATTCACACATTCAACAAGTTTCTTGTTTTAAAACACAGGTCAAATGTGTTCATTTTGACAGACCCCTAAACCAGTGACCAATGGTGGTTGCTGCTGGTTGATGTGACCTGTGTGAGCGGGGAACTTGTACACGCCATGCTGGGCTGTTTCCCCATTGTGCCTGTGTGTTCAACCACATCCTACCTCTAAATCCCCTTATTGAATATAAAGCGATGGTTCTTTACCTTTTAGAGAGAGCGACAAAAGAAAACATCTATGTATTGTCATAGTTGTCGGTGGTGTAGCAACTAGGAAGTTACTTGTGGGAACTGTTTGTTCCTCATTTTGCAGTGCAGCAGCAGTTGGTGTGATCGCTTTGTAACTGAAAGAGACTGAAAAGGCTGTGCTTTGCATTGGACAACCCCTAGCGATAACCTTTCCCTATAGGCTGCCACACCCGTGGCTGTGGGTTAGTAATGCTCTGTGCCAGACGCCTTTGGGATGATAATGAACCACCTGGGACACGACTGGTTGGTAGTGTCTTCCATGAGTTCATTCTGGCCTACTTTATAATCAACAGTGGTTTCACACGTAGCTTCCTGCCAAACTGAGGCTTCTCCTCACCGTTTACGCCGCTCCCATCACACTCTCCTGCTGTGCGTTCAGTTCATACTATCGCTGTGAAATGACCGCTCCTATTCATCGAAGGTTCTGTTAAATTCAGTCATTGTTTAGAATTTACCCTGATCTACGCCGGCATTTCTCCTAATTTAGTAGCATGACAATGAAGCTGAGTTGAATACACAAGGTATCCGTTTTTGCTACGTAATACAAATATAAATCTAAAATATTTCCATAGCATCACTTGTGTGTACTGAAAAACCCATTGATTCTGAATGATTTGGATGCTTCTTAAGATTAGCATTTTGTCCAATTGTGGTGTAAGGGTTAGATTCACATGATTTATTTTCTGTATGTATGCGGGTTGCTCGTTCACTCCCATGTTGTAGAAGTAGAATGAGTGGCACAAAGTAGCTTGCATCACTTCCTGCAAAGTACCATTTGTAGAAGGGGCTTGCATCAGTCAAGCAGGGATTTCTGTGTGAGGAAGGTAAATCATGTTTCCTTAATCTGATTTCATGGAATTGTACCAGCTTCTGCCGGCCTTAACTAAGATGAAGGATATTACATTTAAATTATGAACAAAAACAAGTCCCCATTAGGTAATAATCCTCACAATCCTGGCATGTACAGTTCAAACTATCTTCTTTATCTTCGCTGGTAGTTGACACAGAGTTTATGTAAAGCCATACAAGGGGATTGTATCATCCTTCTATACACATATTTAAATGATCAACTAGTGTTGAAGCTGGTGTTTACCTGTTACTTTGTGTGGTGAGTTTGCTAACCTCTCTAACGCCTGCCTCTTGTCTTACTTTCTCCCGTCTAGCCCCAGGGAATCGGCGAGCCCAGCGTTTACCATGCCGTGGTCGTCATCTTCCTGGAGTTCTTCGCATGGGGTCTCCTCACCACCCCGATGCTCACAGTAAGCCTGCCACAACCACAGACTGTCATAACATAACTTGCACACCTGACACTGGTGTTTTGTCATGTATTCGCATACCTCCGTATTTCCTTTTAAGACCTATCAGAAAGTGAACATTTCCAGTTGACTGGAAGTTCCACAAGTGCCCACTACTGCTCAACATAAATAATTGAATTGCTAATCAAAGGTGTGTGTGTGCTGATGTTTTGCTTGGGTGTTAATGGACTGGGAAATATGAAAAGGGCATCAAACGATGTTTTGTTTGAGCACCGACTCTTTTTTGAAATGGCTTATCGGGGGCTCAGTGGTCTGTGTGGTCAGGCGCTGCTGATGTAGACGCTCACCTAGGTCCACACAGTGCACAGCACTAACTGTGTGGCGGGGCATTTTCTGTAGGCAGGCCCTGAGGTGTCGGGATTTGTTTTTAATCTCTCTTTTTTTGATGATCATGATGACGGAAAAAAAAACATTGCAGCGGCTAGTTATTTTTACATTATTTGTACAAAACCTAGCATCTGTTTTCGCCACAATCACAGATGCCGACGGCAAATATTTGCCCTCCATGCTGACGGTTGCCTTATGGCGTATCAGAAATTGGTGGTTTTATGGCCGCTGGTTAATTACGAGCGGATGTTTGGTGCTATGCTCCATGTTTTACCAGTTGCATAATTTTGGGCTAATTGGCGCATGGCGGCAAATTACAGAGAGGCTGCTTCACTTGCCTTCATTAGAAAACCGCAATGTTGGTTCTCGCCTAAACCACTTCTTACGAGCACGCGTGTGATTGGTTCCTTCCTTCCTGCCCCAAACCCCCTACAAAATCAAAGACACATTTTGTTTTGTTCAGGTTTGTGTTTGTGCGTCCGAGGTCAATGACCCACCTCCATGTACTCTCCAGGGAGATGGACTTTCAACTTAAAACCGTTTTGATTTTGCTGAAGCCTTGCCCCTTTGCTCATTTTCAGCCAATATCACTAGGGACGCTGTCTCTTGCTCAAGGTCACAACTCTTCAGGATCGAAACCTGTAATCGGATGATAGCCCGAGCGTCGCCACTGGCTCATTGGCTGTCTATCTGTGTTTTTAAAAACATCCCAAACTCATGTTTTTTGAGGGTGTCATTTTTACACACAAAGTACACATGTGTCTTTTAATGGTATGGTTAAAAAACATGATCAATGGTATGTGTGCATGACCAGGGCTAATAGAAAAAAAATAGTAAAGGAACTGACATGGGTGTTACAGAGGGAACAGAAGTCTGCAGATGATGGATGTCACCAAGCACCTGTAATTCTAGTTATAATGGAGATTGAATTTGACCTCTTCCTCATAGGGATGCTGACTCTGTGTGCTCTGTTACACGGCTATGTTAAGGTGCGTATTAATGGTTGATTAGGAGGGGGGGGGCGGGGGCTTGGTTGTATAGTCCAGGATAACGACTACATTGTTGGCCCAAGTGGAGGAGGAAGAGAAGACTGGGGGAAGGTCCAGAGCAGTGCCAGTGACCGGGTTATCCATTTTTACCCAAGCTAAATGCAATCGATGGAATTGCTACCGTCTGTACCATTCGACAAGATGGTCCTGGGGGAAATTGTTGTGTACGTGTGCCAAAATAGAAATCCATTTGATAAAGTGAATGGGCCATCACTCAATCAGTCGCCCTCCCCCACGTCTCCCTCGTATCGAGTCTTTTATGACCCTTAGTCCAGCCATTGCTAGGAGAGGCCTTGTATTGACAAACCGTGGTGAAAGATGCCCTGGCTAGTGGCTACACGGGTCTAGGTTATCGCTGTGCGTCCTAGTGTCATTGTAAAAGGGGTACATTTTCAGTACCTGCCATCAGAGAGTGTGTGTGTGTGTGTGTGCGTGTGAGAGAGATGGGGGTTTTCCATAGAATTTAGTGTTTAATGATAACAACTGACAATGTTATATTCCTTGAACCTCATCGATATGATTGATTGTAGCCGTATTATTGATTGACGGGTTAAGATGCCGGATTGATACACTTTTTTGCACAGCAACGTCTGAATCGGATCAAATCAATTGTTCTTATCATGCCAATGTTTGCTATAACTTTGTCATTGTCTCAAATTAATATTGGTCTATATCATGCTGAAACTTCGGAGGCAAACCCCCACGTCTCAGCCCCCGCGTCATGCATTATTTTTCGATACATGCACACCTGGTCATGAATTATCCCTTACATATGCTCCTGTCATGTAACGAATGCATTAAGCGAGGCTCACCACAAATTTGCTCTCTGTCTACATGGCCCAAGGGCACGTTTGCTACTCCAGGGCGTGTGTTTACATTGCGGTCGGGCCCGTCTGATCCTTTGGCTCGGCTGTAGTTGGACCAACATCAGGGTGGGCAACCAGTGAGCGCCGGTCATTGTTTGACTCATGCGGTGGCCTCTTGTGGTTGAAATTGTTTTGCAGCGGTAATGATGTTGCCCGTTTGCCCCGCAGGTACTTCACAAGACATTCCCCCAGCACACATTCCTGATGAATGGGCTCATTCACGGGGTCAAGGTAAGAGATGGCACCGACTGACACGCCGCCCCGTAATAATAGATACGGGATCTCTCATGATGGACAAATTGAGACAAATGTAACCGAGCCAAGTTGGCTTTGTTTTTTAATTGCCGACTGTTTATTCACACTCCACTTTCATGTCCTTTTTATCTCGGTGTTCCTTTTTTATTTTAAACAACGCATTTGTAACCCTAAATTTAACCATTTTGCATTCTCTCACATGCTCTCAAACACAACTCCACTAAACAAACATTCTCCTTTTTTCCAGTTTGTTTGCTCATTTGCTTCTCCCCTGTGCCGCTCCTCACAGGGTCTGTTATCGTTTCTCAGCGCTCCTCTGATCGGAGCGCTGTCGGACGTCTGGGGCCGCAAGTCCTTCCTACTGCTCACCGTCTTCTTCACGTGCGCGCCCATCCCGCTCATGAAGATCAGTCCATGGTGAGCGTGCCCCACCCCAAAACAAACCAGAGGCCGCAGATGTCCGACAGGAAATACAACTATTTAGTGATTTGCTGTTCTTTTTTGTTAAGGCAGCCGTCACCAGTGGTACACTGTTGGACACACTGATGCATAACATTTAGAATAATGACTCAACCGCTGAATCGCTCTACTCAACACATGATCTGGCCGTCCCGTGTGTTAGTGTCGGTGTCAAAACAAGATGTTCTGCCATTCAAATGCGCTACACTGCATACCTAATTCACTATTCAAATTAAAATGATAAGGCATAGGTCTCACACAATGTCTAAGTGTTGTATAGCAGTTGTGAAAGCAGACAAGTCAGTGAGTGTTGTCAAAGAGAAGCAATAGAAAGGTAGACCCTGTGTTAATTCTCTTGGGTTTTTGCGTGTCCCCGTCAACCTTTCACACCTCTAATCTACAGCCGTGACTAAAAACACTCCTCTGCCTCATGTCCTCAGGTGGTACTTTGCGGTGATCTCCATGTCTGGCGTCTTCGCAGTCACCTTCTCTGTCATCTTTGCGTACGTGGCCGACATCACACAGGAGCACGAGAGGAGCACGGCGTACGGCTTGGTAAGGAGGCCTTTGTGTTCCCCACGTGAAGAGCTGGAGTTACTAGATGGGTAGTAGATGGGTTAATTTTGTTTAGGTAGGTTGGTAGGTTGCATTACACACACACTCAATCGCTCACTCCCCTTTTTGAATTTGTGCTCTCAGCGGGAACACAGGGAGGTTCCGGTAGCTTCCTGACCGACTTGTTTACCTCCATACCCCCTCCCTCCCTCCCTCCCTCTCACCCCTCCCCCCTCACCCTCCAGGTGTCTGCCACCTTCGCGGCCAGCCTGGTGACCAGCCCAGCCATCGGCGCCTACCTGTCGGTTACCTACGGCGACACCCTGGTGGTGATCCTGGCCACGGCCATCGCCCTGCTGGACATCTGCTTCATCCTGGTGGCCGTGCCAGAGTCTCTGCCTGAGAAGATGAGGCCGGCCTCGTGGGGAGCACCCATCTCCTGGGAGCAGGCCGACCCCTTTGCTGTAAGGAATGTGTGTGTGTGCGCGTGCGCGTGTGTGTGTGTTCTGGTTGATGCTTAGAAAAGGGCTACTTGGGACGGGAGTACATCGCGGTTTCAGCAGATTCCTCCCCAGTCTTATGAGTCAACTGTGTGGAGTTGCCCATTAGCTCCGCTAGCCCAGCAGTTCATGTAATGACTGGTTGGCTCAGTGCGTAAGTATGCGGACAAACACGCATAGTGGGACATTGTGCTTTCGAAAATGTCCCACCTCTGCTGGTCGAGCACCCTTGCCACACACACGGACTCTATGATTTCAGAGAGCTAGGGGTTGTGCCGATGGACGATGTCATCGTCCATCGTGATGGCTGACTGACATCACAATGGAGAGCCACCATCGTGATGCCACGCCCCCCTCGTCTGACACACACTAATCCTATAGTCTCTTCTATAGTTATTACCTAAAAACTTTGAAGGGATTGCTCTGTAAATAAATTGAAAATAGCCCCCTAATAGTCGGCTTAGTCGTTCGACGAAGGCTTAGTCAAATACGTTTTCATTAGTCGAGCAAAAAGCAAAACATAAAAATAAGAAGGCATGAGCATCACAAACCGAATACATCCCTAGTAACTACGCACATCCCTAGTAACTACGCCGTGAAGGTGAACCCTCCCGGACTCCGCTATTAACATCAACTGCTCCGCCGGAGGAGCCGCACATCCACACACACCGAACACCAAAATACCAACAAACATTGCTTTTAAATAAAGTTGTGTGCAGTTATACGGTAAATACAATTATTAAAAGTGTTCATGTCTCCTTCCTGGTCCAGAACCGCTTGGTCCATGCCGTTAATATTAACGGGCCGCCCCCTCGACGACAATATCATCGTCCATCACGATGTTTTACTGTAAACATTGTCAACTGCCAATTTAAGGGACATCGCCCAACCCTACTAGCCACTATATAACTTACACACATGCTATGCTAACCAGCTGATACATAACGTACAAACATGCTATGCTAGCAAGCACCTACATAAGATAAGATAGACACATTGCTCATCTAACCAGCCACTATGTAAGATATACATAACATAGGCAACACATATAGAACCATAGACTAACAGCTATATAAAATACCCTCTATAACATACACACATACAGTAGAGCTGCAAGATGGTATTCATATGCAATTCATATCAAAAGCTAAAACCACACATGCAAAAATAATGGTGTGTGTTTGTGTAGGTGTATCGAAGTGTACTGTTGCGTCACACCTCTAAAGACCAGGGAGCTGATGAAAACATGGAGATAGACCCTGCATCTGGTGGAGAATGTAAGACACACGCACACACACAGTGCAAGCACGCGTGCACGCACATACACTGACTGACTGACAGTTTCTTCACACTCACACTTATAAACACTCTCTTGTCTGTTGTCCCCAGCGGCAGAGAAGACCAATCAGGGCGCAGGAGAGGAGGGTCCTGACCAATCAGGAGTGGAGGAGCGCGGCGACCTCGTCCAGTTCTATAACACTGTGTTCGTAGTGAAGATGAAGAGCTTCGCTTTGAGATACGCCACACATGACAACAGGGTACACACACACACACACACACACACACACACACACACACACACACACACACACACGTGTTTTGTATATAATATAATTGTGTGTTGTATATAATGCGAGTGTGTTGTGTTTGTTTGTTTAGATATAATGTAATTGTGTGTCTGTGTGTTTTATATAATGTAAGTGTATGTGTGTGTTGGATATGTTTGTGTGTAATATGTGTTTTTGTGTGTGTGTTTAATATATAATGTGTGTGTAATATATAATGTGTGTCCTCCAGGCGGAGGCTCCTCCTCTCTCACCCTTCCCCTCGGTGAGAACTCAGCCTCTCTCTCCTCGCCGCGTATCCCAGAGACACTCCCTCTACGTCTCCCCCCACAAGAACTCCTCCCCCTCCTGCTCTTCTCCCAACCCCTACACGTACCGCTTCAATCGCAGCCCCTCCAAGGTACACGCACGCACGCACTTACATGTAGCTGCTTAAACTGAAGACTAGATGAAGTTTGCTGAAAGTCTGTTTCCATTCTCCCCATTTCTGTCTCTCTACCTCACTCTCTCATTTTCTCCCCCTCCCATCTTCACCAGGAGCTGTCAGACATCAACAGGATGTTGCGTCAGGGCTGCGTGAGCAGAAAGCGGGCGTTCACTATGGAGGGGGAGGTGATGATGTCATCAGCGTGCGACTCTCCCACTAAGAGGGCGTGTCCAGAGGGAGGCGGGGGCAGCCCAGACGTCCTGCTGAAGAGACTACAGGATGTAGTGTCGGAGAGACAGAGTCTATAGACACACAGACAGACAGGGAGAGGCAAGGTAGAGAGACAGACTGACAGACGGTGAAAAGAGAGACATGTAGACAGTAAGACACAGAGACAGACGGGTAGACAGACAGACAGACTGACTGAGACAGACAGGCAGCCGGAGAGACAAGGCCTGATAGATTGTCAGTCCTGTGTCTGATTGTGTCAACACATACGTAATGCCTGGATCTCCTTACAGACTCAGTTATGTACAGTAACAGACAGACAGCTGTAATGTACAGTAACGGAGACTAATGTAAAGTGTCATGTACAGTAACAGACAGACTGTTGTAAAGTGCTGTGTACAGTAACAGACAGACTGCTGTAAAGTGCCGTCGTGTACAGTAACAGACAGACTGCTGTAAAGTGCCGTGTACAGTAACAGACAGACTGCTGTAAAGTGTCATCATGTACATTTTCAAGTGTGAGAAGGACTGGAGCTCTGACTCCCAGCAGTGCCCTCTAGATGCAACCTCACCTTCATCTCCCCATCTCTGTGGGGGTCCACATGTATTTTTACCTGTAACATACCTGTATTTTACCTTTTGTAATTTTCTAAAGTGAGTAAGACAAGTGAAGCTGAATGTTCCTTGTTTTCGCCCGTGAAGAGAGATACTTTGTACAGCTTGTATTTCTCTCAGAGATCATTGAAACGAAACATTTTACTAAGCATTTTAGTAATCTTTGTAGAAATAGGTTTTATTTTTACACATTTCTACTTTTGCGCTGTCAGTGTGTGTAGTTAAAAGGTGAATGTGGTTTTTAATTGTATTATCTTTGACGGTCGGAAGACGTTTCCAAAGAGTTTTAGTTTTAATTCTATTGCCACAAAGCAATGGCAATATTCTCCCTTGTGTGTTTTATTGTCAACATGAGCACGTCTTCCTATGGCCACTATTATGTTTAAAAAGAACATATTGTTTTGTAAAGACGAGACTAACTCAAATCACTGGGTTGTTGATTAAAAGTGTTAATTAATCTGATACTGGGCATTGGTTTTTTTTGTACATTAAAACCTGGGAACTGTTGCTGTTGATCCTCCTACTCGAATGGTAGGCCTAGTGTGGCCCTATGTGATTATCCTCCTAAACATGTTTATAAAAACTAGACCAAGGTGTGACTTGTGTTGTGTGTCGCATGGCGGGGGACATCTGCATTCGTGTATAAGGTGTGTGTGTTGATGTTGACATGATTGAATGAAGCAGAATAACATTTGACAATAGTATGAAAAATAACTACGAAAATGACAACAACAAAAAAACAAAAACTAACGGTGACATAAATAGTATGCTCTTGGAAATCACTACACTTGGTTTTAGGACACAACGCTGCAGTAACTCATGTGAACCGCTAGGGGGCCTCGTTCTGCGTCCATCATGGCGGATACTTTTGACACTTTGGGTTTTCCGGACCGCGTCCGCTGAATTAAACCTATCGGACCATGAATGAACTGATGTGTGGAGATGGAGAACCGGTGAACCCATGAGGGCACCAGGAGTGAGGAGACTATTATTGGTATATTAACCACACACACACACCGCGACGAACGGAGTCTGCGCATGGTCAGTTTAGCTCTCTCTCTCTCTCTCTCTCTCTCTCTCTCTCTCTCTCTCTCTCTCTCTCTCGCTCTCTCTCTCGCTCGCTCGCGCTCGGTCGCGCGCTCGCTCGGTCTCGCTCGCGCTCTGGGGCTCGGGG
>JAOPJH010000131.1:5674388-5689359 GCA_027122575.1 Merluccius polylepis | reverse complement strand
CCCCCCCCCCCCCCCCCCCCCCCCCCCCCCCCCCCCCCCCCCCCCCCCCCCCCATCAAAGAGTGCTGCTGTACTCTTTACTCACCCACTGCTTACGAGCATGGTTTCTCCTCTTGAAGTACAGGATGAGTTTCTTCCTCATGGCCTGGTTTCTGTTAGGAGAGCAGGGGAGGGGAGAGAGAAAGCGAGCATAAGTGAGGATGTCACTGTCTCTTTAACTAAAATATATAGAATTACTTTTAAATGACACTGTTAGTATGTTAGAATTTTCCTTTTAAAAAATGAAATACTTTCAAATTCACACACAGCATCCATCTAGCATATATGCCAAACAAATACTGATGCACTGTGATCTCTTACACAAACACCGTGATGCATGTCCTCGTATGCCACTAGTAAAATCCATTACATCTAAATAGTTTACTTAAGGAAGGTTTGTGGAGAGGAATGAGAGGAAGAAAGCAAAGTAGGGAGAGAGCGAGAGCAATGAAGAGAGAGTAAGGGAGAGCAAGGAGCCAGACTTGCAAAGCTGGTCAAGCCTTGGGAACAGTCAGTTGCCTCAAATCAAGGCCAGAGCCAGTAATCTGCTTTGGCAGCCTCTGCGTCCGTCTCTCCCTTCGCTGCAAGACCGAGTTTTACTCCTGATTGTTATTCTATCTATGTTAAGGTCACTTTCGCTACTGATTAATGTAATCTGATTCTACATGATTAATTTTGCCTGGTTAGGTCTGGGGGGTTCTTCAGCTCAGAGCCAAGGATGGGAAGGAGGTGGTTATTTTTTCAGTTTGTGCGACCAACGCTTATCCCAACGCTAACGCTTGCGATAAGCGTTCCCCCCTGCCGCCGCCAACATGTCTCTTTAATCTGTCACAACAAAGAGTGAGTCCAAAATGCACTGGCCCTCCTGCGTAAACGGGGACTGAGACACTCCCACGCAGCCACCCAAACAACCAGCACAGACCCCTGTCACAGCAGATGTGTGTAGTGGAATATAGCATGGGGCGGGTGGGGGGTGGGTTACACCCATAAGAAACACAGGGCTTCTTATGTCGTCTGCAATATCATGTATCAATATAATATGAGATGAGTCATTGGACCGTGACGTTCAAAAGCATTCCTTTAGCTGATGCCAAACCAAGTTCAAAACCGCATCTGAAACCCCAAGATACACCGATGTAGTACAATCCCCTGCACGATACTGCAACTCAAATTGGAATTAATAATTTTATTATATTCCTCAAATATTCTTCACACTAGATAGTTTTTTTAACAAAGAGTAAATAATGGGGCAGGATAGTGTAGTGGCCAGGGTGTTTGTTTTGTTTGTTTGACGGAAGGCACTGGTTTCGATCCCTGATGCCAGAAACCTACCTGTAGGCATCCTTGAGCAAGATCTGAATTCACTTGAAAACGAAATGTCTGTTAAATAACTAAATTGTTTAATTGCAGCCAAAGCACACTACATTCAGAGGGTGGTAGAGAAGTGAAGTTTGGACCAACTCAGTGATGTGTGCCCAAGTTATCTAACCTGTAGCATCATAAAGAAGTCAGTTGTCCTAGATAGGGGTGCCCAGATCGATCGGCCACCAATCAAGCCGATCAGAAGAGATAGAGGAGACAATTTCTCTATGCGCTGCTAAAATGGCTTCACCATCTGTTGAATAATGTTGCACATGCTGCCTGCCAATAAATCAACAGTTGTCAATTCATGATACTTTCTCATCTCTTAATTGTAATACTTAAAGTGTGAACCCCCTGTTTCAGGTTGAATTTGAACACTAGATTTATTTTTGTTTTAAGCTGAGAGTTCCAGGAAGGAGAGGAGACGTGTTATCCCCATGTTTACGACCCACGCCAACTTTGCTATCGTTTTTTAAGCCAGTCACTGTGTAGCGTTATAATGAGCGATATTGTATATGAAATGTGCCACACACTGTGGCGTTATACTATGTGTACAAGTGTCCGAGAAACTTAACCCACAGAAGTATGAAAGACATTTTGGGTTCACTGCCTCTTTAATATACAATGTTGTTAAGAATAGTTTAATAAATGAATAAAGCTACATGATAAATGGAAGGCTTCTAATAGACCCTGTGATTGGTGATAGCCATCGGCCATTACTGCTTCCAGCGATCGGTGATCGATGATCAGCCCCAGAAATCCTGATCGGGACCCCCTAGTGTTAGAACAAAGCTACACAGCTGGGGTTGGATCACCAACACACACCAACGCAGACAGAGCAAGGCTTTTTTTAGGGGCTAATTGCTTTGAGGCAATAATACTGATGAAACAGTGCCAAGATCCAACTGAGCGAGGACATAGTAGAGGACACCGAGTTCCAACTACAGACTAAAGGTTCAACTAAATAATAACAGCTCGATCCAGACCTCTCAGCCTAGAAGAGGTTAGCCTAGAAACTAACTGAAGGCTGACAACCTAAGGCCATCTTCTGACTAAGCCTAGTAGACTGTTGAACACAAAGTGTGTTCAAATGATCATCAGGCAAGTCATGTCAGCTGCTTGAGTGAGAGAACTGCAGGGTCTCAAATGTACTTTGAGAATTTTGTCTTTTTACGTGCCAGAGTCTAAGGCCAAGCATTTGTTTTACTATGTAACCCTGATTTTCTTTACCCACCAAACGGTCAAATCTATCCGCCATTGGCTGGTGGCAGGTGGTCATTTTGGACAATGGAACAGCTAAGCACACTTGCATTTAAATAGTCTGTTCTACTTTAACTCCATCTATTAATCCAAAAGGTATTTAAGATGCATGTGAGCAACTGAGCAAGAGGATGTGTGTGTGTCTGTGTGTGTGCGTGACAGACTTACATTTTGATGTTCTCATGGTACTGCTTGGTGTCTGAAGGCTGGTTATACAGCGGCTGGAGGAGGACAGATGAGGAGACAGATAGGTTAGCCATACTGTATCGTGACATCAACTATATATTACAGCTTTAATTGTAATGCAATATAATTGAATCACGCCAGAGAATCATTCTTTGACCTTTCTGTTAGAATAAGTCGAATCTGTTCCTACCTCTGTGCCCTACTATAACCATCAAACACCATGCCAACTTACAAACAAACTACAACTATTATTGAGCATTTGCAATACGATTTTGGCTACCGTGCGACTACCAGTGCTTCGATGGTACATGCGTGCAAAGGCAGATCATGCAAGGACACCCCCAACACAGTCCCGCCTGTTTTTACGTCAGACCAGGACAGCACATGGTGTGGTGTGCTTATACTCTTTTTATTTATTTTATTTGCGAGTGG
This sequence comes from Merluccius polylepis, assembly GCA_027122575.1. Taxonomy (NCBI): domain Eukaryota; kingdom Metazoa; phylum Chordata; class Actinopteri; order Gadiformes; family Merlucciidae; genus Merluccius; species Merluccius polylepis. Next base: position 5,686,081 of record JAOPJH010000131.1, on the reverse strand, counting down.
TGTGCTGAAATATTTCTTAGATTTATTTATTTTTTCTCTTCTTTTATTTGCACTTTATTGGCTCATTTTTTGAGACTACATGGCTACATACAACAACTTCGATATTAGACTGAGAGTTTAATCGTTTAATCTCAAGCTGTGTCTTGCATTTGGAAGATATATCTATGTATTTATCAAGTCACATATTTACGATCAGAACTATAAGTGACACAGTGTAGCCTATTAGGCCTACCAAGTTTAGTAGATATTATGGCGGACAGTACAGGTGTAGTGTTTTTTGTTGGACGTAAGAACGCACAGTTACTGTATTTAGTGTTAGGCCTATATATTGAACAATTTGAGAGATATTTAATATTTGTGGTCTACTTTACTGTCCCGAATACAATTGTTGTGGCTTCAAAGCTTCAGTGAGAAGAGGGAGGGGTGGACGAACGAATGGAACGGACAACACAAGCTATCATACCATCCTCAAACTTGCGGTCATTATTTACCATATACTTTGCTATTAGTGTAATTATTATTATTATTATTAGTCTAATGAGAGACGAGGACAAAAATGTCAAGGATTTTCCTTCTGTGCGGCACAAAACTAAATGTCGTTGTCTGAGAATATCAGAATAAGTTAAACAAAAAATGCACAATGAATAATGTTGGATTACTATTTCTTATTTCATTGGCTATTTGGGATTTTTGGGGTAACGCATATATATATATATTATATATATATATATATATTAGGGGTGACCCCGAATAATCGACTATTCGACGATTCGATCTAAGGAGTCTGATTCGACTGCTAATCTCAGTCGAATCGTCGGCAAAACACAGGATCATTCCATTCGGGGTATAGGCGGTGCTGAATGTCTGATTTTACATATAGTTTATTTCTCCCAATAAATCATGATATATAGCCTATTTTTGTATAAATATGAAGTGCAAAACACTGCCGCCGCGCGTCGATGACACAAGCGCCGCCCCTAGCACACATAGGAAGCGTCACGCTGCGGCACGTCAACAGGAATATAGTCGTCTCCGGAGCAGTAGAAAAACAAAAGAAAAGAAAAAAGCGCCTTGATGCGCGACGATGCTGTGAAATAGGACAGTGGCGTGAAGTGTAGCCGGGCTGCACGTTGCTGCCGCCCCGCTAAATAATAGGGCGGTTTTGACGCGCGCTGTTGGCGGCGGTGTCCAAAACACACCGCCCCCCGTCGGTTGCCGGTCCAGGCTGTATTGCGATCGCTGTATTGCGGTGTATGCATGTGACACGGAGGCTTGGCTGGGGAGCAGGTAATGTTTTCTGCATCCCCGGCTACCACAGTAAAACACACAGAGGTGCGCACTGAATACAATTTAATTATTTCCTGCATCAGAATGTTTTCTGGAAACTTCTGATACAAAATATTTATTTCCAAACCACTATCTGTGCACATCCAAACTTCTGCTTCAGGCACACCCCTAGGCTATATACTGTGGCCTTGTTCTATACTAATGCATAAAGAGTAACTATTACAGTGTAGTTTAAGTGGCGTTGTTGTTTTCACCAGAGTGCTCTGCTGGACTTGTACATGAAGTCGGTCCTCATGAGCAAGACGAGGCCCCAGCAGCATGTGCTGAACAAGAGCGGCTCCATGCTGCGCCACATCTCCCACTCTGAGTTTAAAGACATGTTGCTGCCTGCCATGCAGAAGACTATGCTGAGGAGCCCAGAGAATGCCATGCAGAGTGAGTAGCCTGCTGAGGTTTCTTTATTAATTCAACTGAAACCTCACAAGTGTTGCCATTAATATTATATTCTTTTGTTTCTATCCCTAGCCGTGTCCTGCCTGCTGGCCTCTGTGACCCTTGATCTTAGCCAGTATGCCATGGATGTTGGGAAGGCTGTTGCAAGTAAGATCTTCATCTTTGTGTTACATTTTTGGTTCGCCTGAGATTGTATTTTACCCATACACTTTGTGAATGGACACCGAAGCTTATATAATTGATGATATACAATAAAAGGGCTAAAAGGGATTGTGGGGATGGGGTGAAAAAACGATTAATGCAGGAATTGCGATTCTCGTCTTCTATGATTCTAAATCGATTCACAAATCTGTTTAGTGCTGTAGGTAAGATTTGAGAGTTGTAAAGAGAGATCGGTAAATGGCAGAAGAGAGCAAAAGGTATCTGACATATGGCTATGGTATTTCTAACACTCAGTATTTCTAGTACTCAAATTATTAGCTATTAAATCTTACCAACCTTTTTAAAGGACCATACCGGTCTTGGTGCTCATACCATTGTAAACCACTGCACTGGCGTCGTTGTGCTGATTCTGCCTAAGAGCATTTCGCGTGAATGCACCTACCACAAATGTAAATTATAGCCCTTTGGTCTTTTTGTGGAGACTAGGGGTGTCCCTGACTAAGAATTTACATAGTCGAATCTGATTCGTCAAGTCTTGCCAAATCAAGTCTCAAGTCTTTGAGCTAGAGTCCAAATCAAGTCTCTGGAATTCGAAGCTATGCTTGATTTACACAATGCTAGCATCACTAGAGAATCAACTGGCATCTATTTATTGATGGAGAGACCCAGTGAGATAGTAATGGGGCACTTTTTCCCCTTGCCACCCTTTTTATCCATTCATGTGTAGCCGCGATGGTGGCCAGGTGAGCCTTCTGTCTAGTTTTTGGCAGCGCACTATATTTAAATGTCGTCCATTTCATCCATGCATTAAACAGAGCTGCCACATAATGTTAACAATGCCATTATTTTACAATTGGTGCATTTAAAATTATAGACTTTCAAATAATTTATCACAAGCATGTTTGTGTCGGTCTTTCGGGGAGGGCAAAAGACTCGATGGTGACAGCAATTGGTGTAAATATAGGTAATGCAGTCGCATTGGGGCCCCACTCTGCATGGTCTCAGGTCCAGTCATGGCAAGTGCACACTTGTGTTGGCAGGGCCTCAAGCTTGAGCACTTATTTTTGTGGCGTGCATCATTGCAGTCGGGTCTCATGTATCAAATGTGTTGCGCATCGCACCAGTTGAACTGTTAGGTGGGGGGGAAACAGTTAGGAGTTGTCTAGCTTTGGGTGTTTAAATCTAATCATATCACGTGATAACAATGATCGTGGTTTTTCTCTTCTCAGTAATTTTAGCAATCCTTTGTGAGTAAGCTTTTCGCATGAGCAGCCGTTCGCTCCAACTCAATAAGCCTAAAGAAAGTTAAGACCTAAGCTGTAAATATAATCCGGTGGATCGTAGTTTCTTTACTGTGAAACAGACTGAATTGATTGACATTTCAACGCTGCGCCTCCGGAGCGACTAGAACAGCCGAGCGCCGCTGTGCGCACAGCAGAGTTCAATCCTTCAGTGGGAGCACAAGCTCATTTATACATCCATGGTTATTATTCACTATCTAATTAAAACAGTTCATACATCCATGGTTATTGTTCTACTGTATATCTAATTAAAACAGGTATTTAAATGAAGAGACCAACTGATCGCGAACGGCAATGCACCTGAGATTATCGCAGTCACTGACATTACTGAAGAGCGTTGTTGAGAATTGTGAACCAGATTAAATGCAATCATTAAATTAACGAGATGTTTTGGGAAATACATGGTGTTTAATGTGGGTTTGTTAGGCCTATTAAAAGCATGGTCTAATTTGTACATGCATATTCTGTCAATGGTGCGTGGCGTGCTTCCATGGTTTATATAGGCTATCGGCAGAAATGCTTTTCTCTGAGAGAAAAAAAGCGTTTAACTGACCACTATTTCTGGTGCCGACTACCAAGTGCAGCAACGACTAGTTGTTTAGTCGACTAGTCGCGCACATCCCTAGTTTTTAGTAGGCCTACTTGCTAAATCTTCCAGCAAATGTTCTTTTTTTTATTGCTGGAGTTTACTTATTTTGGATACTTTTTTTCATGACATGTTATACAACTGTTAAGGCAAGGCAACTGTATTTATATAGCACATTTCATACATGAGGCAAACTCAATGCTTCACATAAAAACATGTCATACAATAAAATGAAATAAGAAAAGAATAAAGAACGTTATGAAAAGTTATAAAAGAATAAAGATAAAGTGCAGTAAAGTTAAAAGTGCAATATAGTTAGCATTTAGCAGAAGGCTAAAGTGAACATAAACATTTTTAGTGTTGATTTTAAAAGTAGTCAGAGTTGGGGCCAGTCTTAAAGCTTCAGGAAGTGACTAGTAATAAAGGCATGTACATGTAAGTCTTTCTAGGTTTTTTGGGGACATGAGTCCTCTTGCTATGTTTTTAAGGTGATGATAGGCCAATTTTGTTAGCGATTTGATATGGCTGTTGAAATGTAGATCCGAATCCATGATAACACAGAGATTTCTGGCTTGGTTTTTGGTTTGCAAGGACAGAGTGAAGGTGGGTTAGTGAACCCTAACCCTCTTTTTTTTAGGACCGAAAATAATTCTTAGTTTTGTCCTTATTTAAGGAAATTATTGGAGGAAATTCTGGCACATCCAGTCTTTGACTTGCTCAATGCACTGGCACAGTAGATCTATAGGGCGATAGTCATTTGGTGATAGTGCTATATAGATTTGAGTGTCGTCAGCATAGCAATGGTAATCAATATTATTATTTTGATTAGCTGTAGCGGGAGCATGTAAAAGATGAATAAAGACAGCCCTAGGATTGAACCTTGGGGGCCTCCACACGTCACGTTAGTTAGTGCAGATACATAGTTGCCAATGAAAATGAAATATTCCTGTCTTTTCCAACCTGTCCAAAAGTATTGAGTGGTCAACAGTGTCGAATGCAGCACTGAGGTCTAATAGCATTAATATTTGAATTTTGCCAGAGTCAGTGTTAAGACGGATGTCATTTACAACTTTAATAAGGGCAGTCTCAGTGCTGTGAAGAGGTTGAAATCCTGACTGGAGGTTATCATAGCCGCCAGTTGAGGCCAGAAAATGATTAAGTTGCTGGAGGACAACTTCCACTCTCAATGATTTTACTTAAGAACGGTAGATTTGATATCGGTCTGTAGCTGTTAGTGATAGAGGCATCTAGGCTCCACTTTTTAAAAAGGGGTTTAATAACTGCAGTTTTCAAGGCTTTTGAAAAATTACCTGATTGGAGAGAGCTGTTAACTTTTTGCAGTACATCTATTTCTAGGCAGTCAAAAATATTCTTAAAGAAGCTGGTAGGTAAAGGCATCGAGTTTTTGACATTAAAGCGTGTCGTCATTGCCACGTTACTTTTGTTGAAACAAGGTAGTTATCCAACATTTTTGTTTGAAGTGGAAATACTGATGTGTCTAATCAGTAAAAAAGGATGCAAACGTGTTGCATTTCTGGGTGGAAAGGAGTTCCGGGATATTTGTGTTGGGGAATTGGTCGGTCTATCAACGGTTGCAAATGGGGTTTGTGTGTTATTAGTGTTGCTATTAATGATATTGGAGAAAAAGGTTTCTCTAGCACTTTTTAAGGCCATGTTGTAGGCACGGATGCTCTTTATAGATGGCTCTTTATTAGGGCTGTGCCCTAATAGTCGAATAGTCAGCTTAGTCGATCGTCAGAGGCTTAGTCGAATATGTTTTCATTAGTCAAGCAAAAAGTAAAACATAAAAATAACAAGGCATGAGCATCGCAAACCGAATACATCCGTGGTCGCAACAAGGCCCCCCCCCCCCCCGACGACGATATCATCATCTATCACAATGTTTTACTGTAAACACCGTCAACTGCCAAGTTAAGGGACATCGCCCAACCCTACAGAGAGCTATCCTTTTTAGAACTGCTGTCATGTGTTGGCGGAGGTCATCTCTGTCCAATGGCTGATGGGCATTTAATGCTCCCTCAGCCAGAGGTTTAGAGTCCAATATTCCCAAAATGGAGAACTGGCAGAGCTCCGTTCAGTCCCGTCGTTTTAGCATCATGTCTGAATTGTATAATCAACATTTTGATGTGGAAAAATACAGCAACACTGTGCTCAGTCTCGCGACCCACGGACGGAGACGCATTAGGCCACAGTGCACGTTCAGTGTAACCTTTTTGCCGCGCCGCGCCCGCTTGCCGTTAAATGCGTGCTCCGTCGCAAACCGTGTATTTGTACATCAAAAACAATCGACGTACAAACAATGATGTCATTGTTTCTGAGTGAAAATGTTCACCAGCGAGAATTTAAGCGCAACGATTTTGTTTGCGTGGACGAGGCCGTCGGACGCACCGCGTCTGGCTGCGGAGCCCCTTCCATTGATTATTGTGGCAGCGTTTCCCAGCCCAATCAGAAGGTTGGTGGAGTGCTCATTAGACGCGACACTGAGGGCTTACAATCAATTAATGAGAAAAAAAAAACGATTATTCAAGTGAACCCCTGTCATCTATCACACAGGATTACTGCCCCACTATCCGAAATGAGAAATGAGAGAAATGAGAAAGTAGAAATGTGTAATTACAGTGGCCTGTCCTGTGTGTTTTTATGCCGGTAGTCTCTGCGTAAGGTGGGCCAGGACTCCACGGTACTGCTCATCTGCATCACAGTGTTCCTCTCCTACCTCCCAGAGGCCGGCCAGTACTCCAGCTTCTTCCTCTATCTCGGACAGGTAAACAAGCACGCACACGCACGCACGCACACACACAGCTAAAGCTGTAGTCCATAGTGTCCTAGCAGTGGTGCTCAGTGTCACAGTATTTCAAAAGACTGAACACAAGGCACTGCCAATACCGTCTTCACACCCTTTCTGTCATGTTTTGGTTGAACATGGGGGTGATGAATTTCACCTTCCAATGGTCTCTACAGGGGTCCTGTTTTGGTGGCGACGCTGCGGACAGTTGAGACTTGTGCTCAAACACGCGAGGGTGGGGTGTTAAATATATTGGCCATTACAACGGATTCAGAATCCAGCCATCTTGTTGTTGATGACATACACTCACTCATTCCTCAACCAGATTGGAAAATGCGGGCGTGCTGAGCCCTGTGTTTTTTGGTTTTTTTCCCCCCGTTTTTGTGTGTGTGAATAAACAGACCCCTATTAGATGTCTCAGCAAAACGAAATCTCAAGCCAAATAGTCGATGACATTTTAAAATGAGCAGCCAGTCACGCTTCAGAGGTCTGTCATGGAATTCCAGACAAAGAGGATGGATTGAGTGTGTGTGTGTGTGTGTGTGTGTGTGTGGGGGGAGTGTGGGAGAAGAGGGGGAGAATGGTGGGAGGTCAGGACAGGGTGGGGCTTTGGCAGTTAGCTGCCTCAAGATAAACCGACGGCAGCAATCTGCTCCTTGTCCAAACTGGTAGCGTCGAGGAAAGGCGTTATTAGGTAAACAACTCTGTTAACTCGTCGGGCCAGTCTGTTACTCGCACACACTACCTTGTGCTTCTGCAGCGCCGCCTTTTCTATCAAAATAGAAATCTCTTACGTGCCTTCCTACCCTCACATCCCCTCTTCTCACTTTTTGTCCCAGCCTTCTTCACTGTCAGATGAATAATACACGCCACCGTGTGTATTAATACGCAGTTGACCTGCTTCCACACCGGAGAAAACGAGCGGCGCACAACGGCTTGTTGTTATTCCAACGACGCCGTACCGGCCCGTTCACATACAGGTTCTCCGTCTTGAAGGGTGTGTTCTGCAGAGCGAGCAGTGCTTCCACAACCTATCTTTACCATTTCTGGAGCCCTTCTCGTCCTATGCTGTGCTGTTCCCACCCCACTGCCATGAATGCATTTTGTGGTTCACCACAACCACCACCACGTACTAAATGTAAACTCTAGGCTAGCTTTGTACCTGCCGACAGTGTCTAAGTAAGTTGTACTGCAGTACACTCCAAAAAAATGGATTTGAATACAGATTGTCAAAGTTTGTCAAAGTCCGCCATCTACGTTGTCTATTAACAGGGGAGTTTATTTTTTTTATTTTTTTTACTGGATCCAATGCTTGGAATGTTGCCTCTCAAGATGGTCGCCGTGTCCTAACCTGTGTTATGAATGCCGTGTCGCCCTCAGGTAATTCGCTTTACCCCCAAGACAGTGGCCGCCTTCATTGCAGTGGTCGGGATTCTCTCCATCTTGGCTCAGGTACCCGGATAGGTGTATTTGAGATGAGGACGATGGTGATAAGAAATGCATTGTATTTTAATGTTTATTATACATGCATGTTATCTTGAGCTTGGTACATATCCTAATTGTTAATAATACCAATGGGAGAATTGCATTCATCTTGTGTTGCGAATGAAACGGTTAGGTGGGTTTAATGAACATTTTAGTTCTATAAACTGTATAAATGGAACATGGTGTCTTGCCTCATTGTGCTTTAACAGAAGGCTTGCCGGTAAAAAGGTTTTAAGTTACTTTACTAAATTTACTAAAATTAAATTAATAAAAAATAAAGTAAATAAAATAAGCATAAATAAAAAGATTAAAGTGGGAATAAAGAAAAAAAAAAAGTATAATAGGAAGAATAATATTATAAAATTAAGGAAAAAGGGGATTAAAACAAGGATGGGCCGGTATAAAAGGCTTAAAAGAAGGCCTGCAGTATAATTTGTGTGTGTTGTCTTTCCCAAGACGGTGGTGCTGGGGATGCTGATGCGTTCCATAGGGAACAAAAACACCATCCTGCTGGGCCTGGGCTTCCAGATCCTCCAGTTGGCCTGGTATGGCTTCGGCTCCCAGCCCTGGTCAGTACACACACACACACCACACCACACCACACCACACCACACACACACACACACACACTTTTGTGGTGTTACCTAAATGACACTTGTAAAAACTAAAGCAGCAAATGCACACATTACATCAGGGTCCAAAATGTACTTTTAGAATTTTGTGTCTTTACAGCCAGAGCTGACAAATCTACCGGCCAAGCAATTGTTTTAATAGGTAACCCTGCAGGGTTTTTTTACCTGTGAAATTGTCAAATCTATCAGCCATTGGCTGGTGGCAGTCATTCATTTTGGACCCTGCATTACATGTAACCTCTAGTTTGATAATAATAATAATAATTAATTGCATTTATATAGTGCTTTTCAAGACACCCAAAGCACTTTACATAGTGTGTGTGTGTGTGTGTGTGGGGATATGATGCCTCATCCGCTACCAGTTGATGTTGTTGCCATGGGTTTATGGACAAAACCCAGTTCCACACCGTGTATTTACTCTATGACTCTGCATTGCTGCCACGTTTTAGTGCTGAACAAGCGCAGACGCTGGCCGTGTTAACGAAAACACAAATGAGACTCGCTATGCAAATGTAGTCGAGTTCTTTAAACGGCGAGGGCATAGGTGTGGTCTGACACACCTATGACCAGGCCTAACTTAACCCCCCCCCCCCCATCCATAGTCTACAATCATCCGTATCCATACCTGTTCTCAAAGGACGGCAATAAAAATTACACAAAAACGAACTTTTTAAATAAAATGATTTGAAATACGGTTTTGGAATGTGGAATTCATTGATATTGATTGGATGATGCGTTTTGAAAAGGAGACATTGGTTTGTCTAGTGTAGCTCCTGCTTAATCCTGCCCCTTTTTGTGTCTGGTGAACTGAGTGACCCCCCCCCCCCTCCAGAGGAATGCAAACCTCATAACTTTGTTCCTGTGGTTTATTGGTTCTTCTTTGCATTGGTTATTACAGAGTCGTACTGGCAGAGCTCTACAGTGCGACCATTTTGAGTAAATAAAAAAATTCCCTTGTGCAAACGTGATTTTACATTTAGGAGCGCATATGCGAAAGTTTATTTGAAATCACACATTCCAATATTGTTGTGTGCGGTGTGGTGCATCAATCTGTTCTGCCCCATTTACCACGTTCACGGCCGAAGATTTGCGACAAAACTGCTTGCAACTGGTAACTGCTTGCGAAAGAAAAACGTTCTTAAACTGGACCGTTCACACGTGAAGCCTGATACAGCGGTAGAGCCCGGGTGCTGAGGGTGAAGTTATGCTAGGAGCTGGAAGCTGGCGATGCACCGGCTCGTGCATGCTAGCATTTCTGTATTCAAAGCAAACGCCAGAAGGTAGAAGTTGGGATCGGAAAGTAACGGGGTGTTGTGTTGGGAAAGTTTAAATGAACTTTCACAACCCAGAGGTACAACTTGACTCGTGATGGAGAAGGTTCTGGCAGCATGGCGTGTTTGTGTGTGACATCGTGATGTGTTCTCCGCAGGATGATGTGGGCGGCCGGAGCGGTGGCGGCCATGTCCAGCATTACCTTTCCCGCCATCAGCGCCATTGTGTCTCGCAACGCAGACCCCGACCAACAGGGTGGGTGTCGTTTAAATGATATTAGTCCTTTTTTTAAAATAATTTTACTGTACCAATGTTGGAATCCGGTACGAAGAATGTTGGAACCAGTTTCACGTCGACTTAAGTAACGGTGATCTGGTCTGAAGAAAGGGACATCTTTATTTTACATTTTACATGCTTGTGAGATGTGTTATTTGAAATGGCATGTATGAACCGTCCACATTATGAAATGAGTAAATCTATAATGTTGTTATCAATTATAGCATCTTTATTATACCATTATACAGTATGTTTCTTTTTTTTCCTCCATCTGTCAAATGTATCGCGTCACCATAGTGATATGACCCTTACGTTTGCTGTTGATTTGTTTTGGCCAAACCCCCCCCCCCCCCTCAGGTGTGGTCCAGGGGATGATCACGGGAATCCGGGGTCTGTGCAACGGTTTGGGTCCAGCGCTATACGGCTTCGTATTCTACCTGTTTCACGTGGAGCTGACCGACACGGACGCCGCCGGGAAAGGCGGCAAGCCAAACATGGTCAACCCCACTGACGAGGTGAGCCCCTGTGAAAGCCCCCTGTGCTCGGTTGGGTTTTTGAAAGGCACCTCAATATGTAATTGAACTCCTAAACCACCGAGCTATCTAGTCTATCTGACAAACCAAGGGGAAGATGCCAGATCTCACAAAAACGAATGTGAAATATATGTAAAGGTCAAAATATTGTAGAATCTAAACCTATGTAAAAAGGTTTCGATTGACATTCAATCTGCCACATTGCATGAAAAGAAATTGCCGTCCTAATAAATAAATTTAAAGAGCGCACGTGTGTCTTTGCAGAGTGCCATCATCCCGGGCCCACCGTTCCTGTTCGGTGCGTGCTCGGTGCTGCTGTCCCTGCTGGTGGCGCTGTTCATCCCGGAGCACACGGGGCCGGGCGTGAGGCCCGGCGCCTACAAGAAGCACAGCAACGGAGCCCAGAGCCACTCGCACAGCCCCCAGGGCAGCGGGGCCGAGGGCAAGGAGCCCCTACTGGAGGACAGCGGCGTATAGCCCCAGCTAGCGGGGGCCGGGGGGAGTAGGGCTCAGAGGACGCTTGCACGCCGCCCCCAGCCCTAACCCTTACCCCAATACCTAATAATAATCCCTCCCTCTCCCCCCCTCATCTTCCCCTTCCGCGCATGGTTGGAGACCCCGATTGTCCACGTAAAAAAACACACTTTCCATGCCTCTGGCACACTGTAAAACCAAAGTGCCGGAGGAGGTTCCCTGAGGGGTGGGTGTGTACGGTTGAATTATGTGGCACAATTCTTGGACGTCCCCGCCCCCCCCCCCCCACACCCACACACTTTTGAGTGGCCTGTATTTAAAGCAAGGTGGCATGGAGTTATGTTGGCAGAGAACTGTGTGTGTGTGTGTGTGTGTGTGTGTGTGTGTGTGTGTGTGTGTGTGTGTGTGTGTGTGTGTGTGTGTGTG
>JAOPJH010000131.1:5345256-5358406 GCA_027122575.1 Merluccius polylepis | reverse complement strand
GTCATAGCTTCTTGAATCTTGACTAATACCGCTTGCCGTAGTTCCAACAGGTTGCAACGAACATTTGAAAACGCGAGCATAAATTCGTTTGAATGCAAAATCAAATTTGACCACTAGATGGGAGTAAAAATGACACAGTGCGCCTTTAACTATAAATGAATGGCTGCCGTAAAAAACAAATGCAACAAAAAAATGTCTTACGAACCTGACCTGTTAAGCCAAATGGAAATATAGAATCACTCACTCACTCACTCACTCGCTCAATCACTCACTCACTCGCTCACTCACTCACACCCTCTGATGGAATGAGTTCTTCCCTTTGTATTTCACCTATAGATGTCATACACATGACTGTTAATGCCCATTGATTTGTGTCACTCAATACTGACTGACTCAAATCTGACGTGGGCTAATAAGGCAGAACGAGAAAAGGTTTCCGGGCAATAGAGATCCGTCAGTCATGTGTAGACTTGACCTCTTCATCCTCCATCCTCCTCCTCCTCATCTCCCAGATGAAATCACTCATTGACAGAAATGTTGGGGTTGTCTTTATTTCAGATGGGCTCGTCGCTGGAGGACGACGCTTCATTCATATCGAACATACCCGTAGCGATGGATATAACCGTGGCTGTGGTCTACTTTGTATTTGGTAAGTCTTTCTATCCCACCCTAAGAATGGGAAATTGGATGTATGGCACAATAACTCCACAACATGATATACATACACACAAACACACACACACATCAATTAATGGGTTTTCCTTGCCACCAAAGAAAACCACAGCAGGAAGGTCAAGGCCACACACTGTGAAAGATGCAAGCATGAGTGCACTTTATCACCATGGCTGCTCAATGTGTACTTTTGCTACGACACACATAACAGACATGAAGATCCAAAGGCATTCTGTCTGTCTCAACTTTTGAACTCTGCTCATACTCAATGTATGTGTATCATGTGAGACCCATTCACAGTACAAGTCGCGAAATATTGTTTGTGGATGAAATCATCTAGAATTACCCTAAGTAAGTGATTGCCAATCTATTTTGCCCTATGACCCCATTTCTAGTTCTGAAAAGGTTTACAACTCTAACTTTAACTTTTGTGCATCTGCTTCCACACACATTTTTCTTTATACTCATCATCTGCCGGTAATATCAATGTTACGGTGAACATATTCGCATCGCTCTACTACACACTAAGTGATTAGTAGCTAGTTTGCTCGTGGCTATGAATCATTAGGCAGTCACTAAGTAAATACAGGACGCCTAAGACCTTTAAAAAAAAAATTGGTCTGCTAAAATGGATCATCAAATATCTATAGCTTATGATGGCAATCTCCTGCGACCCCTCATGCATATCAGGGGACCTTAAGCGGGGTGCCGACCCCAACCACTGGTCTAAGGTCTATCAACTGTGAAATAAATCAACTTCTGTGAAACGGCCTTTGATTTCAAGAAAAAATGTCATTGTATTTGTTGAACTAGTAACATATACTTGCTGCAAGCTTTTGGTCTTGAACAGCACAAAACAGCATTCGAGGGAAGGGCAACGACTCTTTGTCTTCAGTGTAGCTTGCCGATGTAAGACAAATCATGTGTGTAGGTGTGGGGTGCTTACGTAAGTCCCGAGCTAGCCCAATCGTTTGTAGATCTTGACTCCTCAGGGGACCTATCCAACACATGTAATCCCACGCCTCAATAAGGTTACGATTTAACACCTAGAGAAAATGTATACCGGCGTTTGGGTTCCATGGTTTGTGTCCATAGTAACAACAACGCGGCGTGTTTGGAAATGGTTTGTTTAGCGCGTTAACCGAGACGCGCTGAACAAAACCCAATCCACGGGCCCGAGGGCGGGCACTTCAAGTATTGATTTTCGAGGCGAGGATTCGGGATGTCTTGTGTCCGTGTCTTGACGCTCCGGGAGAAGGCACTGCGCGTTTCCCCACCCTTTCAAAATACAGAGAACACCGTGGTGTTATTGACACTCTTGCGGCAGAGTCTGTCTCATGACACTCATAGTCCTAGTCCTGTGTGCCTTGTTTGTTTGATGGTTGCCGGTGTGTCTCACTGTCTGGGTGGGGTTGTGGTGTGTGTCTCTACCTCCAGGGTTCTGCTCTCTGTTTGGGAACGGCACATTGCTGTATGTCTCCTACAGGAAGAAGCACATGCTGAAACCCGCTGAGTACTTCATTGTGAACCTGGCCATCAGCGACTTGGGCCTGACCCTCTCTTTGTACCCCATGGCCATAACATCCAGCCTGTATCACAGGTACTGTAACAACACGCCGGCCTCACACAATAACAGACTCGCACACAACAACAAAATGTGTTTGGTTCTGATGAGTTGTTGCTCTTATATAAAAGTATTTATTTCCTTGACGAGAGTCTTGTTGAGGGGGGACATGTTTATGTGAACACCAAAAAGGAAATGATCACGGCACCCTGTAACAAATTGCAAGGGGCGGCAGTGGCGCAGGAGGTAGAGCGGGTTGCCTAGTAATCGGAAGGTTGCTGGTTCGATTCCCGGCTCCTCCTAGCTAAGTGCCGAGGTGTCCCTGAGCAAGACACCTAACCCTAACTGCTCCCGGCGAGCTGGCTGTCGCCTTGCATGGCTGACCCGCCGTCGGAGTATGAATGTCTGTATGAATGGGTGAATGTGTGGCAATAATTGTAAAGCGTCATACCTCTGAGAAAGCGCTATATAAATGCAGTCCATTTACCATTTACTAATAAGAAAAAATGTTGTTGGCGCGTTAGCGATGCTAACATCGTTATTCACAGGGATACGAGGTGTTATGTTCATTGCTTTCTCAATGCTGTCCCTCCTTCTTCTCATCTTCCCCTTTCATCAATATTTTCTTTCTCTTCCACCCCCACCTTCTTCCATCACCCCCTCCCCATTCACTTCAACTTCCCTACCATTTTTTATTAATTTTTTTCTCATCACACCACCCACTCTCCAACCCTCGCAGGTGGCTGTACGGCAGGACCGTGTGCTACGTGTACGCCTTCTGTGGCATGTTGTTCGGCATCTGCAGTCTGACCACTCTCACCTTGCTGAGCATGGTGTGTTTTGTGAAAGTGTGCTATCCCCTCTATGGTAAGCAAAGTCTTCAAAGACGCCCTCCCCCGCCCCCTTTTCCCACCTCTCTATCTTGATTCCGAGTTAAGAATGACATAGGGATTTAAACGGTCAAATCCCTAAGTGGTGGTGAGTTGATTTATCGATGGAGGAGAACGAAACGGTAATCCTGCATTGAACCGTTTTCCCGCGCGCCCCGCTTTGATGGCGATGGGAAGTGGGGAGTGACTCGCGTTCGATAAGTGGAGGTTTTGTAATGATGGGCTTCCTGTTGGACCTGGGGGGTGTTTTCTATTGGAATGGTACGAAATAGCTTATGCAACCTTTTGACACAAGTCGGATGGTTTTGAAATGGGGAATCGTTTCAAATATTTGTATTGCATGTCTTAAAATATACACAAACTATATACATACAATGCATGCATACAAATGTACACAACCGTGAAACGGGCAACACACTGTTCATGTCCAACATCTGTCAATCACAATGTGGGGCAGGTTAGTGTAGTGGCTAGGGTGTTTCACTCCCCAGCCCGAATGGTACTGGGTTCGATCCCCAATGTCTGCAACCTACCTGTAGCCGTCCTTGAGCTAGATGCCAGTGTTCTGCCTGCTCCTTGTATCTGAACTTCGACCTGAGGTATTGTTGAAAGAGAGAGAGAGGCCACTCCCGTTGACCATAATGTGACAGGAAAAAGACTGCAGTAACCTCACTAACCATCCCTGGAAGGAGGGATCCCCTCTGCGTTTCTTCTTCGACAATTAAGGGAGTTTTTTGTGTTAGTGGGTGTCATAAATGTGTTGCCTGTGAAACCCTTTGAGACTGTAATTGTGATTAAGGGCTATACAAATAAAACTAACTTGACTTTCATGCTTGTGCACCGGAGGGCAGAGTGCCGGACAGTGAAGAATGAATGGGGGTGAATGGAGCTAAGTCAGAATAGAGATTCTGCAAATAAGAATCTCTATGTACTTCATGGGCTATTCACTGCCTGAATAGCCCATGGTGACCAATCAGAAACACGTTTTTTTAACTCTAATAATTATAATAAAGGTTACAGCCGCGTGTTTGTGACTATAAAGGTTGCCAGTTCGATCCCATGGACCAGCAGGAAAAATCCCCCCCCCACCCACCATTGGAGGCACCTAACCCAAACTCCTCTAGTGTAGCTGTGCAGTGGCAAACAGTAGAAGAGTGTGAAGCAGGGCGTTGCTGAAAAAGAGCATCCGTGCTCAAGCAAACCTACCCTGGGTGAATAAACAAATTTATCTAAATAATAACATTGTTTTTGTTCGTTTAGGAAACCGGTTCAACTCATGCCATGGCGGCGTACTGATTGGCTGTGCCTGGGCATACGCCCTGCTGTTTGCGTCAGCCCCGTTGGTGCACTGGGGCGAATATGGCCCTGAGCCCTACGGCACGGCCTGTTGCATTGACTGGCGCCTGTCCAATTGGCAGGCCCGGGCGCGCTCCTACACCGTGGTGCTCTTCCTCTCCTGCTACATCATCCCCTGCTGCTTGATTGTGACGTCCTACTCCGCCATCTTGGTCCGGGTGCGTGCCTCCCGGAGGGACATTGAGCGCCACGCGCCCCGGCCCGGCACACACATGGGCAGCATCCAGGCTATCATAGTCAAGGTGAGCGGAGGGGTTGTCTGACTGTGTGTGGCTAATGATGTCGCAAAAATACAAATATTATTAATAAATTAATAATGCCCATGGAGACTGCAGATGGAAATGAGCTAGTAGCTAAACCTGGCTCAATGCATCCAGTGTGAGATTAATGTTTTTGTGTATGGTCCCTGACAAATAAATGTAATAAACTAAACTATTAATAATGAATTATTCATTATTAATTGCGCAAATTTGGGTTCATATCTGTAGCGCGACCCGAAAAAGCAATAAAATCATATTGTTTTTAATGGAGCAAAACACAAGTCTATTTTGGATGTGAAACAATGTCTGAATTTTCACGTCCAAAATCGACCTCTATAAAATCCTATGCGAAATGGGCCAAAAAATACTGCCTGTCCCAACACGGCCATGTGCTTTGGACTTCAGAGTTGTTGACTTGATCATTGGCTCAACAATTCCAAATGAAAAGAAAGGCACAGGGTCTATTCTGCTTCTGCCCACTCCATCCCCTGGAATCCACCTTTAGTTTTTCCCCCCACCCTGACAGCCATGTTGTCCTCATTCTTACTGAATGTCTCCTCTGTTGTTGCACCCCAAGGGGTGCCACATTAAATCTCGCGGGGGTAGGATATATGCATTGCACACAAACGTCACCTCCGGGCTGGGGCCGCCTCATTATTGACACATTTTTGATAATTATCCATTGCATGCATGGACATCGTATCCACTACATAAGAAAAAAGTCGCTTTCAGGGTTGGAAGGAACAGAATCAGTTGAATCAGTCAGAAGCAGAATCAGCTCTTGTCTCCCGAGAGACAAGAGCTCTCTCTGTATCCCACCTTCCTCCCTTGTTTCTCCAAAAAATGGTCGATGATATGAGCCGAAATGAGTCCTCATCGCATCTTGCTCCTTTTTCATGTTTCTGTGTTATTTCACAGCGGAGAACAGCACCGGGTGGTGATTGTATTGGCTACGCATTTTCATGTTAAGTACTACTGAATAGCTAATGAAACTCGGATGAGAGGTGTCTCTATTACTGAATCCAGCCTCTAACTCGTATCGTGCTTGCTTAGGGTTTTTTCCTTTTCTTGTGAAGGGAACACAAATGGACATTTAGAATTGTAATCGACATTCATACCACTGGCCACAAGTGAATGCTCAAAATTATTATTTTATAGGAGCCAAACCGAAGGGTATCTAATCCTTGAGATTTATAGTGAATATCTTTTTTTTTTTTTAAGAAGCACAAATGTAATCATGGTTCAGTGCAGTTTTTGGGTTGTGTATTTTCAAAATTTTGCTCTCTTCTGCTATTTTCTTCCCTCACTTTAACACTCAAATCTTACCTACCGCAGCTTTAACATAAATGTTATAAGATTAACATGAACCAATATAACCAAAAATCTTCTTCTTCTTCTTCTTCTTCTTCTTCTTCTTCTTCTTCTTCTTCTTCTTCTTCTTCTTCTTCTTCTTCTTCTTCTGTACTTTCCCTGTAGCTGAGTGTGGCCATCTGCATGGGGTTCTTCACCGCGTGGAGCCCCTACGCCATCGTGTCCATGTGGGCTGCTTTTGGCCACATGGACGCCATCCCTCCTCTGGCATTCGCCGTGCCCGCCATGTTCGCCAAGTCCTCCACCATCTACAACCCCGTCATCTACCTGATGCTGAGGCCCAACTTCCGTAGTGTCATGTGCCAGGACCTGGGCTTCCTGTGGCACTGCTGCCTGCGGCGCTCCTGCCCGAGTCGCACGGCCGAGCCCCCGCCACCGCCCCCCCACCTCAGGCCTCAAGTGCTCGCGCTCGGCCTACGCTCCGTCCATGACTGTCAGACCAACCAGTCCTCCACCAACACCAATGGCAACTCTTCCCCGGCCTTGCGGCTAACACTGGGCTCCAAGGTACACAGCGGTGCCGATAAGTGTAGCGACGCGTTCGAGTGCTTCCGACATTACCCCCGCGTGTGTCGTGTCACTCGCCCCGTTAACCACGGCCACAAGGGTCAAGGCCCATTTGTTTCGGATTTTCGAACAAATAAAGGGGAGACGCAAAGCTTGCATCAGGTAAACTGGGTGCCAACCACTGTGGGGGGGAAATGGACTCCAGACATTGAGGAGAATCTCGAAATAAACCTGGAGATGGTGCCCGGACACGCGAAAGAAGCTTGGTCTTAAAAGGTTTATTTATTTTCCTTTTTATTGGGTATTGTTTACAGTGAATCAATGTTGTTGATATTCGCTATGCTGTGCATTTAAATGATATGCAGTTTTCAGGAATCCTGTTCAGGAATGTAGTTTGATAAGATACAATACATTTTCTGGAGGTCATTCTATGTAATGTTTTTATTCTATTGCTGATAAAGTTAATACCATTCAAAGTGGAGCATGAGCTCAAATGTTGAAAACTATGTAAAATGAATGTAGTCATGTAATGCTTTCATCCAATTACAGATACCACCTTTTTACTAAAGTGGCTTGAACAGCTTCAAAGAAATGTAGAGCCCAGCAATGCTAATTCAAAATTCTTATCAATTGAGTAAAAAAGAATGCGACGGAAATGTGTCCAATTTAACTGCAGGTATACACACTTCACTGTGGCACAAGATGTACATATGTTGCTTATAATGTAATGTAAATATGTTGATGTTATTATTCTCCTCGATGTCTGAATTTATATTATTGGCCTTGCAATGCGTTGCCGCTGAAAGTATAAATTATTTAAACATTGACCCACTGCACTGCATGACGTTAACACATCAAGCAATAGATTTGCTGTACAGATGAGGGAAAGAAACATCCATTCCTTGTCGAATTGGCAGAATGTTTTAAAGTAAGGCTAATTTTGGCCGCGTATGACCAACTGGTTTTGTATGACAATTGTTTAACGGCATACCGAGACCTAAATAAAAAGGCGGTTACAAGCCACTACAAGGAAACTTGCATTTAACCACTACTACTTTGAATACCTGTAGCCTACTATAAATATAAAAATACCACCACTACTACTACGAATACCGGTAGGCCTACTATAAATATAGAAATACCACCACTACTACTATGAATAACGGTACTATAAATATAGAAATACCACCACTACTACTATGAATAACGGTACTATAAATATAGAAATACTACTACTACGAATACCGGTACTATAAATATAGAAATACCACCACTACTACTATGAATAACGGTACTAAAAATATAGAAATACCACCACTACTACTATGAATAACGGTACTATAAATATAGAAATACCACCACTACTACTACGAATACCGGTAGCCTACTATAAATATAGAAATACCACCACTACTAAATATAGAAACACCACCACTAGGCCTACTACTACGAATACCGGTAGCCTACTATAAATATAGAAATACCACCACTACTACTATGAAATGCTGCTACAAAATAACAACTGCTTGCTAGCGTCAATGACGCCCGAACAAGCGACGC
Source organism: Merluccius polylepis (assembly GCA_027122575.1). Lineage (NCBI taxonomy): Eukaryota > Metazoa > Chordata > Actinopteri > Gadiformes > Merlucciidae > Merluccius > Merluccius polylepis. The sequence goes on along the minus strand of JAOPJH010000131.1, from coordinate 5,350,226 downwards.
GAACGGTGGCTCTGGTCTGTCTGTACGCACCTTTAACGGGTGGCGCAAAGGACTATGGGACGGCAAAGGCGCTCGTTCGGCCATGTGATTGGACAATCGACATTCAGTGAGTTCTCGCGTGACATCGCGTCTGGTCGAGCCGGTTCAGCTGGAAAGGACCACCACCAAAACCAGAGGGTTTTGGTGGTGGTCCCCAAGACCCCTTAAAATGGATACATATTTACAAGGACCCCCTACCATTGTTATAGTAACCTGAATCTAACCCATTGAACATGTGCCCGAAAGAAATATATTGTCCTTGTATTGAATTGCCAGGAAATGGATTAAAACCATTCACGCATTGGAAATCTTGTGCTCCCCCTACTGGCTCAATGACTTTTCAAGGTGTGTCCCCCTTGGAGAAAAAAATGTCGCGTGAGTAATTATCTCAAAGGTAAGCTTGTTTTATTTTTACGTTTTTTTTATTTTTTTTTATAAATTATGTAGGATTTTATTAAGTATTTTGCGGACCCCTTGGCGATATACCCACTTTGAGAAGCACTGCTCTAAATGTATCCATACATATCCTTATGTGAGAGGTGGCTGCATGACATACCGTGTCCCTGTGTAAACTCAACACACATGGCGGTCATAACACTTTGTCCATACAGTTAATGACATACTGGCTTTGTTTCCGACATGTCAATTAACTTTTCAATTAGTCGTTCCTAAAGCCCTTACTGTGCAAGCTAGCTGCAGGAGGCTGCTGTTATGTTTTACTTACATCATCAAACCGGCCAACATGGGAAAAAGTACTACTATCAGATATTAAATCTAATCCCCATTAAACTGCAATTGCGATCAAAATAGTTTTTTCCAACTGATTGTTTAGGCTAAATTAAACATTTACAAACAACTCAAATATATATTTTTTATTGGCATTGGTTGGCATTATTGGTTTTGAACTTGTGTGTTTGGCAATGAAACAGCATTCATCATTGGTGACATTCACATAGGCCTACATTACAGTGAACTTACTGACCATTGAACGTACTCGAACATTACCTTTTTATAGGGCGAACATAGCACAGAATCCACTAGCAACCAGTTAGTAAAGCTTTGAATTTGCATACACTACGTGTGTAAATATTAGTTAAGACTAATTTCTCCAAACATAACACAACATAAGTCATCTCATTGGCTAAATGTATTTCACTAGCTGGCCAACATTTTATAAATGTATAAAAGTCACAGTAAGACAATTGTATCCAAACACTTAACACCGTTTCACAGCAGACTCGTGGAAGACCAGATGGAAACGATTAAAAGGCAATGTTTTACTACAAAATGTTGTAGCTGCATGTCTACAGCTTTGTGATAAGATAACAGCAATTTATTGCTCTACAACTTATTGCACAATTCAATATACTTAAACATGATTCACAAAGTTCATGAATTAATGTTAATACTATCATTATGATGACCCAAACCCTTAATCCACTATGCCCTTCACCAAAATAAAAATCACTAAATTTGTAAATGTTTTTTTACTCAAACACTTTCTCTCATATACAGCATAACAGTATAACACAGATGTAGCGTAGCGACCTGAATACAGTTTAACATAAATGTTTAACATTTGAAGAAAAGAAAAAAAGTCTTCTTGAAATTAGATATGATTCTATATATTGCATGAGAACCGAGTATCAATACAATATGTTCTAACCTTGTGTGTGAAAACAGTGTGTTAAAATATAGAAAGAAAAAGTTATTCTTTCAATTACAACTCCATCAGATGAAGGGGGGTTCGAGGTTAGGGGTACTTAAATAGCAGGCTTTTTTTGGTGTAAATTCGACTCGCTATCCCATGGACTCCTGTCGTCCTTTTCCTCTTCAAGTGGAGGTGTTTCTCTTGCAGGTGGACAGTAGTTTCTGGATGACGGCCGCGGTGATGCGGCCGTCCAGGGCCTGGCAGAGCTTGCCCACGGTGCAGCCCACGCTGCCCTCCTTCATCCTCCAGCACTCCAGCATCTGGTGAACCTTCTCCTGCAGCCCATCGCGATTGTAGTCGTGGTCCACGGTATCCACCTCCACATTGGTCAGGCCCAGGCGCCGGGCGCAGCGCTTCCAGTTGTTACCAATGTTGTCCCTCAAGAGCTCCAGGTGCTCCTCGGTCACCGGCTGGTGCTCTGCAGGACAGAGAGGTCAGGAGAGGACATACTCAATAGGGCTGGGATGGTATGGTTATCTCCCGATTTGTTACTATCGTGATACTTGGATGCCGATTTAATATATGTATTGCGGTTTTTAAGTATTGCGATTCGATATTACGATTCAAACTTGCTCTCAAATGCACCCTTCGTCTTAAGCCCCAAAGCACAGGAGTGCAAAAATGCAGCCCCGCTATATTAGTGCGCCTTGTGTTTTGCCCTGTTAAAACAATGTAATTCTTGTAGTTCTTGTTTGCATCGCGCTACAAATGTGAGGCTAAATTTTGCACTCTGTGTGCTTTGGGCTTTAGGTTCAATTATTATAGATTTGCCTGACAGGAGCTACAGAAGCAACAGCAAGACATACTCTTTAGAAGTCAGAGTGCGACAGTGATTATCTATGTTTGCAAAATGATATGTGAGGCAATGGAATGGTTTTACTATTTGGTCAGCTAATGACCGACATCATCTCAAGAGCAAGTTGTTGTTTTTTTCTTGATGTTTAAGATGTATTTCCCATCATTCAAATATGGCCCACTAGTTTGTTTTATTTTTAAATAACACAAACATAATGATTTCTTTTTACGTCATTTAAATATAAATCGAATGAAAAATACATGAAAACACAATGGATGGATTGATGAAATCCAATTTGTGAAATTGTAACTTAGTAAGGTACTTCACTCTAAAAGACTCAATAGTGTGACAAACTGAAAACCAAGAAGAGAAGGTCAATGCCACCATTACCATATTTCTGGAGAGCTTCTTTAAGGGCAGAACAGTCCTTGGCCAGCAGAGAGTTACACATCCCACTTGCACAGGACTCCGAGCCCCTGATGCTCAGAGAGTTGTTATTACCGATCTGGATGGCACTCGCATTCTGGATGAACATACCTTGGGAACCTGAGGACACACACACACACACGCACACACACACACCATTGAACATTCAGGAGCAACTTGTTAAGACGTCTAGTATTTGCAGGAAAGAGATAGCAGAGACCTAAAAACGGAAAGCAGGTTCCGTTATTCAGCACCTGAATCTTGCAGGGGGCCGATCTTGTTGGGAGCGAAGCATTGCCCGGCGGTTTGGTCGGGCACCATGGTGTTCGGAACCGAGTACACTGGGCAGGAGTGCTGCCTGTTGCACAGCGGGTGGCCCTTCCCCTGGGGGGTGGTACGCTGCTCTGTGAGGGAATGACTGCTGGACGCAACGGAGATGTACTTGGCGGAGGACGGCGAAGACGCCATGGACTTGTAGAGACCGGAGTTGGGCCGAAGGTGGCTGTCCTCTGAAGGGTCGGCGGGCACGGGGTGCACCGAAGACGGCATGGGGTGGTGGTCTTCCGTCGGTTCGGGTTGCTTGCCCTCACAATCCGAAATGGTGCTTTGCAGCGAGTAGAAGCCCATGGGGTCCGGCTGGCAGGCCTGGACCGAGTCCGGCTGGCTCACGTAGGTGTAGCTGCCCTTTTTGTGGTACTGCAGCTCCATGTCCAGCTTCTGCTGCAGAATGGCGCGACCTCCTTCGCCCCCCACCCCCTGGGCGTCCACCTCCACATCGGTCCTGCAGGAGAGGAAGGTGAGGTCCTCGATGCTGGCCTCCACAGGACCCGGGGGGACGCTTTCTGAGCTCAGTAGAGGAGCGGGGCCGTCTGCATGGAGACAAAGATACATTGACACATTTTATATGTACACTTCTGGGAAAATCAGTTCTTCAAGCGGCACAAGATATCAATTGCTTGATGAGAATATCACCTGGTGAAACGTCGGGGGGGATGGATAAGGATTTCATCTTCTCCACCAGCCACTCAGGACCATCATACAGGTCCTGTTGGGTGTGTAGATCAGAGGATCCAGATCAGCTTAAAGGTGCAACTTGTAAGATAATCTAAATGGAGGAGTCTCTGTATGTCTGTCCTTTGATTTTCTCGACAACCGTTCATTGCTGAGGACCCAAGGAAGTGCAGTGTCGAGTGCGAGCTCTTGAGATCTACGGGGACATATTTAGTAGTAGTGCCTTGCTACTGCCACACTGTGTGTAGTGTATTGAGAAGGGACCCCTATTAACTGTTACACCGCTGACTGGCATTCTGGGTACAGCTCGCTCTCCGTCGCTCGCTACAGTACATAGAATACATTGAACAGGCACTGCACTAGTTAGTTTAAAACATTCAAACATTTAAAAAACATTTAAAAACTACGATTATCAACAGAATGTGAAGAAATAACAGTTTTGACGTTATGTCAAAGACGTCTACGTATTGCGTTTCAGAGATATTTACTTAAATTAGCAGCTAGCCCAGCTAGTGCCGGCCCATACCGTCTCGTAATACCACTTTGTCTGCAGCATCCAGTCTGCCCTCAGTCTAACATGAGAGGATGAAGAAGTAGCGCTGCCCAGAGGGCATATTCTAACCTCTTGTCAATCATGTTGAAGGTACCGCCCCCGGTTAGACCATTTAACACAGTTGGCCAAATCTTACACGTTGCACCTTTTAAAGGTTATTTGTTGAGCAAAGGCCATGTTGGATAGAGCAATTTGTAACAATTGCTATGGTTTGCTGTTGTCACTTACCATTACTATGAATACAAGGCAATCTGACTACATACAAATGACACTTACCCTTAAATGAAGAGAGTCCGTCTCAATTAACCCTTCCAGATTTTTCTTGTAGAAAAGTAAGAAGTCTTTGTAAGCCTCTACGAGAGAGAGAGAGAGAGAGAGAGAGAGAGAGAGAGAGAGAGAGAGAGAGAGAGAGAGAGATAGAGAGAGATAGAGAG
>JAOPJH010000131.1:5323034-5336756 GCA_027122575.1 Merluccius polylepis | reverse complement strand
ATATATAGTGTTGGTTACTTGATGCAGGCTTTAATTGTTTCCTTTTTTATGTCCTTCTAGATTATTGTTTTTGAGGAACACAAAACAGAAGAGAAACTTGTCTTTGCTGAAAATCCTGATCATGGAAAGACAATTGATGTGTACAAACTCCCCTTTTGCACTTTGCTGTAAAAATATTTATTTTCACCCATGCACACACACGCACACACACACACACACACACACACCTGTGTGTGTTAGGTAATTAAATGCAATGTTATGTTATATAGAGCATAATGCATGAACTAAAATAAAAAATAATTAATAGCATTAGGAATTATTTGAATTTGCCATTCATCAGTTCTTGAATGTTTTTCTCATGTTATCTCACCTCATTACTAGTCGACCAGTAGTGATTTTAACATTCAATAAACATCCGTGATTAGACTTTTTTTGCAGCCACGTGTCCTGTCGATATTACAAAACATTGCCATATTGTGAAAGCCTGTCATGATAAGTCTTTGCCTTAGGACACGCCCACACGCGCTTCCTATTGGCTGCACCGGCGCGACGGGGGCGTGGCCTTGTTATTCACAAAGAAGTGACGTTCATGTGGCGCTACGGTGCTGCCGTAACCGTGCAGCATTGTTAGCACCAGGAGGTGCGTTTACCGGTCATTTCAAGTTGAGGAAGTGTCAATATGTCTACCGCGGCATCTTGAACGTAGTACAGCTTCACGTATTCAACCTGTTAATGGGCTAGTTTACAACCGCTTTCGGTTGTATGGTATCTCTCGCACAAGCTAAAGCGGTAGCCTAGCCATTTAACACAGTAACGCAGCCGCAGGTCCTTAGCAAGTGTGGGTTTCTAGGTCGAGTTGCGAGACATTTTAACTACTAGTATCTCGACGTCGAGATACGTTTTGCTTTTCCCCGTGTTTCTACCCCGTTGACGTCGACTAGGGGGATGGCCTTTTGGGCAGTTGTCGGCTACTCGGTGGCCGTTGCGCTGAGTGCTGCACTTCTGTGCGCAGCCTACAAACTTGGTCTACTCTATCAGTTGCTGCACAAGGTAAGTCGATTTGTCGACGTGAAATGAAACAGTAGATGAAGACACCCCCCCCCCCTTCCCTGTTGTCCTCTCTCTCTCTGTCTCTCTTTGGAGTTATGGGTGAGAGGTGAAACCCGGTACACCTGACACCTGTAACGGGAGAGCCTGTAAACTTTGGACAGGCCTGAAGGCTGTCGCGACGCGTCGACCCGGGGAGCGACCCGCGCTTAGCAACGGGACAGCAAGTGGAGGATGGACGGATCATAATAATAACTTCTGCGTATGAGTGAAACATGCTGTCGTTGACCCCTTTTGCCAGCACAAAGAATCAGGGGGGGGAAAAATAAACTTGAAAAACCACTTTGACACATACGGACTGCATGCTTGCTCCATATTGTCCACTCCGGATAACATACCGTAACATCACGTACAGTGAGGCAAAGATCACAGGTATCGCTGCTTAACCGATTGAGACTGTATGCAGTTGTGTCATTTCCTGTTTGAAGACCATTCATAAGGACAGGAACATGCACACATCATGTTTGTGTGGTGACTGGTGGGATAGCAGAGAGCAGCAATGAGCCATCCAAAGAAACGAGGCTGCCCACCCACGTGTTGTTATTTGTATTTTCTAAGAGTAATATAGCATGCAGGCTCATAATCCAGATCAGTAATTGGTTTTACTTGCTCATCTTAATGTCTCTCTGAATCAGCTGCCGTACTGATAGTTTCAGTGGTCTTTCAATTCAATATTCAAGGAACGTTATTTTAACATGAGGAACTTAATTTGCATGTTTCAAGGTTACGGTGCATTTAAGACATGAGATGGATGACATTCAAGTACAAGACAACAAACAATTGCACGGTATAAGCAGTCTAAAATGTAGTACAAGGGTCCACTGAATGGTTCAAAGCAGTTTCAATTAATAAAATAACAAAAATAACTGATGAGTTGAGCAGTCTGATGGAGGAGGGGACCACATTTGATATGGCTTGGTTTTGGGAGTGACCTGTATCTGCGTCCTAAAGGGGAGGTGGTTCTAATGCTGCCGGTGCTTCAGGGTGTGTTGTGTCTCTGAAACTGTCTTCAGTGGTCTGAATAACATTCATCCTCACCCCCATACTCTATCCTCCCCGCTAGACCGAGACCGAGAGCCCACGCCATGGCGGGGAGAGCGTCGCCAATGTGCTGCGTGCGCACAACATCAAGTATCTCTTCACGCTGGCCGGTGGCCACATCTCTCCCATACTGGTGGCATGCGAGAAGCTCGGCATCCGCATCGTGGACACAAGGCACGAGGCCACGGCCGTCTTTGCTGCCGACGCCGTGGCGAGGCTGTCGGGTAAACGCAGCGTTACCACGTCAACGTGTCACACAATGACGTGCGCCCCCCCTATTAATAAGCTCTATATACTACTGGAGCATGGAAATGTGGAGTGTCAGGCAAACTTTCATCTGTTTTTACTCCATTCTGTCATTACGTTTTTCATTCATTCACCCAGTGGGTGTTATCATGCCACTGCACTACCATATGAAAACATAGTAGGTATAGTGGCTGTCGTATGTAGCCTGTATGCATGCTCACCACATGTTTACATGCATACATTTATTATATAAGTAGAATAAGTAATTCTAATGCAATGTTTATTCATCGGTCTCTAAATCAATGTTCCAAATCATTCTTCAAATGCTTGCATTTAAGGTGAGGTGACCTTTAGTTTCATATACTACATGACTAGTTGGTTGCCTTGAAGTAGTTGGACAGGACAGGCTTGATGTGTGCTGTGTGTAGTTGTTGATTGCCACCATACACCTTCTCCTTCCTTCCAGGCACTGTGGGTGTAGCGGCAGTGACCGCAGGCCCAGGCCTCACCAACACTGTGACGGCGGTGAAGAACGCCCAGATGGCTGAGTCGCCGCTGTTGCTCATGGGTGGAGCAGCTGGCACTCTTCTACAGGTAGAGCGGATTATTTATTTAGTTGTAAGGTACAAATATTGGTTCACTCACTGCTGTGGAGGGTGTGTGTGGATGGCTGGTTTACAGCCTCACCTGGCCTGAGTCAGACTGATTGGACTCTGGCTGGGTGGGGCTGCACACCTCTGGTGCATGAGAGCAATCATGGCACCCAGGATAAACCAGCCATCAACACACACACTCGAGGAGGAGCCACAGCCATGGCAGTTGTACCATCAGCTCGGCGAATACCATCTGCCTAAACTCCAATAAACACCTTGAACTACATCTACCTGTGTCGGAGGGCCCCAAGGAAAGCCATTTAGGTGGCGTATGGTAGGACGAACCCTGCCACAGTTGGCTAAAGACACTGGGGTTTCTGCAGGTGTCACTGGTGGACCCAGATACCTCCAGTTCTTCTTATGTGAAGAAGATCTGTCTTTTTCTGTCCGGCCCGGCACCAGACGCCGGTATCCACATGGGCTACATGACTAATACCCCTAGGGAGGGTATATTAGTCATAACTGAGGTCCGGGGGTCATCGGTGGTCAGTGGTGGCGTGTGTCCGGCCCATGTGGATACCGGCGTCTGGTGCCGGGCCGGACACATGCCACGATGACCCCCCGGACCTCTAAAGCCGAAAAAAAAGGCCACAGATTCACACTCTTCGGGTGGAAAAAAGAAAAAGACAGATCTTCACATAAGAAGAACTGGAGGACTCTGGGTCCACCTACATACTATTATTTGACACCTGGAGATGGGCCACCAGACATTATTTGTTTTCCATGTGTAGCAGCTTGCATAATAACTGCGGCTATACGTTGGTCTAGTGGGTAACTGTGATGTCTGAAACTTTATTGTACTCTCTGCCTCTAATGGGTTGGCAAGTTCACTCAAGTTCATCTCAGTACATGTACTGTTATTTTAATCACTATTATGTCAAATGCATCTATTATTTATTGTACTTTTTATTCATCTATTGTATTTTTTCTTTAGCCCACGTTCTGCACTCGATTGGGTTTTGTGATTATATTCAATAAAAGCATTGAATTGTTGTAATTCTATCTAGACCTATACACAGAGACGTATGGACTCAAGTTGCTAATCTTGTTTGCTCTATGACGACCATGACTGTTTATTCATAGACCTATCTATTTATATCTTGACTGCTGTACCGGGATACCTATCGTATTATACCAACACACTGTACATTTGAAGATGGCGAACCGCTTCCAGCTTTGAGTGGTCTGGCATGCTGACCCTCTTCCAGACCCAAGCGCTTGTATGACCTGAGTGAATGAAAAACAGATCAAACAGATATTTAAATATGTAAATAATATATGTCTATTTTATATAAATATGTGTAGCCTATGTATGTATGTATGTTAATACCCGACATATGTAAACACCTTTGTAAACATGTATAATTTTTATAGTCTATATGGGGTAACTACAGAAACTGCTCTTTTTTTTCTTTCTCTAATCTATATTCAATGATTGCAGACCTTAATTCATCACATCAGTATTGTACCGGCCCAAGCCAGTCCAACAGGTTATCACAATTTGTCCAAAGTTTCGGTGTACCAACAGAGATTGTCAGGTGGTGGTGCCAACTGAGATTGTAAGAAACGCCCTTTCCCTTCTGAAACCTTTTTGACAACTTGTGAAAGGGTGTCAGAAAGGAAAGGGGGTTTCTTACAATCTCAGTTGGCACCACCTGACAATCTCAGTTGGTACATCCTGAATACAGACCAGTCTCTCGGCTGTCCTCCATCACTGGCAAAATGTCCCCAAATTGGGAAAATGTTATGTTGTGTGAATGTGAATTTGATTTTTGTTTGATATGGCTACATAAAAACAACATAGCCCTCCCTCTTAAAAAAAAAAAAAAAAGAACAGGTTGAGGGAAAAAACTTTTCCCTAACGTTTTTTTTTCTCCCCATGTTCCCTTACTCTGAAAGAGGTGGACGGTCTCTCAGGAGATGGGGGAGCGAGGCCGCGTCTCTCGAGGTCTCTCCACTTTCATCCGCTTGGAAGAGGTGGATGTGCAGGAAATGGGGGAGCGAGGCCGCATCTCTCCTCTCTCATCCGATGTTGACAGATTTAGTTTAGAAGAGTTTTTAGGGTTTAAAATACTATGAAAAAGAAAAATTTAAATTCTATTTTTTTAGGGGAATTTCCTTATTAATTATTATTTAGTTTGAGAAGAGAAAAAGGAAAAAGGGTAATGTAGATGTAGAGAACAAACCCAAAATCCTTATTACGACTATGACTAGATAGTGAAATAAAACAATGGTCGGCACTAGTAGGCCTATGAAAGGTGCCGTTATTACGCCTTGTGTCAATACTCAAGCACAGTAGGCTACTACACTAGTATTACTTTAGATTTAATTTAGATTTAAAAAAAAACATTTTAAATTATAGGCCTACGTTTTGCATTTATGTGGGAATATGTTCATGTGTTACATATTCATGTAGGCCTATACAAATTGTTTTAATTTGGGTTTTTTTTCATTTTCATTTTGGAGACACAGCACAACCTGTAGTTAATTCTCAGCAGTTGACTCCTGGTCGCTAGGGGGCGATGTTAGCAGCATTCAACTACAGAGGAGGAGCATAAGGAAACATGGCTGCGTGCAGGCTGGCGTGTTCGCGGGGGTTAAATGCCCTATATTCAACTTTTGGCGCATCAAATCAGGTGACAATTATATGTTTTATATTCATTCACGTGTGAGAGTTGCGTCCTTCTTGTTCATGTCTTATTAATTGCCACAAATATTGTGTCGTTCCCCCACAATGACCCAATATCCTGACAAGCAATTGTGTTTATTTGCCCTGCAATGACAAATACATTTTCTGTCCAATGTATGTGAATATGTGTGTATTTAGTTTTATATTTTATTTTATATTATATTATATTATCACACTGCCCGACAAGTCGAATGACAAGAACAATGTGAATCAATCACGTGTAAAAAGCCTTAGACGTAGCTTTCCTGGTCACTCTCAGTAAAAAACACAACAGTGATGTTTAGTTAAATTTGCAATTGGTGTTTAATTGCAAAACGACTGTCCGTAGGCCCTGACGAGCTGCTGGGGTCGGGTGCAACAGGCCAGGTCCTACTATGTGGACTGGAGGATGCTGCGAGATGTCAAGAGGAGGCAGATGGCCTTTGACTATGCGGACCAGAGAGTGCGGATCAATGCACTGAGGAAGAACACCATCCTGCCCAAAGAGCTTCAGGTAATGATGTATATATTGTAGTGATTTCATTTTCGTAACAATATGATATATATGATGCCATTTTTTTCAATGCAGTAAGGAGCACATTGCTTAAGGACCACAATCTTGTATAGGGTTACATATTAATTTCATAGAGGAAACACTAATGGAATATTATGAGCAAGTTGTTGTTGTTGTTGACACGTTCACAAGGTGAAACCTGGTAATTAGAGCTTGTTTTGAGTCTGGTGAGGTCATTTCATACTGAGATAATCCTGTCCAATTGACATCCAGAATCAAAGGATGAAAGCATTTTTTATGAATGTGTTTTTTATTAACAAGTACATCATTAACTGTTCATTGAGAATGCATACTGTCTCCTGTCCCTACAACACCCTGGTTCGCTTTTTCACGTCTGAGATAATGACCACAATGACAATGACTACTTCCTCAACATTTGTCTTCTTGCAGGAAGTGGCAGGGAAAGAGATTGCGGCGCTGCCTAGAGACAGCTGCACCGTGAGGATCCGCAACAGGTGTGTGATGACCTCACGACCCCGCGGGGTGAAGCGCAGGTGGAGACTGAGCCGCATCGTCTTCCGTCACCTTGCCGACCACAATCAGATGTCTGGGATCATGAGAGCCATGTGGTGATTGGATACAAGTTGGGTGGCCGACGGACATGAGCGGACAGAACAATAACAATAATAGTAGATTGTTACTCATTTTGCCCTTTCTCATCTAGCTGATATAATTGCAATATCAGTCCACAGAGTACTTTGATGTCTTTGAAGGAATATACACCATCCAATGTAACATGACTTCATTTTGATGGGTTAACATTTGGTTTCTTAACTGTACTGTTACTGTATGTTCATGCCAGCTTCACGCATTGCCACTTGCTCCCTCAATTTGAATGGAAGGTTGTGTTCTTTTGATATAATATTAATGTAAATTATGCATACATGTGAAATAAATGTACATTATTAATGTGACTTGTGTTTTCTCAATTGCATGATACAATTATGAGAATGTTAATTGTATTTACTTTTTAAACCATATAGACATACTGATTACAAGAGTCATTCTCAACACAGTGGGTTCTCCTTGATGATTCAAAATATTATAAATAAATTACCGGTACTAACTAGTGTGATCACTTGGATGGAAATTGAAAAACATCAAACAGTTAAGTTTACTTGTCGCTTGCTGAATCGAAGCCAACAATCACATGGCCAACCATCATATAGTCAACTGTTCACAGCTGAGTTTCGGTTCAGTTTTTCACAATATTGTGAAATATTGTGGTCGATGCCCAGTAACAAGGAAAAGGGAATCTGCAGATTCCTATGCAACCTTATCCCTTTTAGTTGCAGAATCCTTCACCAGGTGTTTTGTACTCACTGTAATGAAAAATCAATTTGTAAACATAAAAAATGGAGGACTTATTTCTGTACCCTAAACCAAACTCCAGTCACATTTCACATTGTATACAGGAAACGCTCTACCAAAGATAATGGCTCTGGTTGGATCCATAGACAAATAGCTGACTGAACCATTAGAAATTCACACACACTCAATCACACACAGATTAAATGTTAAGCGCAGTAGGCACTCGTATATCGACTCATTAACTCTTTCAAGTGATTTAAATGGTTGAGTGTGCTGCTGTCTCGCCGACGTTAGGAACCATGCGGAACTAAAGAAATCCGACTCAGTCAGTCAGTCGGACCTCATTTCATGTAACTCGCAGGCAAGTCGATCTGATAAGCGGTAAGGGTACTGCAGAAAAGTGTAAAAAGGAAAGTTTAACTGTACGGGACATCACAACGAAACCTCAATGGACCTTACCGAACAGGTACATGTAGCTGCACTACCGACTTGATGTCGGTGGTCGAGAAACTAAACAGTGGTCGGTTGTGGCAGTAGTATAATACGACACAGGCAAGAGCTCGTTAGCTAGCCAACTGATAACGACGTCGGTCCTGTTTGGTCCACCTCTGAATGCACATTGCGTTGGTCTTCAGTATCATTTAGCTGATTGGGATTTGAAGCATTAATGTTATTTTTTGGTTGACTCTTGGGACTATTCTACAAATATAATAATACATACAATCAAACGCGCTCCACGAAAAATAAAAGATAATTATGTTTGTGTCTATACTATGGTGCTATCTATGCTATTTTTTAAAAGTACGATCTATACTACTAACGTTAGTTTGTATAGACTAATGCCAATACATTATGTTCATGTGACTTTAAAACCTATAATAGTTGCTCTTTTAATTGTATATTATTTAAAACTGAAATAATTCCTTTCCTAATCTTTCTTTTAAGGTTGATATTACCAGTGAAATTGCTGTACATAAATGATTATCTGAAATATGATGATGATGTAGATTTGATAAACAAAATGATTAACTTGTGTGGTTGTCTTGTGATGCGCATTTTGCAAGTCACAAATCAAGTAAACCTCATCATAGTAAATTGTAGCGTCAAACAATATGTACAAATGTGTGAGCGTATTTTAACGCCAGTACTCTTGGTTGGTGTCTTTACTTACTCAATTTACTTGTGGACTGTTTTCTTTTGAGCTCTGTTTTCATGAGGTTTGCTTTCTTGTTGCCCCCAATGTAGATAAACCAACTGGAGGCAGACTTGCAGGAGCTTGGGTCTCTCCTGGAAAAAGCGGAGAGGAAGAGGGTGCAGGAGTTGCTGAAAGAGCAGCACAAGAAGGTAGAGAAGGAGATCACAGTCAAACGTCAACAGAAGGAGCAACAAGCCAGGAGAGAGGCGGACGCCACAGCAACAACCAAAGCAACATACACCGTCAAAATCACTAACTATGGTGCGTCATTTTCACTTGGTGGATGAGCAATGGGGCTTATAGTTCCTAGAGTTGCCGTTAGCCTTATTGACATTTTTTGTGTGCATCTTCTCATTTCAGGGTGGGACCAGTCAGAGAAATTTGTCAAAATTTACCTCACATTGAAGGGTGTGCACACGATCCCATCAGAAAATGTGGAGGTTACCTTTAAAGAAAGGTATTATGATGGAAAATATCCATCTTTGCACTTCGCACATTTAAATGAGTCTCTTCAAAAAGCTGTTGCAAAAGTGCAGACGTTTCTTTCTCTAGGCTTGAACCTGACGTTTCCCTGTATTTAATTTTGCCTTTTTACAGGTCATTTTCTGTGCTGGTCAAAGATCTGGATGGGAAGAATCATCAGATGACCATTCTGAATTTACTGAGCCCCATTGATATGAAGGAGAGCTGTCAAAAGGTGACTACAAGCCCTGCAAAAAATTAGCCTATAAAGATTATTGGAGCTAAAGGTTGTTCATCATTTGTTTTCCATTGGTCAGAGGCGAGCATGACACCAAAGCCATACCACTAATTTTAAACTGTTGTCGTGTAGGGTGTTCTATTTTTAAGATAAGAATATATGGTTGACTTAAATTAATTTGATTAATTGTGTGTGTGGGTGGGTGGGTGAGTGGTTGGGGGGGGGGGGGGGTTAAATATTTAAGACAAACATTGAATTTAAAAAAAAATTATGATTAGTTGCTAAAGAGCAACAAATCCAAAGTGGTATAACAAGAGTAAACCATGTACAGATTATAATTCCAATGAAATCTCATCAGAATCATTTGCTCAACAACAGGGGGCCTGAGCAATAAGCATACTTACTCATCTAAGTTTGCAATTTCATTGTAGGTTTGGTTTAGCCAACGACTGTTAACTAGCATTATAATGGGCAGCTGTTACTGCGCCTGGATGCTGATGGGTGTCGTATCTATTGTTTACAACACCACTATCTATCTATATTGTACTGGAAATTCAACACAATCTCTCTGTAACTGCCTGTATTTTATTATTATTATTATTGAATTGTTGTATTGTAAAAAAAATAATACATGTATGTATTTACCCCGACAGATAAAGACAGACATGCTGCTCATCATGTGCAAGAAACAGACAATGAAGAAGTGGGAGTGTCTAACACAGATTGAGAAGCAGAGCAAAGATAAGGAGTAAGCTGCTTCATTACTGTTATTGTGAAGGAATTTCTAAGAAGGAAGCCAGGATTCCTTATCTGCTGCTGTAACCCAATGCCCATACACTTGGTCCAACTAATTAAATGGGCCATGTTTAGTTTATTGATCTTCCACACTAGACTATTGGGAGTTTGCGAGTTGAATAACCAATTGGCAAAACAAACCTATTGCCAAAGCCTGTTACCATCTTGGTTAACAGTGTAACGGATATCAACACATTTGTCCAACCAGCCATGGTATCATACCTAGGGTTAGGCAATAATTCAATATTATCATTTATCGTCTTTAAATGGTATTGTATCATCGTGAAATGAAGATATCGACTTATCGAAATACTCAGTTTTATAGTATAAATAAACGATAAGAAGAAGATGTGCCCTTAAAATGACCATGTATGAGGTTTGAAACATCAGTGAGAAAGTTAAACTAGTTTTAGTATGATGCCATACTTTACATTTCTATATACGTAATATTTCCAAACACATTACTACAGTATAATGACCCTTAGTTAGACTGTTAAGAATGGTATTTCGAATTCATAAACATAACGTGATATTTATTGGTATCGTGTAAAATTCCCCATAGTTATCGTGATAATAAATGTTTCCATATCGCCCAGCCCTAATGATACCATATAACATAACCATTGTGTCTCGTAGTAGGGTATGTTAATTGTGCAAGGGACAAATAACCTTTTATACAGTTCTTACAGGCCTTTAGCCAATGATGCTTTAAAACAACAGTGTTTTACTTATTTTGTACCATTTGATAAGAATCCTATGCTAATTAATGTAGGCTACCACCCAGCTACATTCATTACTAGCACATGTATTGTCACTAGAGTAGATAGGTTATATAGGTTAGGTGGAAGTGGCCTTGACCGTGGCATGGAACAATGCAAAGTTCAACTTTGTTTATAGTATACTGAAGGCTTTAAAGGTCTTGCAGAACATAGAGAAAAAGCCTCTAGGTGTATTTACATCCAAACACGATCACACACAGTGTGGACGTGGAATAATGTGGACTAATGTTATGGCTTTAGTTTTTAAGTTCTACTCTTGTAGAACAATACCTACTGTATTGTTTTATTGTTGTAATTTTGCTATGTGAAGCACTTTGGGCTGCATGTTTGTATGAAAGGTGCCAGATAAATAAAGTTGAATTGAGTTAAGCTTCCTCCTCCTCTTTCAACAGCAAACCGGCTGTGAGTGACAACGCCGACCCCAGCGATGGCCTGATGAGCATGCTGAAGAAGATCTACTCGGACGGGGACGATGAGATGAAGAGGACCATCAACAAGGCCTGGTCCGAGTCCCAGGAGAAGAAGCTCAGAGGAGAAGACACGATGATGGACCTTTGAGCGGCACTGTGCCTCCTTTCCCCAGGTCTCCGCGGCAATGCGACATGCCACATTGGGGGCCGTGACAGACGTGTCGTTTTGAGCGGATGCACGTTTTCGACAATTTTATTGTGATTTCTTTTTCTTTGTTTTGTTTTTACCATGACATTGTGAAGTTACTGTTTTGGGTTGAGGCTGGTTTGCATTTTTCCCTCGCTCTGTGTGGCATCATCAATATGTTTCATAAATTGTAGCATGGCTTATTCCCCTGTACATTATATGTCAAAGTAATGAAAATAGTGACACAAATATGATATTGGACATTACAATGAAGAATTCATACCAGTGAATATCACATATCCCAAGATCAGAAAAATATGTCTACAATCAATATGTAAATCTGTAATGCACCATGGTTCAGTCTTCCTAATATTTAACATGACTGGAAATGTTAACATTTTACCAAATTGTACAACTTTAAATGTATGTGAAATTTGACATGCTGTCATCCTGACCTCTAGGAGATGTCTCGCCCTATGTTTGCATTCATGCGTTGCCCTAGTAGTGATCTGTAGAACCTGTCCTTCGCCGTATGTGCCAGTCACGTTTCTTCCCTGTTTACCATTCCTCTCCTACAACATAATTCCAATAAATGCTCATGTTTTGTATCATTCCCAAGTACTACTTGTTAGTACAGCAGTAGAACTTAATGAATTCCTACATGACTCAATGTCTGTTGAAATGTGATGGTGTGTGTATAAGACAATGATCTGGCTACAATCCAAATTAAAATACACCACAACAAAATGTGTGTTTTTAATTCTCTAATTGCTGGCCATTCATGCTGATTAAGTTATATTTTGGTATTATGAGGGTGACCGATTTTCGACTGGTTACTTTTTGGCCAGCTGCAATAACGTCCACCAGGGGGCGACAGTGACTACGTGTTGCAGCCTGCTAATGATGAGAGAATGTGAAACATGGCGTAATCGATATTAATGTTGGCTTTGTTATGTTTTGTGTTCGTTTAAATTCCATGCTATAAATGATGTGCTATGAAAAAAAAATGCATATTTGACCATTTGCCCGAAACGTGAATGTTGCCTGAAAGAACAATAGCTGATGATGAAGTTATGGCCCATATAGTTGCTAAGAATGACTCAAAATAATTTAGCCCCGCTGACATTGCATGTTTTCTCTTCTTGCTGCAGTTCATTCATAATTTTTAAGGCCACAGCTCAGTGGTGGTGGGTGGTGGTGGTGGTGGGGGGGTGCGTTTGGTTTGCACAGCTGTTGAACCAGGAATATGTCTGGACAAATCGCCTCGTCTTTCCCGCCCCCCCCCCTCCCCCCCCCAAAAAAAATGAAAGAAAAAGCGCACCGCCCTTTGTACCCGCCCCCTCGTCTGTGACGTCACGCTCCAGTTTATATAGCCGCCAAAGCGCTCATAGCGGCCAAGTCAGACGAGTTGAGAGCGACCCGCACGCGTGGGTTTTTTTTTAAAAACTGAGCCGACAGTCATTTGGGGGAGAGAGACAAGAGAGACGAGAAGGACACATTTATTTTTTGTTGGACTAAGTGTTTCCTAGCCGCGCGCCACATGGATACGGGTTGTTTCAGCGCCGCTCATCGCATTTCGTGCCACACCATGATGAATCCAGACTTACTGAAGCCCGCTCCCGGTTCTGGTCCGGGTCTGGACCGCGGACCAGGACCAGCCGCCGCCGCCGCTGCCTCTGCTGCTCCCCCTCCTCCTCCTGCTCCGGTGAAAGCCAACCGGAATAAAAGCGAGCAGATCAAAGCAGACCTGGCTCCGGTGGTGACCGACCCGAAGACCGGCAGGACCTACAGTAAAGGGAAGCTCCTGGGGAAGGTAGTGTGAGGATGATTTTTATTGGGGGGGGGTAATGTTGAGTGTGATGTCAGATGTGTGAGAGAGGGACAGACAAACAGACAGACGGAGAGAGAGGACGGTTTTGGTCGGGGTTTTAATTTTTTTTTTGGGGGGGGGGGGGGGGGTTTTCAAAAAAAGGCGGTGATTCCAAGGGGAACGGAAACCGGTGCCACCTGCACCACCCACCCCCCGCGCCGGAGACGACGCGCCGGGGCCAAGGAA
>JAOPJH010000131.1:5277847-5290096 GCA_027122575.1 Merluccius polylepis | reverse complement strand
CACACACACACACACACACACACACACACACACACACACACACACACACACACACACACACACGCACGCACGCACGCCTACAAATGGGGGGGATTAACACGACGTATCATTACAAAAAAAAAAAATACACTGGTGAAACAGCATTAATTGACATATTTTGTATTTAGTACTAACGTAATGAATTTGGTCACGGAACACCACATGAAACGCACAGTTATCGCGAGGTTTGCATGCCTGCTGCTCTGTCATTGGTTTGCACGGGATTAGCTGGGAGAAGTAAATCATTGCTTCAATCTTTCAACAGGCCCATGTTTCAACATAACGTCCCCCCAAAAAAAACACAAGAGCCGGGTTGCGTGCCGACATATACGGCCTCGCCTTAATAAACGTATAGCAGAAACGACAGGCGCATACTCGCTTGTCAAGATTGAGATAGTGTGCAAAGCGAGGAGTTAATTTCCGGCCTATAATATGCTGATCCTCTCAGCCAAGCTCTAGCTGTTGCTTCCTCCCCACCCTCCTCCATTTCCCCAGTCTTTCTTACCAGATTTGAAATTTAAGAAGCGGTCCCGTGGCGAACTGCATCTTCATCTTCTTCACGCCGCCGTTGTCCGCCGACGCCGCGCAGTACAGGGTGAAAACCCCCAGGAAGAGGAGCGAAAACCGAAGCCACCCACTCGCCATTCCGCGTCTCGACGAGCTCTCGGTCACCGCCAGCCTGAAGTCTTCTTCTTCTTCTTCTCCTGCTCCTCGGAGCCGCGGGTCGAGGCGGGTCGCTACGGAAACGGGCGGAGGCACACGACGTCGCCCCCTGCTGGTCTGGAGGAGTTGGTACATCGCTCTAAAATGTTTTTCAAAAACGATGATGAAAAAAATGAGGTAACGCCACAAATTGTTTAAAGGTCTGCTTCCCTTTTAAGGGATTCAACGTTTGATCGTAATAACGTGTACGTCAGCTGACAAGTGTGTGTTTAATGGCTGTTCCTGAGTCTATTTATTTTTTTTCTAGGTGTTCTGACTAAATAATAACGTCATATAGGCCTATGACATTTCTTAGTAATTGAGTCATAATAATAATATTATTAATAATTATTATTTATTTAAAAACTTTTAAAAAGAGGGTCCTGTCAAGCTAATGATCCCCACTCCAGTCCAGGTGGTGCGCCAAGCAGCTGGGTTTCAAACGCCATTAACTGCAAAAGAAGAGAAAAACGATTCATCCAATCAAATGCTGGCGTTACCGGAAGCAACAACGTTTGAAATCTTTGGCGGTGCGCTTATTTTCAGTTAGCGATATCTTGTCGACATCGATAGCTGGTCTTGTCGACATCGCTTATAATATTATATAATATTATATAATACAATACATCCAGGGCGCAATGAACTCACATCTTGCAAGACTTCTGGTTGGGCTTTCGGTCCAAATTAGTCGGAGTAATGGTGAGTGGACGTGTCTTGCCCAAATAATTTCAAGTCCTGTTGGCACTGATAGGCCCGATAGGTCTACCTAAATAATACATGTATGTATATATAACTACATAACTTAACAGGCTTAATATGTCACTCTTTGCAAAAACAGGCCGAGTCCATCGAGCCAGCGTGAAAGCGGTGGATACAATAAAGTCCTCGGTGATTGTAGAGTGGCAAGAAAGGGACCAAAATCTGTCCAAGGAAGTAAGTGCAGGTGGCGTTATCGTGTGATGTAATGCATGCATGCAAAGATATTCTCTCCATCTGCCCCCTGTCGTGAAGTCGGGTCGTTATTCACTAAGGTGTCTTAAGTGACTTTTGTTTGTTTTCAGAAGTATTTCCCCCTCCATATTATCTATGTAATATCTAATATACGTCATATCTAATGTTGCTTGTATTTCTCTGTAGGTTGACTTGAACGAGCTCTGTAACCTTAACCCAGAGCTGCAGGATCATATCAATTCTACTGCAGCCAAATACGATGCCTCCCAACCTCCAGCCCCAGACAAGGTTAATATAATGGACCACGACCACATATTAGTTGTATTTGATAAGGGCTTGGTTCAGCTTTGGATTAATTATAACTGGTTGTATGTCAGTAAAAAAATCTATATATTAATGCAAATGTTCTTATATATTGTTTTTTAGACTTATGAGGGTCGACTGCGCTCCTCCCGGATCCCTGCCCCGTCCTACTGTAAGAACAACTAACAGTTTTTATGTCTCTGGCTAATATCTGGGAGTTGATGCTTCTTTACAGGTTTATAATAACAAAATAAGGCCTACTAGTTCCTCAAGTTGATAATGTATAACAGCCATTTGGTGGATGTTTAAAACAAAAAGTTTTTATCAAAAGTGTCACAATCGCCGTACCCATGCCATTATTGTGCATTCTGACCTCCATTCGTTTATCTTCCTTTTCTTCTTCTTACTGGTTGGCATACTAATGCAGATTTGTGTTGACTAGAAGGTACTAGTGTGTCGTTAGTTAAATGTAGCACCCTGTCCTGTTGTTTTTTTGTAGTACTTTATGGCAAGTGCTAAATAGCTTGAATTTAATGGTTTTCTTTCCCCAAAAAAAGCCACTGCTCCGCCAGCCCCTCGGAGAGAGGAGGCAGAAGAGAAAGGTTGGCATGTGGTGTACATCGTTGTTTAATCCAAACTAATCTCAATCCCTCTTTTGCACAATCCCCAATCTTTGTTCTGCTCTTTCTCACAAGTCTCTTTGGCTGGTATCAAGCTTATTCCTCCTCCAATCAGGTTTATACTGGCTGTAATTTAGTGTTACTCTGGGGTAGGGCTGGGCAATATGTATCGATATTATATCGATATTGTGACATGAGACTAGATATCGGCATACATTTTGGATTTCGTAATATCGTGATATGGATTAAGTGAGTCTTTTCCTGGTTTTAAAGGCTGCATTAAGGTTAGGGCTGAACGACCAATATTGCGATTACGATTTAGTATGCGAAGTTCCTTCTGTATTATTCACTAAACGCAAGCAAATCATTCTATAGTATGACCAACACAACACTGGATACAGTCCACATAGAAACCACTCTTTCCTGTAGGCCAGGTCTACGTGCGTATGGGTTTTGATTAAATTAGACAAATTGATGCATGAATGTATATGGACAACGTATCTTTATTTAACTATTAAATTGTAAAAAGAAAAACCTTCAATCACAGTAGAATATTAACCTTGTAAACAATATAAAAAGAACAAATCTGTGGCTCTACCACACAGTATTTCGATAACTCAAAGTCGTCATAATAAACATGTAATATATAAACATGGATATAAATGTGGATTGAACTTTTTAAAATAAAATCTAATAAGAAAATAAATAATACATATTAAATCAATATTAATCTTACTGATCTCCAGTCAGTAACAACTTAACCACTTTCCTTAATTCAAAATTGTTCCAGACAACTGACATACTGATCGTCTTAAGTCACCTCTTCAGTGTTCAGTTCTGCCGAGGCCATTTCCACCAGATAATATCAACAAATCAAAGCGTAGCGTGGCAATTTGTTTTCTTCATCTTCTGCCCTCACTCACATGTCATGTCACATATGGTAGCGTCGTGTGTACGCGAACCACGTGGCCAAGTGTTTGCCCCCCTTGGTTAGATCGTGTAAAACACTTCTTTTTTTTTAACCGCAGCTTTGCGATTTGAAAATCGCGTTCTATCACATCGCGATGTCGGTTTAAATTTGAGTAATCGTTCAGCCTTAATTACAGTAAAGTGTTGAAATGAATGAGGAAATGCTCAGTACTTTTCATTTGTATTTTTCAAATATTTAATCCACACAGGATATAGATACAAAAATAGACTACCGTGTATCGTCTTTCAGTGTTCACGTGTTGTAGTCCAAATGAATTATGACAAGATGAGAAGTCCTATACTAACTTTAATCGGATACTTAAATGCCCTTTTTAAAAGGTATTTTTAATTCTTAAGGGTATTGCGGTCTGTATATCAAATGTCTTGTAAGTAAGTCCTCGTGGTTATTTTGATCATGAGTCCTTCCCATATTGTTCAGCCCTACCTCAGGGAAAATGGGTGAAGACTAGAGGATGGTGTTATTAATCAGGGTGGGGATCTTTGTTGATTTTTGCTCTGGTTGAAGTCTAAAAAAGACATCTTTTTCTCAGCACTTTATCTTGGTGCCTCCCCAACATAACGCTTTGCTTGCCAATGTCCTTATTTACAGAACTCACTGGGAATATCTGATCATCAGTACTGGCGAACAAAGCATGCATAATTGATTGATTTTGTTTTTAAACAAATGAATCATATCATACTAAGCCATGTTTTTCCTCTTAGTTGCTAGGAAGAGTCGCAGGCCAACGGCCCTCCACCAGGTCCCTGCCATAGCTCTGCCAGCAGAGTACGCTCTGAGAGGCCCAGAGATGGGGTCTCCGCCGGACATCCCGGCATCGGTCCTCACAACCTCTGGTCAGTTCTCCCCATTTTATGCACGTCTCGTAAGAGGGAACGTTAAGACTAAATGGGAGATGATGGGTGAATGGTTTTCACGTTGATACAGCCTTCTTCAGCGTTGCAATGTCTTAATACATTTTTAGATGCATTCATGGCTATGGTATCATGTGTGATACAATTCATGATTATCAAGCAACTATAGAGAAAGCAAATAATCATATTGCTTGCGATCTCAGGCTTAGGGGTTAGTTGCCCTTCCTTAACTGAATGCCGCTCCTCTTCCTCCCTCAGCCATGGCAAACCAGCAGGGCAAGCAGTCAGCGGCGACTCCGCCTCTGATCAGCAAATCCACTGGCGAGAACGAAGATCCGCAAAACCGACCCCGGGCACCTGCAGCTAAAGGTTGGCACATTTACTCAGCTGATCACATTCACCTGCAGCTAAAGGTGGGCATGAAAAAAAAAAGATAATTCCCACTAATAGTGATCATATCGCAATCGCAAAATATTTGCAATATGATTTTTTTGTTTGCCATATAGTTCATCCCTATTTAGTAATGAAAATGTGATTCTGTGCCACAGGGTTACTAGTCCAGGTGGAGATGTGGGTCACTCCACTCCATTCCTTTTCATACAACTTTTGAAACTTGTGATTCTTGGTTGATTAACGTTTTGATGATGTTTACCCCTCACCTCAGGCAGGAGGAAGACCATGGCACCCCCGGACCTGAACAAGGGCAACAAGAGACTGTCCTGTCTTGCCAAACCTCCCGATGCACAGGGCAAACGGGGAAAGGTATAAATGCTTTATTTGATCTAATTTGGGTGTAAACCTTGCTTGTGCAAACCGTTCTTTCTGGACTTTTGAACTAATATTCCTCTCTGCCTACCTCCTAGTTTGTAGAGGTTAACAGACCCAACCAGAAGTTCTACCAGATGATCCAGGATTTCAAAGAGACTCTTGAAATAACACCAATGTCAGAGGCTGATGTGGTAAGATTGGCCTAGAAACGGGAGATGAGCTGTTATTAATCTGCCATCTCTACCGAAGACGTTTTTTATATTTCATTCTTCAAAGCCACAGTACTCAACTAAACTGCCCCTTTTTTTAATGACAGATGGAAACTCATAGGATTTGTGTCTGCGTGCGCAAGCGACCACTCAACAAGCAAGGTAAGATTGGGGAAGAAAAGCCTGGAAAACTTATGGAATTTAAAAATGTTTTTTCCAGGCCTGGACATGTTTTGGGAATTAATGGTATAACCATGAGCTTTTGGAAAAGTAATGTAAATTCAAAACCATGGTCAGAATTTATATCGGTTTATGTAAATGTAAATGACATTTGTAATTTGTCTTTCCCAGTATGATGAGCATAATAAAGCCACTGGCCAACTCTGACTCTTTTCTTTGTACCAGAGATGATCAGAAAGGACATAGATGTGGTCTCTATACCTGGGAGAGGCTCTTTGCTTGTCCACGAGCCAAAGCAGAAGGTGGACCTCACCAAGTACTTGGAAAACCAGGTGTTCCAATTTGACTACTCCTTCGACGAAACCGCCAACAACGAGCTAGTCTACAAGTAATGAAGATCTTGTTCTTTCTGTTCATTCACTTTTTGTAACCTGGTCGATTCAGAACTCGGGACTTTAGACCGAGTGTTACAAATATTTAAATAATAGCAATAATAGTAGTAACAATATTCTCTATAGTTGTTCAAACCAACAAGCTGACAAATTAGTGTGTTGGAAGCCACGCTTTTCTTATCTATTCTTCACTGAACATAACAAAAAAATGCAGGTTTTGCCTCTTTTTTGGTATCAAATGGTACATTTTTTGTCCCCTTACAGGTTCACAGCCAAACCCCTGGTCCATGCTGCTTTTGAAGGTAGCATGGCCACATGTTTCGCCTACGGCCAGACAGGAAGTGGAAAAACCCACGTGAGTCTTGATGAACGTGGTCCACAAAGGGTTTAGTTTTCTGTTGGATGGAGGCAGCACATACACGATTCTCCTCCCTCGTGATTTTTTTTCAGACCATGGGAGGGGACTTTCGTGGCAAGCTCCAGAACAGCACCAACGGCATTTACTTCTTGGCAGGTAGGCCCTTGAGTCATTCTCTTGAAAGCATTTTCATTGGATGCAAAATTAGTAAACGCCCCTGAGTACAGAATGAATCATCAAACATTTTAAACTGTTTAACAGGAAGAGAAAAGACAGGGATTTTGATGTAAAAATACACAAAAATAAATGTTTTGACATCTAACAAGAGATCAATTGATAATGGTAAATTAACTGCATTTATATAGCGCTTTTCAGACCAGTGGCCACTCAGCGCTTTACAATTTTGCCTCACATTCACCCATTGACCCACCATCACTCATTTCATTGGGCCTTTAATAGTGGTGTCCAATAAAGATCCTAAATAACAAAGGAGAAGAAATCTAATGTCATCAACATCAATATTGGTTTCCTAATCATCTGGACATGTGAATAATGGATTAGTCTGCTGTTTATTAATCATTGTCTGGGAATTAGCTTAGTGTTTTTCCGTCCATCAATTGTATGCCATTGCCAATTGAATAACCCGTCTATTGGAGTAGACGGCGTCGTAAAGCGGGAACATTTAAGAGAAAACAAAACAAAGTTGAGCTTCATTATTTGAGCATACAGTTATGGTGCATTAGATTGCTTGTACTATGGACACAGAACTATGATTATTTATACTACGGGCATTTTTTAAGTAGAACAAGGCTATTCCCATCTCTGTGACCATGCAACTACTAACTCCAAACGTACGTATGTCCCTTTCAGCCCAAGAGGTCTTCAGCCTGCTGAACCACAGGAAGTACGCCAGCAAACTCAATGTTTCCCCATACGTCAGCTTCTTCGAAATTTACAACGGCAAGGTAGGGCCAAACAGAGCTCTGTGTAGGGCCTAACAGGCCCTTAATGTAGGGCTACAACTAACAATTATTTTCATAGGATTAGTTTCATAGTCAATGATATCAACGATCATTTAGTCTTGAAAATGTCATACATAATGGCAAATTCCAAGTCCAAAGTGATGTCTTAAATGTGCTTGCTTCATCTGACAAGCAGCCAAGACAAACTAAAGTTTGATTATTAATTTTATAATGATCCATGAACCAAACATTTGAATTTCTGAAGCATCAAGCAGCAAATGTTTGATATTTGTTCTTGACAAATGACAAACGATTAATCAGTTTAAAAATTGGATTTAATTTAATCGCCACAGCCCTAATTGAATGTATTGCCTCCTAAATCTATACTTCTACATTTCCTATGGAAGGGAACTGAGGAGAGTGTTTTTGTGTGGTGGTCTTCAGGTGTACGACCTGCTGAACGAGAAGGCCAAGCTGCGTGTTCTGGAGGACGATAAGCAGCAGGTGCAGGTGGTCGGCCTGGAGGAGGTCTTCGTCACCAAGACGGATGATGTCATCAAGCTGATAGAGATGGGCAGTGCTTGCAGGTAGGGCCGGGCAATATGGCCGAAATCTTCTATCCCGATATAGGTCCTTTAATATCTCGATAATGATATAGCACGTTTTCTGGTAATTCAATAGCCTGTATAAAATAACCACACGGTAAAGCCTATTTTTGTATACTCCTTTATGAATTAAATACTTGATGAAATGAAAATGAAAAGTACTGAAGGGTATTTTCTCATTACTTTACTGTAATGCAGCCTTTAAAACCAGGAAAAGACGACACTTATCACGATATTATGATATCCAAAATCTAAGATATCTAGTCTCGTATCACAATATCGATATAATATCGATATATTGCCCAGCCCTTGAGTGCCGATATGTATTATGGTTCTGTAACTATTGTGATATGATGGTAAGACATTTCTTTTGGTACAATTTCATCTTTTGCGGGGTTTAACATATTGGTTTATTGCCAAAAGGAACAGAATGTAGTTGATGTGTATTGACTGTGTGAATACCATCTGTAGGGTGTCCCATTCATTTGCTTAATCTAGGATAACGTTGACATTTGTGTCTTAAAATGTTTTGAGTCAACCTGCCGATGCAAATATTGCGGAAGCAAAGAATCTCGCTACTCAACGTGACTCACATTTGTTTTACCCTACCGCTCGTTCAGACGGTCCATCCACGTTGTACGTTTGGAATACAAACCGCTCGATGCCGGGTCACGTGCGATTTATCTTGCGACGATCTGGCTATAATACAACACTTCTCCAATGTTGCCCTCCGTTTGCTTGCCCACTCCCAAGAACGTCCGGCCAGACCTCAGCCAACGCCAACTCGTCGCGCTCCCACGCCATCCTGCAGATCACGCTGCGCCACAACGACCGCGCCTCCACGCTCTACAGCAAGTTCTCCCTGGTGGACCTGGCGGGGAACGAGCGCGGGACGGACGTCAACAGCAACGACCGTAGCACGCTGGTGGAGACGGCCGAGATCAACTGCAGCCTGCTGGCGCTGAAGGTATGCCAAGCGGCTGCATGGGGCCGCTGGTGGTGCAAAATAGGACTTTCTGAAATTCAAAGATTCTAACTTCTCATTTATTTTACTTTGATTTCCACTTGGCCAAACTTGACATTTAAGGAGCATTGTGTAGCAATATGTGCACTTAAGCTTATCGCTTAAATTGCTTTCGGGGTTTCCTTTTTGAAATGTTCCAATCAGTAAATATTTCCGCGTGCATAGGACATGCACCGCATGCCGTGTATTCTGTCGCCTGCGTTTATCAAGTCGGTGTTTCAATGTCCTCGTGTGTCTGTTTTCAAGGAGTGTATTCGTTCCCTTGGGAAGAACAGTGATCACATCCCGTTCAGGATGAGCACTTTGACCAAGGTCCTTCGAGATTCCTTCATCGGAGAAAAGTCCAAGACTTGCATGGTACATTTTTATCTTCAAATCGGCCCGAGATTTTATCACCACAAAACGCTGGGTTCATATGGTCGTGTTTCTACATGGATTACTTCTAGGGCATTTCTAGAGCCCTAGGTGATAAAAAAGACTTTTATATAAAACATTGGACATCATCTGAAAATAATCACAATAATTATAACTTTGATGCTTTTGATAATTTTCATGTAGACTGTAACTTTAGAAACTGGTGAAAGGATATTTAATATCAAAGTGTCTGTTCTCTAGTCCAACATTGGGTTTCCTTCTCTCCAGATTGCCATGGTCTCTCCAAGCATGGCATCGTGTGACTATACACTGAACACTCTGCGCTATGCAGACAGGTAACACATAAGGGAGGGAAACGAATTTTGCAATAATGACCGGCTCGCTGTACATTATCCCGCTTATTATATGGCTACTTACTAAAAGCAATAATTCGACACCGTTTTTTAAAATGATTATTATTATTGTTAATTTAAAAATGATTTTATTGCTTCCGCTAAAAATAATTAGTCTGTTATATTCTACGGTTGGGAAAAGCGTCCACAACA
Source organism: Merluccius polylepis (assembly GCA_027122575.1). NCBI lineage: Eukaryota > Metazoa > Chordata > Actinopteri > Gadiformes > Merlucciidae > Merluccius > Merluccius polylepis. Next base: position 5,280,221 of record JAOPJH010000131.1, on the reverse strand, counting down.
ACGGTCTAATAGCAGTAATTGACCAATCAGAAACGAGTGTTCAGAATGTTAATTTGCACGGCCTGGTTGTGTCCAGATATAGTCTGTTAATCTGACTTCCTGTTCTACGGCAGAGTCAAGGAACTCAACGGTCCCTCCAAAGCCAATGCAGCAGCCAAGCCACGAGACCCCATCAATAGCTCTTCAGAAGAGGTCAGCCTGTTCTTCTCTTCATTAAAGAGACATTGACATGAACAGGTACGGACTACTGTATTCTGTTGGGTAAGACTGCTGAACCTTTCCTCAATGTCCTGCTGTAGGAGTCTTCTGCGGCGTCCAGTCTGAATGAGGTCGTCTCCGAGGTGACTCGGCTGAAAGAGGAGTTCTACGATGAACTTCAGGTGATGAATCTTATTTTTGTGTATATACCCTTTTTTGCAGTCATGGAAGTAGGGCTGAACAATTAATCCAAATATTATCCAAATCACAGGAGCTGCAATTTTTTGATGAGGGTAAAATGTGTCAATGTAAATGTATAACACCATTATAAATGAAGTACTGTAGTGCTGCAGAGATGCCCTGGCCTACCAATCTTTTTCTCCAGGTGTAAGAAAACATGTTTGTTTGGTGCAGACCCCAACAAATGTCACATCATGACTGTTTTTTCAGTGTAAATAAAAATTGTGATGCAAAAATGCTTATTCCCAGTAGTGATATCGCAGTCGCAATATCTGTCAAAATATACGCAATATGATTTATATATATTTTTTACCATATTGTTCAGCCCTAAATGAAAGTTCCCCAACTACTTTCATACTCTTGCATCATGATGTTGTGATTGTTGTTTCTTTACAGAGTGTCAATGAGTTTGCCAAAGAAATGGAACAGACCTCGTATAACGCTGACATTGCTCTTCCCATTCTGGTGGATTGTGTCAGAAAAATGATGGGTTTGTACAAATGTTTCAATTCAATATACTTTATTGTCCAATGGGGAAATTTGTTTTGGACTCATGCTGCAGTTTAAAATGCATCAGACAACCACCCTCATCGACAACAACACAACATACCACAACACTATCACATATCGATTATTATTTTTATGTTTTTTGGAGATTTATATTTTGCCTCGTTTTTTTGCGGGATTTGGCCCTGGAAGCAATTTTTGTGACGAAAACTGAATTTCAATCGTGTTTCCTACAGACGGCGTGTTGGCGCTGCAGTCTGCTGTGAAGCAGGAGGCGGCGACCAGGATGACGTCCGGTGGCCGTTAAAAAAAAAGAAGCTTTTCCTGTTGTTAGGCATTTTTGTTGGTTTTAACGTTGTATTCATTAATTTGAAATAAAGCACCTTTTATGTGAAATTGTGGTTTTAGTAAAGTAAGAAGAATATAAAGCAATATAATCCTGTTCTACTTATTTCAGTGTAATCTTTTTCCCTTTATGGGCTTTATCAATGTTAAAGTTGTACAGGTGGAGGGGGGGTGCCTCCTTTGTGTTATATTTTAAAAGGCTTCACTTGTATAGTCGATGCAAATGTCATTGCATAAACCATATAACACTAATATTCATGTGTCAGTTGGTATCAAAACAGCTTTTTTGTGATTGAGTACGGAAACCAGCAGGGGCGCCAATTTACTGACAGACGAGGTTCTCATTTAGTGGCCTAGATTCTGTGCCAGAAATACATCTGGAAAGGCTTTACGTTGGATGTATGTGTGTGTGTGTGTGTATGCGTCGGCTGCAGTTCAAGTTGGGAGGATCCCGTTCGAAACCTTGTGTTAAGATTTTGGTTGTGATGATATATAATGAGTGTTTGCTTAATAAAAAAAATCTAAAACTTACAGAAATGTATTCTTTCAGGCGGGCTGTGTCCATGTAGTTTATGAACCCCCTTCATGTAACTGCACACTTCACCCGAAGCACGGACTGAACCTAAAATAACACACGGATGTCCGGATGAATTGCTGCTGTGCTGTTGCACTGTTGTCCTGTCCTGTCTTGTTGTATAGTCTTGTAAGTAAACTACAGGTTGTTGTTTTTCAGACACTGTACCAACACTACGTTTCCACATAGATCCTAATGACTTTTCCCATGTCGTTCAACGGCCGAAAAAAACCCCTCTAAATGCTCCTTTTACGGTGCGTTGACTGCTGGAAACTTGGATGTTTGTTTATCCACATGCACCTTCTGTCCCTCCCTCCCGCCACCCCACCCCCCCGCACCGGCACCCGCCAGCCGCCGCAAAATCCCGCCATGACATCAGCACATGGAGACAGCTGGAGAATGACCCCAGCTGCAGTTCAGCCTTGGCCTCAGTGTGGGAGGGGGGGGGGGGGGGGGGGGGGGGGGGGGGGGGGGGGGGGGGGGGGGGGGGGGGGGGGGGGGGGGGGGGGG
>JAOPJH010000131.1:5073361-5085897 GCA_027122575.1 Merluccius polylepis | reverse complement strand
TCCGCGCGCTCCGCCGCCGCCGCGGCCCCGGCGCCCCCCGCCCGCGCCCGCCGCCCCCCCCCCCCCCCCCCCCCCCCGACGGACCGGGAGAAGGAGTTGTCGAACACCAGGGTGTACTCCCCGGGGTGGCGGACCTTCAGCTCCCCCTGGATGGTCTCCTTGTGAGAGTTACAGCGGGTCAGAGGAATCAGGACCTGGGGGTGAGGGAGGTAGAGCGGGGGACAGCCTTACCTCATGTGCATGTTAGTAAAAAACACACTTTAGTCGGTTCTAGCAATTTAGCATCACAGTAGAGGGAGTATGGATGGAAATCCAATCAAGCCACGGGAAAGTCAGAGGAAAAGGGATAAAAGCGTCTACTTGAATGGCTAAAGATAGTAATTCAATAGATGGATAGCATTCTCAAAATAGTGAGTTCACTTGCATAGACTAACATTGTCTCTTAATGTATCGACAGACGAAAACCAACCCTTCCCGAACAAAACTCCCTCCGATATCTCAAAACTCACATTGAGATATTCGGAGGGACGTTTTCCCTCCAAAATGGTGTCATCAAAACGACACGATGACATATAATCAACTAAAACTTCTAATGGACTAAGCTGGGACCCAAGTAAAGCCTAACCCGACTAAAATGTGATGAGGCACGAGGATAACAGGCATAAAAGTACAACATTAATTGGTGCCTCCCTCAATTAAAATCTTAAATAACGTTGCTTGAGGCTGCAGAGGTCGTGTGATAGCTTCATGGTGTTCTTACCACTGGTCGGTACTATGTAATATTATGTGGTGATATGTGTGGTTTTGGTTTTTGCTACGGAATGCGCTGCTCTGTTTATATTACTATTATGGAGGCAGTGATGTGTGTGCGCTATTTGAGTCCAAGACAAATTTCCCCATGGGGACAATATAGTATATCGTATCGTATTGTAAAAGGCGCCGCCCTACCTTCGCGCTCTCCGGTGGCGTGTGGACATCTTCGCGGTACACCACACTGAAGGAGATGCTCTTGGGCTCGGAGGTGAACACCCAGGTGACGGTGGGTCCGGCGCTGCCCACAGTGATGGGGATGACGCTGTAGCAACTGGACCGCACAAAGAGCTCCCGGGATGCGTCCCCGAAGCCCACAATGTCGTCCAGGGTGTAGGGGACCGACAGCCTGCAGTAGGGGAGATAGAGAGTGTCTGGCTCACCGGATGTCGGTTGTTGGTATAAACCCGCCCAGAGCCTGCCATTGGGTGACAGTGGGGGGATAGTAGCCCAATGGTTCCCAATAGGCGGGCTTATACCGTTGCTGTACGGTGGGCTTAGAGCCGCCCAAGACGATTGTGATTTGTTGAAGAAATGCCAGTGTTTGCCAGAGCGTTTTTTCCCCCTACGCCAGCATGACAGTGAGTAGAGCCAGAACTTCCTCCTTAAATGTAAAAAGTGTGGAGATAGGTCTGGCTGTGCGAGACTAGGGTCCTATTGATTGGATCGATGACATGCCTTTTAATGGAATTGCTGCCCGTTGGATGAGGCCGGCATGTGTGCGACAGCAGGGCGTGGTTCAGCACAGGCACATGGCGCTACCTGAGGCACACCCAACAATCAGCCTTCATCTGATTGCCGTTTCCCTTTGACTATTGCACAAATTGTATGTAAATTCAATTCAAATGTCAGAAATGTTACTTGCATTATGTTTCCATTAGCTGGTAGGTTCCCCCCCCCCCCCCCAAAAAAAAAGGGTTTTCACAAGGCCATCCGTGTCATCAAAAAAGGTACCAGCAACGGTTGCTAAGCAACAGCCGCAACTGACCACAATGCTTGATACAATGGATTAGGCCGCTGCTAAACCACTCCTTGTCGACCTCGGGCCGACCTTGGCCGAGCATCAGAGATGGCAAAGATAATTCTGTCAATTCAAAATGCATGTAAAAAATAAATCAATACTTTTTTTTTTTAAACGGTGTGGAAACTGTGCGCCTGTGGGCCTCTCAATAAAACACCACAGCCAGGTGAGCAGGATGTGGGAAGCATGGGACGTTGCGGCGCCACACTCACGTGAGTTCTCCAGCCTTGAGCAGACAGATCTCAGCGTCTTGCACCACTGAAGCACCGGCGTCCTCAGGCTCCTCAGTGGCGGCGGCGGCGGCGGCGGCGTCATCTGCAGCGTTGGCACTGTTGTTCCTATGGGGAAACAGAGCGAGAGCGGAGATTCGGGAAGCTGTTAAAACTCTAACAGGCCGGAGATGCTCACCTTCGCTGACTCTGCCATTTCAAAAAATACACTCTCCCTCTGCAGGTGGCGGTGGGTGGGTGGGTGGGCTGTGAGGAGGCTGATGTTACAAATTGGTTTTACACCGGCGACGGTAAAAGAGCATTTCGCACCTGAAATCCACACGGCAACATGACGCAATTATTTTTTGCATGATGTTGAATTTGTGATAATCGTGGCATAACACACACATCCCGTGTGTCAGTGATGATCGTCAGTAACGTTGACACAGGCAGCTAGAAGGAAGGAAGCAACTCCCAAGTGAGGCTGAGAACAATCACAGCAAAGCATGCAATCAATATGGAAAAAAAATAGAAGTTAAAGTGCTTCCAAAAAAACACCGGATATGAGGGGAGAGGATAGTTGTAGAAAGATTAAGTTTCTTTTAATGAAGTGCGGATATTTTCACACTGTCATTATGTCAGCTACGTAACACGGCTGCATAATTATATGGTCTTGATACATGTCTAGAGAACCAGAGAATGGATACAAACTATCTTTTTTTTTGTCTCCCTCTCTTGCTCTTTGCTCTCGTAAAAGGGACTACGTTTAGAATTGTTATGTGCATAAATCGCTTTAAATTGCTAATATATGAACAGTTTGTAATTGAACATAAAAAAATTAGACCTTCCCTGACTCTCTCCTTTGCGTAGAACAGCCTGTGGACTGATTTCCATTATATTTGAACCGGGTTGGTTTTGCAGGGGAAAAGTGTCGCCTGAGCTTGGATAATGGCAAAAACGTCATTAGCGCATGATCGTTATGGTCTCAAGCCACAGAGCTCGTACTCCAGTGCTCTGAATGCACAAGCTCCAGCAGGCTGCAGTTTTCTGACCGGCCAAATTGGCCGAATTTCTGACTCTTACACATAGTTCCTTTAATACTTTCTAATCAAATTGCACTGGATTAAAAAAAGATGCATAACCTGTTTGGCTCAATAAGCACAGAGAGACAATCTGTTGCTGTGGCCTCGGAAGCCACCAGCATCGCTAAAGATCTGTGTGTGTGTGTGCGTGTGCGTGTGTGTGCATGATGAGCGCGTGTGCTGGTTACATACAGCTGTGCTGCCCCCTGCTGTCCGTGTCCGGGAGAGCAGGCGGTGGAGAAGGAGAGGGAGTCGCTGTCGTAAACGCCGCTCACTTCCTCCTCTGTGATGATGTCAAAGACGCCGTCGTCCCCTCCTGTAGGAGCGCGCGCACACACACGCACACACACACACAATATTAAAAACACATAAAACAGTATAGATCAATTGAAGAATTAGATTGCTACGTGTGTATGTAATATGCAACATGTGCGTGCGCATTCACACGTTTGTCTGTTGGTAAGTGTATACACATGTGCATTGGTTTTTGTGTGTATGAGCAAGTAAGTGTGTGTTTGTGTGTGTGCACATATTTGTGTTTGTATGTTGATTATGTGGATTGTGTATGTGTGTGGCCATGCAAATAGGTTGGCTTTAAGTTGTACTGATTGATGCGTTGATGTGTGTGTGCGTTGATAGAGTGGATCATGATCGTGTACAAGAGAGTATGTGTGTGTACGTGCAGGCGTGTGTGTGTGTGTACACGTGAGAGCGCATGTCTTGCCGTGCATGTGTACACATATGTCCGCATCACCCCCCCCCCCAGCTTCCCCCCCAGACCACCCACTCCACTCACCTGCTGCCACTCGGTCGCCTGGCTGCGGCAGGGCGGCAAAGGGTGCGTGGGGCGCGTCGGCGGCTTGCTGGTCCTGTGGGTGGCGCTGCACCACCGCGCTATGCTGGTCGTAGCAGTCACGGCAGCAGCGCTCCCTGTGGCCCACACCATCGCCGGTCTGAAGCGTGCTGACGGCGTTGCTGCAGCAGTAGTAGCAGAAGGGGCGCCCGCACAACCTGGAGGAGGGAATGGATGTGCGTTACGGCGTTATCTGGCGGGCGTCCCTGAGACGTAGGATGGGGCAGGGAGGGATGCATGTGCCCCATCTGCGATGATCCACAGGCTGCTGTCGCCATTGTTTGCATCACACCCCCCCCCCCCCGACGCAATTCTTATGCTCCCTTTTACACCGATCGTCGCCAGGTTAGAAAATGGTGACGTGAGATCTAATCAAACTACAATGCCCCCCCACCCCCGGCCCCCTTAATCTCTGAACCTATCCTTGTCTTTGTGCCCGGTGTATTTTCTAAAATAACAGTAAATAGTTTGTAACAGGAGCAAACCGTGGTGGATTAGCTTGGCCTGCGTGACGCATGACAGGTATGTGATAGAATGCCAATGGGGTCACGGTCTATAATAGGTGTGTGCACAACGTGTGCCCCACCTGCAGGTGTACTTGCGAAGCCACCAGCTGAACTGGCTGTGGCAGCCCAGGCAGTGGTTGATGTCGCGCTCTGTCTCCTCGTCCCGCAGCTTCTGCTCAAACTCCAGGGCATCCGATTTCTGCCACAGTTCATCTTTATCCCTGCAGAGGGCGGTGTTGGGCGGTTATACAAAAGGTATTTTCTGACAATATCAACAGGAAAACAAAACAAGCGTGTGTGTCGTGTTGAGCAGCGTTGGTGAAACTCAACGAAGCGATGGCGTGTGTTAAGTGGTTTGCGGTGCGAGGACATATGGTCCAGGGGCGGAGTAACATGGTGAGCCTGACCTTGGTCTGAATGTCTTTGATATTAACACACTACGGAAGAACACACAGGCCAATCTTGTGATATCCTTTCATTCATTCAACCTTCATTGAAATTCTCAGAGGAATCATTGAGGGGGACCCTTATTTACAATGACGCCGAGATTACACCATAGAAAATTAAATAAATAAATGACAAAAAAACGACAAAAGAAAATCAAAGACCAAATCAGTACAAAAAATTCCAGGTACCTGATCAGTTCTATGAGTCGTTCCTCCAGGTTGACCTTGGTGCGGTACAGGTCATCCAGCTCGGCGGCCATCTTGACATCTCTGCTCTGTTGCTCCTGATTGGCTCTTCTGAGTCTGTCACTCATCTCCTCGCAGGCCTGCTCCGCCACAGCCAAGCCCTCCGCTGTCCTACACACATTCAGTTCACACGGGTACATGACTGTGTTGCACCCACATACCATTTTTAAACTGAGCACACTATTGATATAGTATTGGGAATAGGGCGGGGCAACATGGCCAAAATCTTCTATCCCGACACAATAAATACTCTATTTAAAATAACCACATGGTAAAGCCTATTTTTGTTTACATGACAAATGAAAAGTACTGCGTATTTGTTCATTGTTTGTTCATCACTTTACTGTAATGGAGCCTTTAAAACCAGGAAAAGACAACACTTATGCCATATCACGATATTGCAATATATCCAAAATCTAAGACGAAATCTAGTCTCATATCATGATGTCGATAGAATATCAATATATTGCCCAGCCCTAATTGAGATGATATGGTTTTAAGTATAAAAAAGAAATAAATACAAAACTACTACTGGTTCTATGGGTGCACAACTTTTATAAGACAAGATTTGATGTAGCCCTTTAATGTCTATGCAAATCTATAGAACATATCACCTCAATAATTTCCCCTTCATTTGATTCAGCTCCTCATCTCTCTGCTGAATGAGGCTCTGAGATTGAGACATCTGCGTGCTCTTCCCTGCAATCTGCTCACTGTACTGCCGATTCTCCGCCTGTAATCGGTACACCAAAGCAAATGATTCCTTTTGCACATCAAACACCGGTGTTCGGCATTATGTTAAATGAGTTTACCGTACATTTTTGACTCAACATGCAATTAATATACCATTCAGATCGGTGAACGCGATCTGAAGCAGGAGGAGCATGTTGCTCAGAACAGATCTGTAATGAGGCTCTCACCTCCAGAAGCACCGCCTTCTCGCGTTCGACCCCCAGCTGTGACCTCACTTCCTGAAGCTCCTCATTCACACCCTAAATGAGGAGACCACAGAACCACCTTGTCAAGCACGGTGTTGAATGCGTGTGTGGACGCAGCAATTTACGTATATCACCGTTGACAGAAGAAATGTCGAATGATCATGTGGAGTGTGTGTGTGGCTGACAGCTGGTTCCAGCAGCCTCACCTGGCCCAAGTCAGACTGATTAGACTCTGGGGCGCGTGAGGCTGTTTTTGTTAAGACGACCAAGCCAATGAAACTGGTGCTAACCTGCAGCAGGTGGGCGTGACTCATGGCCTGGCTACTGATCTGCATGCGCAGGGTCTGGTTCTCCCGGCTCAGCTGCTCCGTCGCGGCGGCGTTCTGCCTCTCCGCCTCCCGTACTGCCGCCTCCTCCTCCAGCTCCTGCAGCCTGGTCGACAGCCCCTCCCAGCGCAGGCGGGCCTCTTCGTTCTCGGCGGTGAGCAAGCACACGCGCACGCCCAGCTCCGCCGTCTCCGTGTTGGCCCGGTGGAGGGCCTCCCTGGACTCGGCGTTCTCCAGACACGCGGCCTCGTAGCGCCGCTTGAGGCTGTGCAGCTGCTCCCGGGAGGCCGTCACCTCCGCTGCCAGGTCATCCCGGGCCCGGGCCTCGCCATCGCGCTCGCGGCCCAGGGCGTCCTCACGCTCCCTGGAGTGGAGGATCTCGTCCACGTGCCGGCGGTTAAGCTCCTCCACCTGGGCCTTGAGTTGCTCCACTAACATACGGAGGTCCTCCCTGGAGGCCTCCGTCACCTCCTGGAGCGCCTGGACTTTCATCCGCTCTGTGGCGCCAGCCAGAAGCTGAGCCCTGAGCTCCACCACCTCATCCTGGAGCTTGTTCACTTCCCTCAGGTTGAGTTCTAGTTGAGCCTCCGCCAGCAGATGTCTGGAGCTAGCCTCTGGGAACGAGGCTTGGTGCGCGTTGTAAAGCTTCTGCACTTTCTCCGGTTTCTCTGCATTACTCTTTTCATTGTCTGTCTTCATAGCGCCACTCACAAGCACCCCTGCCCTGGATTGCAGGGAATCACATTGAAGCGGCTGACCTCCAAGCTGGGTCTCCTTTGTTGCAAGCGCATCGAGATACTCTTGAGTAGAGGCCAACTGCTTTTTCAAGGACAATTGCGTTTCCATAATCTCCTTGTTATCACGCTCTAGCCTCTTTAAGGTAGCATCAGATGCTTCACTCTGAAGAAGAGCTTTGTGGACAACTTCCTCCAAACGCTGATTTGCTTCTAAAAGTTTTGTTTCTCTTTCTTCAATGCTCAACATGGTAGCCTCCTCTTGCACCTTTAGAGGGTTCTGGGATGCTGTTAAAGAAGCTAGCTGATCCCGCATGGCCGCCCTGCTCTCAGACAGTTCTCTGTTGCTCGCCTCACTCCTTTTGACAGTTTGGAGCAGCTTAGCATTTAACTCCATGAGACTTGTGCATTGGGATTTGTAGTCCTCCAGCATCTTGGACTGATCAATTGGAATAACTTCATTTCCAGCGTTCAAATGTTGTTTCTCGACGTCTAGCTTCTCCAACAGCGCTTCTAGATGTTTGACTCTCTCCGAGCTATTGGCCAACTCCTTTTCTCTGTTTTTCAGGTGTTCTCTCAAGTCCCACAGTTGGCTCTCTAGGACTTCATTACTGGCACCAGTTCTCCATGTCATATCTCGTCTCTCTTCTTGGAGTTTTCTCTTAAGCTCCTCTGCCTGTCGCTCTCGGTTCTCCAGCGAGGCTTGCAGGTCCTGCAGCTGGGATCTCAGGTTTCCCGCCTCCTTCTCCTTCAGTGTCAGCGCCCCTTCAATTCGCCCTACGACCCCCTGGAGGTCCTCCAACCGCTTCAGCGCCTCCTCCCGTTCTCCACGGGCCGCTGATTTGACCTTGGTCAGTTTTTCCTCGGCCTTCCGCAGCTCATCTTCCCTGAGCTTTAGTTCGTGAGATACTTGTTGGGAGCGCCTGGCCCAATCGTCGGCCTCTCTCTTAGCCGCCAACCTCTCCTCTTCTGCAACCTTGAGTTTATCGATGAGCTCCTGGATCTTCCAGGCTGAATCACAGTAGCTCGCGGTCTGTTGCCCCTTCTCACTAAGAGCCCCGTCCAACTTGGTCAGGAGCTCCATGTTTTTGTTTTCCGCGGTGGTCAGTCGGTCCTGAAGCGCACTGTTGCTTGCATTGCTGGTGAGTTGAAGATAACTTGCGGTCTCCTGATTGCCTTCTTCTGGGTTTGTGTTTAGCACAGAGGATGGGGATTGGTTAGACGATTTCTGGTGCTCCAAAAGTTGTCTTCGTAGGATTTGCACCACGCCTCTCAGCTCGACGGCCTCCCTATCAGACGCTTGAACCTGTGCCAGCAGTGCCTGGCGTCTGAGCTCTGACTGGTCGAGCTCGATGCGCAGCTCGTCTGCAGCGCTGCAGGAGGCGGGTTCTCCGAGCTCACCAAGGTTGGCCAGTATACTGTGACCCAACTCCAAGTTGGGGGGGAACTCCACCACCTGGGAAGAGCATAGGCCGACCATTGTTGCAGTCACATTTGAAACAAACCACAAAGTCTCACTGTGTGTGTATATGTGAATGTGTGTGTGTGAGTGAGTAAGTAAGTAAGAGAGAGTGTGTACCTGTGAGTGTGAATAGCTGCTGACCAGGCTGTTGATGCTCGAGCAGCGACTGGGGGGTCTCCACAGGTAGGCTGGGGAATTAACTCCTAATGTTCTCCTACGACACAAAGTCAATATGTGCCATAGAAGAGTTAGAATAAACCAATGTTGTTATTATAATGTATTATGTTACTATATGTTACTATATTACATAATAATAGTAACATATGTAACTATAAGCTACTGCATATAGAAATGAAAAAAAAAGTAATCATATAAAAACGAGAACATTTAGAAAATGTATGAACATAAAGAACATAAATCCCTCCTGGCAAATGTCTGTATGGCATATATTATTTTTTACTCAACATTGCTAACTAAAGCTGTAGGAGCAACATCATTAGGAATATAGAAATGTGTAATACACGCCGGGGTTTACTGGTGTGTTTTTTTAACTTATGGTAGTCTATGCTAGACCTATGCTTGTTTTCACTATCAGTCTCACTCACATGACGAGTGTACTCTACAACTCTACAAACGAGAAGTGATGACAAGTAAAATGGTATTGCTGCCCACCAGGTTTTTTCCCCTCACAAAAAGCGATAACATAGTGGCACTGTTAACAGCTCATGGGGAAATTAATAGTTTTTTTTCAGGAGGTGATAACATGAGGAATAAAGAGACACACACACACACACACCAACAGCTAACCCGCTCCCCCCCCAAAAAAATTAACAACTTCAGTTGTGAATTGCAGACTTATCAGATAATTAAGTGTTATATCAGGTTGTTAAAACACCCATCACTGGGGCCACTTTAATTTTAGATTAGCTTTCACAGCAGCTCTTATGATGTCTCATTCCAATCAATTTACAAATCTTCTCCAACTGCTGGTGTTGGACCCATCACCCATGGCTTCCAAAGGAAACTCATTTCACAAATATAGCATTTTAAATCTTTTTCTTTGCTGTCCGTTTGTTTTTTGGTCATCATAATTCAAAGTGATTCAAGTGTATTTATGATGCGCCTCCTTAGTATCAGAAAGAGAGTCAGCCTTCATCTGCTCAATGCAAAAAAAAAGGATCACTGCAAGGAATGTTTACCTGGCGAAGGTTGGCCAATCGGCATCAAGATCGTGGCCCCTGGACGCCACATCGAACAAGACTTGGTTGAGCTCGTACAGGTGGTTGATTATGTCTGCAGTAAGGTGCGACTTGAGGAGGGGACTACGGGTGTAATACCACTCACTGTGACGACACAGAGGACCAACAAACATATCAAATACAATTTAATTAAAAATGTCATTGTCCTGTACATTAAAATAATACCAAATACACAAATATTGATTGAAAAAAAACACAGAGGCAGTAAACATAGCGTGGTGCTGAAAAAATGAAAGCTACAACCAAAAGACCTGAAACTGACACACAAAAAACCTTCCCACAGTAACCCAATGACATTTGTTACGAGACTTGAAACAAAGAGGCTTTCCTAACCTGTTCTTGTTTAATGGGAGAAGTGAGGTGCTTCAAAAGAAGAAACAGCGCCTTCATTCAAGGAAGTAAATTCTTACACTTGAATTAAGATTACTTTTATGGTCTGCACTCTAACGTGCTATGGGTTATATTTCATACAATATGGAAAATAATTATCAAGTAGAGTCCACTCCCAGACTACTTCTAAAGGCTTTACATTTTGTCTTGTCGGTCCAAATATGCAAAATGATGATAATTTACTATGATCCTACTATGAACTAATGTGTTTCTTCATTCTCTACTGCTCTATTTCCTTAAAGGTGCTATAAGATTTAACAGCTATAATTTCAGTGTAATTTTTTAGAAATGCCATAGCCATCAGTCAGCTATTAGTGTGTGAAATGCGCCGTAAAAACCTATTCTATTTTTATGTATGTTGAATGCACCTGCCTCTGTATGAGACAATTCCGATTTTAGACTGAGATTTTAGACAATCAGGGCTCACTTCCCTGATTGGTTCGGGGACTTGTCAATCATAGGTGTGTGAATGCTACACTTCTCAATAGTGCAGAAATGTAGGGAGAGGAAGGTGACTTTTTGGGGGGTGTTGACTTTCAAAATATTGCTCTCTTCTGCTCATTTCTGCTCTCTCTTCCCAACTCTTGAATATTACCCACAGCACCTTTAAGCTACCGAAAATAAATGTTTCTCATGCGCTCCCATACAATACCGGTTTGGTTGGTTCTCTTACCTTGTGACCTTGTGATTAATGAGACACTGCTGCAGGGTGTCAGCGAGACGTTGGTGCACGAGAGAGTAGCGGATGAAGGCTCTTCCCTTCCCCAGCGAAGTCTTCAGCTGGGGAAACATAATACATAATATATTATATAGAATCATGTTGCTGCAACATAGGTTGCAACACACACACATATCAAAGATAGTACCTTTATCTAAACAGGAAGTCTCCTTAAGATTCAAAACTATTTTACAAGAGAACCCTGCATACATTTACTTTCTTTTTGCTTCCACATTTTTGCTTGCAAATATAATTGCGTGCATGTAAAAAGTGCAAGATTCTTAATGGTCTTGCATGGCGCACCTAAAACACAGTTTAAATATATCACTTTGTTTAGCCTTCATGTAAACACTTGTTTACTTGAAGTTCTACAGTTCTAGATCAGCATACATTTATAATACACACACACACACACACACACACACACACATATATATATATATATATATAGGCAGTGTATGACCCAATATGATAGTTGATCCTGGCGTGCCAAGTCACCATTAGGCAAGGTCTGCTTTAGGTTTGAGAGTTAACAGAACTTATAAATTATTAAGATTGTATCCGAGGGTTGCAAGACTTGCGCTAATATTTCAGGATTTGCACTGCAAATGCAAAAGGTCCAGAATGCAAAAACAACAAATCCAGGGACTCCGACTTTAGCATCCCAAAGTTCTGTGATAGCAGATGGAGGGACTTTAGGAGCAGAACAGAGATGTCGCTCGACCATACGGATACCAGCTGGAGACGCCCACATGTATGTGGCGGTCTGATGAATTGTTTTATTATTTACATTCAGTAAAATACAACTTTACAGTAACAAGTCTGATATACTTGCCTGGCCATGGTGCTCGCCAACTTCTAACAAGATTTAAAATGGCATATTTTCAATCAGAAACATGGTGATCATTGTGGGAAATTTTAATTTAAATGAAAGTTATATTCATATTCAAGTTCATGTTTAGATCTTAGGTGGTAAAGTACTATCACATTACATTTATGTCACATGAGTTGGCATAGAGATAGGATGAACTGTTACACTGTTGTCTTTTTGAGAATGCCTAATTAAAATGATGGCCACATAAAATGTTCAGAAACAAAAGTAGCATGCACTCCCTCAGACCCCACAAACTTTAATAGGCGATATGTTCTATATGTATATAATATATGCATGTATTATATTATTCATACAAACATTTCGGTTAGTCAATCATTTTCCAGGTAGGCCGAGCTGCCGAAGACAGGACGTGACAAATAACCAGTCAAAATAATCAGCCAATAGGGTCCTAAACGAGACGCCTCTTTTCCTCCACAACGTCTTTACTTTGTCACTTACCGCTATGAATTCCCGGCAGCCGCGGTAGAAAGCTATGAGCTCAAAGCGTCAGGACCAGAGAATGGCAACGAATAAAATGCAATCACCGTAGCATACCTGACTGACCAGGGGATTAGACAGAGGGAGAAAGAGTGTGTGTGTGTGTGTGTGTGTGTGTGTGTGTGTGTGTGTGTGTGTGTGTGTGTGTGTGTGTGTGTGTGTGT
>JAOPJH010000131.1:4970929-4981091 GCA_027122575.1 Merluccius polylepis | reverse complement strand
CACACACACACACACACACACACACACACACACACACACACACACACAGACACACACACACACACACACACACACACTCAGTCACACACACACACACACACACACACACACACACACACACACACACACACACACACACGTGCGCACGCATGCGGTCACCACTCCCGTCCCGTCAATTTAAAATCACTTCAAGTTGATTCTATACCTGACCATCCCTGGTCTCAATGGTCTTGATGAGGACTTTCTTGGTTGTTGTGCTTTCCACATGAGGTCTCGACTCAATCATGGTTTCTACGGTCACGAGTGAAAGGACACAAATATTGTTTGTTTTTTGGATGACAACATGAACAAAATGACGTGTAAAAAAAAAAAAAAGACGCTTAGAAACAAACCCTACCTCTCAGAT
This sequence comes from Merluccius polylepis, assembly GCA_027122575.1. Taxonomy (NCBI): domain Eukaryota; kingdom Metazoa; phylum Chordata; class Actinopteri; order Gadiformes; family Merlucciidae; genus Merluccius; species Merluccius polylepis. The sequence continues at coordinate 4,980,685 of JAOPJH010000131.1, read as the reverse complement.
TCATCGAAGAGAAACTCTGCATCGGAGTGGAGATTCTGGAAAACATGTAGGACATGTAATGAAGTCTACACAAGCGAGTTTTACTTTTGTGCAGCAGAGGTTTATAACCCCATTAAAACGCTGTTTGCATTTTACCTGCTCTCCTCTCCTTCCAGCAGCTTCCTGTAGGTGGCGATCTCAATGTCCAGGGCCATCTTGACATTGAGGAGGTCCTGATACTCACGAAGGTGGCGGGCCATCTCGTCCTTCATGTTACGAATGTCGTCCTCCAAACGAGCGACGCTGTCCTGGTAACCGGACGTCTCCATGGAGAAGTTCTCCTCCGTCTCCCTCATCTGTCGCTCCAAGGATTCATTCTGGGATGGCGGCCAGGATGGAACACAATGGCACTCGATGAGCGGTTATGCAAACGACTTAACGATCCTCCAATGAGGTGAATCAGCCGGGGGCCATTTTTTTTCTTCGAAATTAAATCACATTTATTCATTTGTTTCACAAATAAGGAATCTGGTAGTTGTTGTTGTTTTTACGTCTGACTTGTGCCATTGTGGGTCTGGAATGGGTCCACTTTGCGAGAAAGCTAAGAATTTGGTTGTGTTTTTTTCATTAACACAGTATACATGAAAACACTGCCAGACATGCAGTGTAGCAGTACCATGATGAAGTGTTTATTGTGCGTGGACTACTCACAGTTCCTTTGAGGGCGTCGACCTCACAGGTGAGCACCTGCACCTGCCGCCGGTAGTCGTTGGACTCCTGCTTGGCCATTTTCAGAGCCTCGGTGTTACGCGCTGCGGACTCGGTGAGGTCAGCAAACTGGAGGAAATAATACAAATAGAAGAATTAAATGTATTAAAATGTATTCTACGAAGCCCTGCTGCAAAAAAACACAAAAACATAACAAAACACAAAAAATAGTTTTGTTTTTACATTTCAATGTAACATTTAAACTCAATGATTTAACTGCACCTCACATCAACGTTCGCCTCCTTACTTTAGATTTGTACCAGTCCTCTGACTCCTGGAGGTTTTTGGTGGCCAGGTTCTCGTACTGCAGACGGACGTCCCTCAGAGCCGCCGTCAGGTCGGGTTTGGCCACCTCCATCTCCACTTGGACGTGCTGCTCCTGCACCTGGCCTTGCATCTCCATCATCTCCTGTCACATAATAATATGAATATGAATATGAATAATATGAATAATAATTGAACTTATAGAACACTTTTCATTTAGAATCTCAAAGATGCTTTACAATAGAAAACTAGGAGGCTAAAAGAAATACAAAAAAAAGGTAATAAATAGGACAGGGTCCTGGCCATGCATGGGAACTCACCCAGTACAGGGGAGCCAAACATGGGGCCGGCTGTGGCCGGAGTCTGGAAGGCAGAGGGGAACTTCATCTGTGCTTCACCTCCGTACCTGATTTAAATAAAACATTTACAACATTTATACAGTGAGTGAGTGCGTTAGGGCTGCAACTAACGACTATTTTCATTTCGTCGATTAATGTCCCCCCTTTTTTTTTTGATAAATCGATTTTACTCTGGATCGCATTTAGTCATAAATAGCAAATACCTTCACAAGTTACCAGAGTCCAAAAGTTTGTCTCAACTGTGCTTACTTTATCTGACAAGCAGAGAAGTATAAGAAAAACTAAAGTATTCATTTTATAATGATCCATGAACCATGTTAATCGACTAATCGTTGCAGCCCTCGAGTGAGTGAGAGTGTGTGTGTCCCTGCACTGACCTGAAGAAAGCTCTGGTGGCCCACTGTGACACCTCCCGGTCAGATGCAGCACTGGAGCAGGCCAGGATCAGGGCGGTGGCGCAGGCCTGCTCCTCCTACAACAACCGACGATGTCATCATTAAGGACAGAGGTCACATGACTGCAAGTACATTGCTATTGTCCTGAAGACCACACTCCAATAGTGTTTCTCAAATATGGGTACATATGAAGTAGACTTCATGTGTACCCATATTTGACCCATATACCCAAGTGTACATGGGTACACTTTGGAGTGCAGGGGGTACCAGGAAAATGGAAAACAATTCTGACTCTGAATACCACTTTAATAGAATGACGTAAAGCTCACAACAACAGTTTAATGTTCATGTTTATGAATAACATGCATGTACATTTCCCTCCCCAAATTGTTTTGTGCTGGTAAAGGGGTATCAAGATATATTTCTTTATACCTAATCAAACACTCGACTTGCATTCATGAATTGACATCTATTCATAAACACAAGTCGAACCAACTAGACACTTGGTTTTGAATCCATACCCGGTGCAGTTTGAAGAAGCGCTCCACCTCCTCACTCTCTCCTCCGGCGCAGGTCACCAGGAGGTGCCTGAGCTGGTCCACCGGGCGCAGCTTGTGGAAGATGTGACTCCCCTTTAGGGAAAAAGATTATCCATTCAGGAGAAAGCATGAATGCACCATTACTTACATTTAGGCTACAACCAGTTATCGACTACGGACAGGTAAGGCAGAAAGCTCATTGTGTAAATGAAGAGTGCAATTGCTTTTCCTAAGATGGATTTTGTAGTATGGTAAAGCCTATTTTTGTATCCTCCTGTGTGAATAAACTACTTGACAAATTAGTATTTTCTCTCTTTTTTTTTTTAATTACTTCACTGTAATGCAAGCCTAAGGAAAGGACATTTACTACTACTGCCATATCGCGATATCCAAAATCTTAGACGATATCTTGTCTCATATCACGATGTCGAATACCTAGCCCTACTTCCTGGTTAAATAAAATAAATAAATTGACGTTTACCTTTGCGGAGAGGAGCACAAACTTCTGCTGGGGTACGTTGTGCTGCTGGACCACCACGGGGGAGTCAGTGAGCGGGATCAGGTCTCGGTTGAGGGGGGTGGACACCCTGCTGGGTCGCTCCTCGTCGATGGCACTGAGAGCCCAGGAGTGGCCGTCCACGTTGGACATCATCTGCATCCAGATAAAGAATAAACACTTAAAGGTGCCGTGTGTAGGATGTAGTGGCATCTAGTGGTGAGGTCCCATTCCAACGACGTAGAGAGGCTACTGTGGCCTCTACTGGCCTGTAAGGTGCCAGTAGGAACATCCAAAATGACATCATCATCTACGACAGCGATGAACAATTAATCGAAAAAATGAACGTTCGATGAATCGACTATAAACAGTCGCAGCCCTAATCCACAGGCACGTTTGCCTTGCCGGTCCTACCTCAGCCTCCATTAGGGGCTTCTTGAAGGGAAAGGAGTCGTGGTTGATGCACCACAGCAGGTCACTGTCCTCCGTTTCAGATGCAGCCATCAACAGAACTCCTGCCAGGACAGAAAGATGCTCATTACACCAACATCCTCGCCAACGCATCAAAGGCACTTTCTGGCTCAGCCTTAGGGATGCAAGAAAAAAAAAAAAACTCTAAAAAACTCTAATCGTGTACTCGTTTTGTCTGCGATAGTTTCCACCAGTGCACACATATCGAAAGTCAGTTTAAACTGTATTTTATGTGTATGTATTTTATACTGTCCATGTGTGTTACACCCACACCACAGCACCACTGGCCATGCTTTTTACTGTTGTAGAGCAAGCAGGATACACTTCTAAAACAGCGATTTTTATTTGTTATATCCATTGGGGATAAATAAACCGTCCGGTTTATTTGTGTTTGTCATTGTGTACGGCAGGGTACTTTGTAATTTGCCTATGCACCAAGACGATTTTCGATTACAATATTTGATTGACGCATACTTATTTCAGTACACTTTTGCCCTCCTAATTAGCATCAATTATAGTATTGTGATCCATCATTTTGTTGCCAAAGTAAGTTACATAATCTATATTTTAGCCCAAAGCTTCTTACTACACGTAAACTGAATTTGTTGGGGGACTTTTATTGGCAAAGTTGCATATTAATGTGCTTGAAATTCATTAAGCTGACAAATGTGGCCATTACAACGCAGTAGGGTAGACTTTACCTGTAGACAGTGATAGCCAACAGAAATGTGCCTGTACCCACCATACAGCTGAAACAACTAGTCGATTTATCTGTCAATTTATCAAATAAATGCCTCAGGAATGCAAATTTCGGATTATCCAATAAATACTTTCGTTTTGGTTTTCTTGGCTGCTTGTCAAGTCTAGACAAGCTTATTTAATACGTCGCTTTGCACATTGGGTGACACTCAAGTCTCTAAACGCTTGGCTCAACTCGAGCCTGAGGACAATCTGCCAGGCTTTGTTGCTAAAAAGACTGGGTGGAAACAAGAGAGTTTAAAGAAAACCTGCATTGCAGAACCAATCAAAAGTCTTTAGGGCGGTCCTTCATATTGGGTCAGAGACATGCAGAAGTCCTGTGTGCTTGTGAACACCGTCGTACCGGCAACACGCGCATTATTGGATGGCTCAGCCGCAGTCACCAAAGAAAACCCCTTCAAAGTTTGTTGTTTGTCGTGTTTGCGGTCACCGTGAATCCTTAATTGCACTGGATTGAGCACTCATTCGATAAAACAGAATCAAATAATTGAACGATGCTCAGGAGGATATTGTGGTGGATATTGTTGATTTGTTTTGATGCAGCCCTAGCTCACATTAACGCCAGGCGCTTTCAACATGACTTCTCACCAAACGCCACTGTTCTGCCTTGCAGTACCTTTGCTGTAGAGAGCCTTGTGGACCTTGGCGGGCTTCTGTAGCGTGGATGAGGCAGAGAAGCCTGGAGGCAAGCGCACGTGGACCAGGGCAAGAGTGCACGGCCGCTGCCCCGCATTTTTATTATGGGGAGGGGGGGCAAAGGGCGTGGTGCAGAAGTAGAGGCGGACGCCTACGTTGAATGAACAAAACAACAAATAAAAAAATTAAAGGGGAATACACAATTCACTTTCAAGTAGGGCTGAACAATAAATCGAAATATCACAATCGCAATATGGCAAAGTGCAATATCCAAATTGCAGGAGCTGCACATTTTTGGATAAGGGTAAAATGTGCAAATGTAAATATATAAAACCATTATAAGTACTGTAGTGCTGCAGAGATGCCCTGACCAACACATTTTCTACTCCAGATGTAAGAAAACATGTTTGTTTGGTATAGACCCCAGCAAATGTCACATCCTGATTTTAATAGGTTTTTCAGAAAATGAAAATAAAATCGCTCAGCCCTACTTTCAAGCCATGTTTTCCTTTTTTTACGTACATTGAATTGAATTAAACACAGACAAAGTGCTCGGTTCGTCTTACCTGCGTGGGTGATGGCCAGGAGGTGGCAGTTTGAAGACTCGGACCGTTCGATCACAGAGATCTGGACGATAGGCTTGAACACTGAACGATCGATAGTCCTGCAAACAGAACCCGATGCTATCAATTAGAACGAAGTGGGAGAAGCAGAGAAAGTACTTTAGTATTTATAGTTTCAAGCAACAAAACGTACTTGGCGATGTTTCCAGCCGCGTTTACGATGGCGTTCTGACACATGGACGCCACGCGGCTCATGCCCTGGCCGTTAGAACCGAGGTCATACACCTGGAAGGAAAGACATTTAAACATTTAAAAATATGTAATCACTCACCAATAGGATATACCTGGATGAGAAGACAGTGTTTCAATGTTTCAATACCTGCAGCATCCCTTTCTCGGAGCGTGTGTAGAGAATGTTGCGGGAGTTGTCGACGGCAATCTGCAAAATAGGATCTGCGGAGCACAACGACAAAAACACATTTACAGTGTGACAAACAAGATCAGAATTCATCACCCGCCGCTACGCCCACAGCATGTAGTTTAGTTTTTTTAATTAATGGATCATTTTATAATGATCCATTAATCAAACATTTGAATTTATTCTGCATCAAGTAGCAAATGTTTGGCATTTGTACTTGATAAATAACCTAAACAATTAACCGAATATAATGTATATAAAACATTTTAGAGTAATTTTCCGTCGATCGACTAATCAATTGAATCAGCCAATCGTAGCCCTAGAGTCCACCTCCTCCTCCTCACCATCCTCAGAGAAGGAGAACTGCAGCACGGAGGGGATGAGGAAGGACAGGCTGCTCTTTGAGTGGTTGATTTTGCGGCAGCGTTGGCTAAACCAGCCCGCCTCCGCCTGGTACGCCATCTCGTACAGGCAGCCGTCCTTGCCCGCCAGGAACATGCGACCCTGATCGGTGGAGGTAATGGCGTGGATGTACACGTTGTCTGTGGGGATGGAGTAGAGGGGGTCGGGCAGCAGCTGCATGCCTCCGCACATGCTGTCGTTCAGACCTAGAAGGGAGCAGGACGAGGACAGAGGGAAAAGCAAATATATAACATGAAGGCTGGGCAATAATTCAATATTATCGTTTATCGTCTTTGAATGGTATTGTATCATCATTAAATGAAGATATCAACTTATAATGATACCCAGTTTTATAGCATAAATGAACTACGATAAGATATGCCTTTAAAATGACCAAATATGAGGCTTGAAGCGTCAGTGAGAAAGGAAAACTAGTTTAAGTCCGATACTTTAAATTTCCATATACTTAAATGTAATAACCCTCTGTTAGACTGTTCAGAATGGTATTTTGAGTTCATAAGCATATCGTGATATTTATCTATATTGTGTAGAATTCCCCATAATTATTGTGATCATACATTTTTTCCATATCGCCCAGCCCTAACCGTTCCCATGTTTACACAACTTCATAAAATCTCAGATTCTGTTTTGCTCGCTTTAATCTAGGTCAAATCAATGAACACGCTGCCAGAACTGCAGGGCAGACACAACTATTTAATTCTACTTCCCACAGCCTTCTGGAACACAGAAAGTGCAACAACAGAAAAAGTGGAGGTCTGTATGGGACTCACCCGCCTGGCCTTTAGGAAAGCTGAGCCCCAGGATGACAACGTCTACGGACGTCGCGAGCACCAGCAAGTAGTCGATGTGCTGCTGAAACATCCCTAACAACAGACAGCGACAGGTCAATCTTGTGCTACTCCGAGTGAGGAGAAAACGATCATGTTTGCAGGACACTGGCAAAAATCAAGTTTAAAGTAATACATTAGTTCAAGTAAAATAGCTATTAAGTGTTCATAGTTACCAGGCTTCGGTTTTACCAGTCCCACAGAAAGGATGGTTTCAATGAGACCATCAAAGTACGCCACATCACCTCTGAAATAAATAAAAAAGTCCTTAGTTGGGTTTAATGGTAGTGGCATGATTTAGTTTTGTGTGTCTGTCTGCGTGTGTGTTGCGTGTGCGTGTGTGTGTGTAGATATATATGTATATATAAATTAATTAATTAAAGAAAGTCAAATGTACACACCCATCTTCATAATTCCACATGAAGATATCATTGTCAATGGTCAGCCAGGCTCGAGAGATCTCAGGAAAAACGCCCATCATGCAATTACACTGCATATCTGTCATGGTTGTTAAGGAATAAAAAAGCCATGATCACACTGGGCTATCCTGTGGAAATCCGGAAACGGGTGACTCCAGGAACAAAAGCTCAATGTAAACATATATTGCACTAGATGCGTTTGCTTAGGGTGAGATGGAGAAAGGATACGGCTGAACTGCTCCACAAGTTCAGGAGGTAGAGGAACTCTGCGGACCGCGCTGAGCTCCGGGAGGTGAGGCACGCTCAGTAGACCGGGTCCCTGCAAGGGGTAGTCCATGTCTGACGTACCGGACAGCGACGGAGCATCTGCAGTACAAGTTGGGAAAAGGTGGATGTATACGAGTCCTTAAAAAAACATTACATGGAGGACCGGCAAATCGACAGGACGTCCTCGTTTTCCGGGGACGGCCACCGTTTCTGGAGGCCTTTCCCCTGCTGGAGCTGTCCCAGGAAATGTCACCTTTTTCAAAAAATAGGATTAAAATATATTAAAAGATTTTGAAATGGCAAAGGTTCCAGCTTTTCCAGAATTTTGCAACCTCACTACACAGGGGTCCATCTATCAATACAATATAGAACCGATCATAAACAATAGACTACCAATACAATATAGAACCGATCATAAACAATAGCCTTTCAATACAATACAGAACCGATCATAAACAATAGGCCATCAATACAATATAGAACCAATCATAAACAATAGGCCATCAATACAATATAGAACCAATCATAAACAATAGGCCATCAATACAATATAGAACCGATCATAAACAATAGGCTATCAATACAATATAGAACCGATCATAAACAATAGGCCATCAATACAATTTTGAACGATTCCTTATTCAAGTAGCTAGGCTTGTTTTTGGCTGGTTTACCAAAGCTTATAACACATCATAGTAAGTCATTGGGCACGTACTGGCCAGTCTTTTACTACAGCACTACATTTACCAGGATAAGAAAAGGCGAATTGTAAATATGTCCGCTTTTTTTATTTCAGAAATAATAACATTGGATATTTTGTTGATATATGGATGGCTAAACTCCAAATGTCCCCCGTTTTTCATTTCAGGAATCTGGTCACCTTACATAACAGTGCTGTGTCTTCCTCTCCCTCCATCGTCCGCCCTGTCTCCCTGCGGGGCTCTCCAGGTCTATCCGTCCCTGAAGCCGCTGGCCTCCTGGACCAGGGACCTGTGTCAGCGCGTGGAGCAGTTTGCCCGCTGGGCCGAGAAGGCGCACCCCCCGGTCCTGTTCTGGCTGTCCGGCTTTACCTTTCCTACCGGCTTCCTCACTGCCGTGCTGCAGGCCTCAGCACGGAGCAACAAGGTGACAGGGACACAAACACACACACACACACACACACACTGATGGACGCGCATGAACACACACAGACACGCCGACGCACACACACAAAACAGGTGCATGCAAAGAAACAATACACAGACACACGCACACACATATGAACACACCTATATCCAGCATTCCCGCTCTCCTACAGCATACACCCGTGACACAAATACCCCAATTATCATCACCCCAATTATATCATCGCAAGTAAAAACGGCATCCACACACACACACGCGCGCGCACGCGCGCTACCTTGCTCTGAGCTGCCCTGCTAGCTATCAACTGTCGCGGCTCCAGTTCTTTTTAAGCGGCATTAGCGTCTCAACACGCCACATCAGACACTAGCACAGCGGCCTGATGTTCTCCTTGGAAGCTCCTCTACTACACTCTCATACGTGTTATATGTGCTGTCATGTGTTGTGTTATGCTGTGTGTTCAGTTGTGTTTTGTGTTTTATTCTGCGTGGTGTTTTGTGTTGTGTTGTTATGCTATATGTGATACTATGATGTGTGTTGTGTTGTCAGGTGTCTGTGGACACTCTGTCATGGGAGTTTGTCGTGGCCACGGTCGATGACAGCCACCTCCTCTCCCCCCCCAAGGTGAGTCAGCGACCTTCACCTCACCATACACCCACCTCCACCACCACCTCCACCAATGCTACTTCGATTAGCATTCACCCTCATCTCCGTCACATTCATCATGTCACACCCATGTTGAGGAGCAGATGCACGCTATTCCCCCCTGAAACACTCCTTCCCTCCTCATCGTTCCTCAGAGTAACCCTGACCCTTCCCGTTGCTTAATGTGTATACAGTATATACAGTAGGCACACACACACACAAGCACGAACGCACGCACACTTGCATGCTCGCTCACTCACTCACTCACTCACTCAACAGAAATTGAGCATAGCGTTAGTTCAGGCAGGCCACGAAGTCAGGCTCAGCCATCAGTACAGATCATATGATCACAGCTAGTCATAATCATAGTCATAGTTGTTTTTGCCGCTTTTATGATTTAATGTAA
>JAOPJH010000131.1:4952971-4970829 GCA_027122575.1 Merluccius polylepis | reverse complement strand
TCTCTCTCTCTCTCTCTCTCTCTCTCTCTCTCTCTCTCTCTCTCTCTCTCTCTCTCTCTCTCTCTCTCTCTCGTTCCACTGCATTAAGGTGCTGCAGAGCTCCCACCATCCTAGTGCTGCAGTGTTGCTGGAGAGAATCTATGGTCAGCTGACCCAATGATGTTCTCGACCTTATTTCCATATCAGTAACAGCAGCTCCATGCATATTCCAGGGCTGCATTGCTCATCGGCTCATTCTCCTCAAATTCACGGCTGCTGTGGATGAATCAGGTTATTTGAATGACAAACATATGACGATCTTTGTTTTCTTTTGCATAAGGGATGGGGTGTGCTTTTCTGTTTCTGTATGTCTGATAAACAAGAGTATTCAATGTTTCGGGTTTGGCTCAGGTGGTTGACTCTCAGGTTCTCTGGGTTCAAACTCAATATCTGCAGTCTACCTGTATAGGAATCCTTGAGAAAAATGCATAACCAATGCCTGCTCATTCATGACATGCATGTGACCAAAATAAGATGCTTTGGCTAAAAGTGTCTGCTAAATGACGATATGGTAAATAAATTAAATGAAAAAAAAGTTTGCTAAAATGGGCACCCATTGCCTCCTGAGCTCAATACAGTCAATCGGTCTCTGTTACCTTGAAAGCAGTAGAAACTGGAACAGAGTGTGGACTGTATCTCAATCCAATGAAGAGACCCAATAATTGACTGGGCTGACTGTGTTAAGGTGCATGCTCACATGCTCAAGGCTTTGATGTACTTTTTGAGATCCAGGGCGGTGATGAATTAGCTCTGCTACCTCACACAGTCAATGAGATAATCGAAAACTAACAGGAACTCTCGCCTCTGTCATGTGAAGAGCTGAACTAAAACATAAAAGCCACAAAGAGATGAGGACAATGTTTTACGCTGGAAGGGTATTTCTTTCAATGCTAATTGGAATGTTTTGTCTCAAGTTTTGAATCATGAGTTAATGCGTCATTTTAAAGGATAAGTTAACCCCTGTTTTAGCAAGATAACTTCCAACCAGGAGAAAGAAAAATAAAGATTTTAGATAAAATTGAAAAAGGGTGCGCAGCCCATAGAAAGCTGCCACTCTGGAACAGCGTTTTTGGCCAGAAATAGCAAATCCGACGTATTTTACAGAGAATTCCCCCGTTTAGCAACTTCATACATTTTAGTCAAAAATAAATTAAAAAAATGTTCACCAACACTTTGTGAGACCCAAACCGACCTAACCATTTTGAACTGACAATAGTGATTTTGGTGGTTTACTTACCCTTTAATAGTGTATGTAACTGGCCTTGTGATTTGGAAACACAAATGGCATTAGGAGAGAGAGTGGAAGGCACTTTAACACATGAGTAACCTCACTGTGAGTCCAGGCTGCTCAAAGTTATGTTGCTAGGCAGCCTTCTTCATTCAGTGTTCATTGACACAAAATAAAGATACTAACTCCTGCTTGGGGAGACAGACAGGAGAGACAGGCAGAGCAGTCTGGGAGACTAAGTATACACAGCAGCCATTGTGTACTGTGGATTTGGCACCGATTGCAGAATAAAGTGAGAGTATTTGGGCCAAATAAATTATAACTTATTTACTTATAGCACCTTATTGCTATGGATTTGTCTCCTTTATTCCCCGTTTTTCAATTGATTGCAGCAACTGAAAACTCAAAAAGAGAAAATAACTAAATAGGAGAATACATTTGTAACTTGTCCAATTTGGGCAGATCATCACATAACACCACAGGCATTGGCCAGTGAAAATGCTTCCTTTGTTTTCATCCCCCATGATTGTGAATCACTGACCCGCATGGCTTATCGCCTTGGCAACGGGCCCTAACAATATTGAGCAGAGCAGTGGATCCAGACAGAAACAGCTTTGGGGTGTTCCCTGTTTACAAGGAGCAATGTTCAGAGGGTCACACTGACGCATCAACGTTATTTCATCATATCTGCTGATAACTTGCATTAATAATATGTGTTGTGTTGTCATGTTTCTTTATGACATGAATGATACATATATTCGTTTTACAGTGAAATATAACCAGAGTTTTGGTTTTTCTCCACAGTATGTCGACATGGCAGCCCAATCTGTTGATCTTCACCTCAGGTGTCACCAGCATATGGGTCCCTGGGGTGTCTCTAAGTGTGACTGACAGCAACAGATGACACTCTCCTCTTCCTCATCGTCCACATACCCCAAGAGCTTTAGCGTTTAGCTTTACATGTAAAAGGAGGACAGTGAAAACAAGACCATAGACATGCTAGGAATTTATTTAAAAATAATATTTGCATCAATCATTGTTTTGTTAGTTTGGTTAGTTTACTATTTAAATCCAATGCAAAACTAACAATTAAATATCACATCATATTTACAACTTCATTCATTCATTATTTAAAATATATTTTAGGCATTACTAAACAGTGTACATATTCACATATAAAGTTTAAAATGGTATAACAACAATGAGGCTTTATTTGACAAATACATATTATATTTAGATTTCAAGTAATACATAGAAACAGTTCATATTTGTACAATTGCAAAAATAGATGATTTCCAAAAGATTAGCCTAAATACTAAACTATGGAAATAATGCAAACAGCATTATTTTAGCAGATCCATCTGTAAATTCAGATAGTCGATTCTTATTGTGATGAGTTATTATACAATTGACCTTGTGATGTACCTTTGAATATCAAAATACCACATTTCTATACTTATACCTTTGAGTCTATGTCTGCTGGATATAAAAAGGCACAACTCCTTGCAGTTACAAAACCCATGTAAGTCTGATGGAGATGCAAAATACAGTATACAACGATACAGTACATGTTATTCACAGCTTGTAACAGTTCACATGTCAGCCTTATACATTCACAAGATGGGACAGTATTGGCCACACCTCACATGGAGCGCGTCTACAGAGTCCTGTGCTCGCAGTGCATGCCCTGCTCCACTAGGGGGCCTTCTTGCCTGTGCGACAGCTGTTGTATTCCCCTCTGGATGCACCCTGCTGTCTGGCATCTTGAATTCCACTGATGCAAATGAAGAGAGACTGCCATTCTTCTTAAGCCACGTTTTGGAAGTGTCGATAGCGGGCGCCACCTTGAAGCCTTTTCCTTTGCCGTTGCTCGATTCCTGCTTTGAACTTTTCACGCTGGCGTCATCCAAGAAGGGATCTGAGTCACTTCCGTGTGCCATGTTGTAATATCTGCATTTAGGACTGTGAGGTTTAGCCATCTCTTCGAGCTCTGATGAGGATATGGCTGCAAGGGGGTTGTGGCCGGTCAAGGAATGTGGATGAGAATCTTCACTGGTGTTATCCGGAGCCGTATCCATGGAACTATCTACGTCGTCATACATACCCATCAGGGCTGGGGGGGATTTGCGAATTAAGTGGTTTTCCTTGAGGAGCCATCTGCCTTTATCTATCAAAACGCCGTCATTTGAGTTCAATTCTGCCGCATCTGTTGCCACCTCAGGGTCTGCCTTTAGCGAACTGGCAGCACTGAAATAAGAAAGGTCCTCTTTTGATGCTTTAGTCCCAGACTCCGTATAGGAAAACGCTCCCTCTGTTTTGAACCTTTGTTCTGATTTACTTTCGAGGGAAGGATTTGAGTTAGTGAGTTCAGCAGTCCGATTGGACATTTCAGATCCACGTGTCGGATCCCCGTATTCAGGAGACATATTTTCACACTCACCCCCACTCTCTGTGACGATATCTATGGATTCCTGAGTATTATATCCTCCGCTCTCTGAGGTCTCTGGTCTGTAATCAGATAGGTCTGAAGTGCTGGGGCTTGGGAGTCGCTTCAGGCCATACAGACTATCCTCTTTGCTCTTGGGAATTTTCATTTGTTTCGTGTGTATGACCTTAGCGTTATCGGGTTCTATCCTAACGTTCCCCCGAGTATCGTATGTGAACATAAGGGAAGAGGATTGTAGGGCAGAGTTAACAAAGTCTATTAACTCTTGTGATATTTCCACTGGATGGGGTATCTGGCTTCTCTTTTCATCGTCTTCTTCATCCTCTCCGTCATCTGTTCTAAGGTCATGAGCAGCGTCGGCCCCGTTACCCTTTTCATCTTCACACTGACTTTCAGGTAAACATGTGTTTACTGATCCTACCTCATCTGTTGCGTCCTCTGTATTAGCATTGGCTTTCTCATCATCACCATTATAGCGGTCTTCTTTACAGCTACTTTGTGGTTGTGAATACCAGTCCTGCACTAATGCACTTGTATTAATAGCAGAAACTGCATCAGCAATAATCGGTTTGCCAGTTTCTTCATCCTCTTCATCGTTTAACTCCATCTCTTCCACTCTCACACTTAAATTCAATGCATGCTCTTCCACGTCATCGTCCTTCTCCTCATCAGATGATTGTTCCCCCTCAACTTCCTGTTCAGCTTCTACATCTACCTCATCTTCCTTGTCCCTCCCCTCCTCATCGTCTTTTCTGCAACTCTCCCCATCACTCTCCTCACCACTCTCCTCCCCTGTTTCCTGCTCTTCCTGGATTGTGCAACCCTCTTCCATTTCATCTGCCACAGACGTTTCCTTTTCATCCACAACACCCTGTTTCTCATCCACCTCATTAACCTCCTCATCAAACTCCTCGTCTTGGTCTGTAAACCCCATTTCCCCTGCGCTGTCCTCAGTGGCCTCCCCTGCTTTACTTTCTGTCATCTCCCCTGTCTCATTCTGGCCTTCATCGTGCTCTTTTTCATCTATGCTCTGCTGACACCATTCCTGCTCCACATTCTTCACTTCAAGAATCCCCTTGTTTACTTTCTGACCCACATCTGTTGTGTAAGCCTCCTCTTCTTTCCATCTCTCCATCTCATCATCATTAACATCTTCCTCCACTTTTTCATCCTCTATATCCTCCTGACCAACTTCCTCCCTCTCTCTTTCCTCCTCGACACTCATACTACTGTTGCTGTCCACATCTGGTGTCTCCTCAAGCTCTTCTTTTTCTGCCTTCTGTAACATTTCCTGCATGTCTATGTCTTCATTGGACTCCTCCTCTCCATGTTCTACTTCATCGTATGCTTCTTCCTGCTCTCTATCGATTCCTCTGAATTCAATGTCTCCGTCCTTCTCTTTATCTCCTATTACCTCCTCCGGCTCTGTCAACCTCTCCTCATATTCATCTACCATGTTATTTTGTTCTACTTCTTCCTCTTTTGTTTTGTCTGATATTTCCAAACCACATTCATCATTCACAAGGCCTAGCTCAGAATGATTTTCTAATGGCTTTGATTGCTCTTCATGCTCCCCTGTATTTGTCTCGCCCGCTTCTTTCATTTTCTGACCTTCATCTACTTCTTGTTTTGAATCAGACAAGAGATCATTTTGTTCTTGACACAGTGATTGTGCCTTAATAAAGCCATTCAATTCTTCACCAAGCACGTGGCTATTTTCTTTTTCCTCTGCGATGCCAAATGAGTCAGGCTCTTGTGACTGTTTTGTCTCATTGGCATGTTCTTTATGAAATTGCTCCAGTTCTTCTTCTCTTTCTGAATGATTTACTTCATTTACTAAAAATGTACTCTCTTCAACTTCAGGATAGAAGCTTTTAATTTGTTCAAACGTTGATGAGATTTCCTCTCTTAGGTCTTGTGGCATGTTGAGCTCTTCCATGATGCCCTTAATACCAAAACTCTGATCAGCAAATATTTCACCTGCTTCCGAGACTACATCTAGTGCAAACTCTTGCTCTGAGAATTTCGGAGACGGCGGCTCACTTATAAGCCTCTGTCTTAGCACCTGGAAATCCCTCCAGCTATCTTTGAGTTCAGAGGATGTTCTGTTCTGCAAATCGGTTAGACTTGATCGCTGTAACACTTCATCCTCTATAGTGGAAATCTTCTGCAATGACTCCATTACTAGCATGGCTTCTGAGGTGCTTCTTGAACCATGGTTTTCTCCCGCCACAGCCCCTTTTAATGTTTCCCGCAGGGTCATCACTGACAAGAATGATAGGAACGCTTTGGAGGGAGAGTCAAATACTGAGGCCACTTGTGTTGAGAAATCTGGAAGGTTCTTAGACTTCGCAATATTACCAGGATTGTCGGGCTCGGAGGCCCGTCTGATGCACTGAATGGAGGAGCAAAGCTGCCGCAGCACTGGCTTTAATGAAGCTTGGGTGGTTAAGAGATTGGAGGTGGATGACGATGGTTCATTCTCAGCTGGACCAATGGCCTCAGAAGATCTGTGCATCCTTATTGTCTTCTCTTGCTCTGCAGGGTCTATTCGGATGCTCGGCTTTGAAACGCATAATTCCTTCGCTGTCTGTGTGTTGTCTGTTATTGGACCTTCCTGGGATACGGGGACTGGTAGGCAAGATCTTGATGTTAGTAGAGCATCTCCATGTAAAAGATTATGTCCAGATGTGTCTGTCTGACAGTCATTCACAACCTCAGAGTCGGAATCACCACCGATCTGAAACACAACCTTTGTTGGAGGTTCTGGTTCCTCTACAGCTGCCTCCTCCATGTATGGGACTGAGTCTGGACTCATTTGAGTCTGTAGCCACTTTTCCACATATTGATGGACCTCAGATGGTGAAGGATTAAGAACTGGCATTGAAACACTTAACTCTACAGTTTGTTTTGGTATTTTCTGTTCACTGGAGGACTTTTGCTTGTTCGTTCCTTTTTTTCCCAGCACAGATAACTGTTTTGGTTGTACAGTATCTAGCATGTTTTTCTTCATTGGAGGCCTTGGTTCTTTCTCAGGGATGTTTATATTGAAGCCGTTTTCCCTTGGTGCCCTCTTTCTTATCTTAACCTCACTCTTAGTTGATGGTTCATTCACTTGGTCAATGTTGGGTGAGATGGCTTGTTTTTTACTGGATGTTTTGTCTGCCCTTCTCCCTTTTTTGGCAGTTTGAAGCAGTTCAGTTTCCTTGCCCTTCTGACCTTTTTTACCACTATCAGATGAGCTACCACTCTTTTTACCTACATTGTGATCACGGAGCTTCTCACCAGAAGAACCATTGGTTGTCTTTGAGGAACTATATTTTTGTTTTGCTTCTGAGTTACTAGACTGCGGGAAACCCTTCTTGTTTCCTGTAGGATTTATTGCCTTTTTGTTCTGCACACCTTGTGCTGGATTGTGTTTTTCTAGTACATTTGCTTTAGCTGGAATCCATTTTGTTTTACTCCGAGATTCATTGTGACTTGAAGTCGCTTTTTTGGGAGATATCGGCTCTGACGACAACACTTCTTTCGGTTTGTGCATCAAATCAACAGTGGAGGATGGCCGAACGCTCCCTGAATGTGGTCTTGATTCAGTGGAGGCCGGTATACTAGTTTTAGAGGAATCGTTTCCTTGTATGTCTTCATTCATAGATTCATTTTTTGCTAAATTGTCGTAACCGCCCTGCCTCTCATAAATGTGCATCACTGTCTCTGTGATCTCCACTCCATTGTTTTCTACCTGGAGGACATCGGCTACCGCTGACGATCGGCTGGAAGGGTGCGATGCTTTATTGGTAGCCCCAGCTGATGCAGTGCTCCTAGGCTTGGGGACAGGTCTGCTGCTGCTGCTGGTGTTGTTGTGTCTGACCACACAGTACTCCTCAGTCACCTCAGCTTCGGCTGTCTTCTCCGTGTAGGAATATCTCCCTATGGTGCTCTCTTGAACCCCTGACTCTGTTACCGTTTTGATGCTCTCAACAGATGTGTTTTTTCTAACATGACGAGGACCTGGCGTTGGGCTGCGCTTAAAACCTGATTTTGGTTTTTCCGATTCTGTGGGAGTATCACTTTCACATGCTCTTTCGCCACTGAAGCCAACATTCTTCCCATTTGCAGCTGGATGGTTTTCTTCTTTGGGTGCATCATCAGGGATGCTAGAAGAATCTTTGGACATGACATTCTTTGAGTCAGGCGAGCTGTTGCTAGTCCCAGACTTTGAGGCATAAACTGTCCTGGGGCTAAGGCTGCTGCGGCTCAGCGTTGTGGTCCAATGGAGCAGCTCCTCTTCCTTGAGGGTCAGACGGACTCTCATCTCCACTGTCATGCTTCCATCTTGGTTCACACGGAAGGACTTCTCAATATCCTCTTCTTGTGGCAGGATACAGGCGTGGGGTGGCTCATGTGTTGTGTCATTTTCACAAGTCTCCATATCTATGGGTGTATGGTTTCCATTGAGGTCTGTTCCATTGTGGTGTTGTTGCCGAGTGTGAATGCTTCCATTCAGAGACCTGTTTATCTGATCGGCCATATATCTCTCTGAAGATAATGAAAAGTTCCTGGAGCCTCTTCCACTTGAGTGTGGTTTGTTGTTATCTTGAATTGAAGGTGTTTGATATTGCAAGGTTTCAGACATGAGGGAGAGAGAGAGAGAGAGAGAGAGAGAGAGAGAGAGAAATAGGGGTAATATTATTATAATATTATGTTTAAAGCATAGCAATAGATAAGATCAATTAATACTTACAAGCCAAAGGCTGCAACCTAAGTGGTTCTGCTGCATCTGAGTTGCCGGACTGTGACATGTAGGTTGTTGTTTGGACATGGTAGTTGGACTGCAATGGATATACGTTGTAGTTTTCCAATCGAAACGGTTCATTGCCTGCAGCTACAATGACTCCAGAACACAAAATAAGAGCAGCAAGACCATCAACCTAAAGGAGGAAGAAGATTCAAAGTCATCAATGATTTCAATTTCATTAAGATAGGTAATGTTCGGTAATGGTAATATAGCTAATAATATAATATATAGCTCTAGAAATGGAAAATAAGTGTCAATGTGTCTAAAACCTGTATCTAAGGGATCAGGCATGATAAAGCAGTTTGAAAGGTTTTCTCTTCAGCTCTGAGCTCCATTACAATTCCTGGGTGTTCTTGTTCAAGGACAGATGGAGGATTACAGCAGGGGTTAGAAACCTTGTAGCATATGTTAAACCATCCAATATGAGTCTATGGAACAATCAAGTTTGTTAGTTAGGTCAAAATTAAAACAAAAGGTGGTATAGGATAAAAGCTTGAATACCTGAAAGTGACAAAATATTATGTGGATATCACAGTCGCAGACGTGGATGTTTTCCCTGACAAAATACATAAACCCTAAATTCAAAATGACAGTCACATCATAACACCATAACATAACTTCATCTGATTTCAAACAAAAGATCAGAACAAAAACACTTACTCTTCTGCCATCGGTAGAATACAGTTTCAGAACGGAAAACTGCATGACCTGAGAAAGGTAATCCAACAGAGCATCAAATGTGGGTGCCGTTCTTTTCTGCAGCACAACCCTGCGCTTCACGTTGGGGTCCCTATTCTTCACCACCACCAGCCTCCTTGGGGTCCGCACCGAGACCCTTTCGGTTATCTTGGTGGCCCTGTAGCTGCCTTCTTCCTGTCTAACGTTGCGCCGGCGGGCGGTTCCCGGAGGCCTGGTGGTATTCCACGGTACCTGCCGCCGATGAACGGTATCCAGGTTGAGAGGTTTGACACGCCTCTGGTCCGAACACACGTATGACCCCCCATCGTGGAAATCCGCCAGGCTCCTGACCGAGTGGGTGCCACGCGGGGTGCTGATTGTCCTGACCCCAAATGGCAGAGGCACTTTCTTGGAGAGGGCGTCCAGCAGAGCATCGAAGGTCTTGAAGGTCCGGCTGTTGATGACCATGCGATGCCCGCCAAACTTGGGGTCCCCACTCCTGTAGAAGCATACTCGCTTGGAGGCTGAGGGGTCAGGGACGGGCTGTAAGGGTCTGGAGGTCAGGGTCTGCACACTCCCAGAGGACACCCTCTGGGTAGGGGCATCGAGGAGGGGCGTGCTGCTCATGTCTCCTTGGGGAGGAAGCTGAAGAAAAACACAGAAGGACAGAATGAGGAGTAGTATAATGCATTTGTCTATATTTATTATTTAATGTATAGTCAAAATAGAAGGTGTACATATGTTAAGCTTGTAAGTATATGTATATTGTGCTTACCTAATTCAACTCATTGTGTTTCATTATTGTGGTTATCCTGAAACAAAACAACATTTTTTCTATTAACCTAATGACATTTTTGGATTATGTTTGCTTATGTTTATCAACTATGAGGTGCAGGCTATAGCATAGCATAGCATGTGTTAGTGGTAGGCTACAGAGCTGGATCTGCAACAAATAGACATGACACAAGAGCAGCAGTGTACGTATTATGTTTGAACCCTTGTGTAACTTCTTATGCTGTATGTTGATTATTGATATTAGTGGACTGATCATCGCCATATACATGTCCAAAGTGTTTTACTCGTCACTCAGTGCTAACAGAGCTACTGTTCGGTGGAATTATCATGGCTGTAGGCTATAGGCCTATAGGCCGTTAAATCCAGTTAGCATGCCGTAGATAAGACCCATTCAACATTCAGAAAATGCAAACAAAATGAAGGAATAACACACTTTAAAGTATAATAAATTAGTCTTACCGTAGCTTCCATTTTCCTAGAAATGTAACCCTGAAGATTGTCTCTGGTACTCTCCCGTCTGTTGGGAAAATCTCCTGAGCGGCAAGAGTGGCTATTTTAGGACAGGCGACACCATGGGCCACTTTGCTTAATCTTTGCTCAGAGTTAATCAGCATATCAGGATAGGGCACAACCAGAGTGAGGAATAAAAACATTTGTAATCATTTCTATTGACAAAAATGTGGACATGAAATGTCAGCGCTTTTTGCATAAATGTTGTCAGACTGACTGTCATGCCAGTGTTGCATACTTTTGTGTATGATTGTGTTTTTTGATTGTATGATTGTGTATTTTGTGTTTTGGGGTAGTTCATCTGAACAATTATAGGATGGTATAGCTAATTCTATTCTTGGGATTGTATATTAGTCTGTTAAATACAAATACAGCAATATGCCCCCAACCGTTTGTTGTTTGGACTAATAGTTAAGGAATACAAACATTGCCTACATTTGAGAGAAGTAAGCCTGCAAAGACTGACTGCAGTGACATGAAGAAGTGAGAGTGAAAGTTGAGTGCGAGACATGAGCAATCTGTGTCTATTGCCTCCTTCTCTACAGATAGAGATTGTTCTCACTGCTTCTATGTTGCCAGCAGCTTCCGTAATCAGATTTCAGTAGTCTGGGCTTAATAGGGATTAGGTGCGAGGGCTTGGCGTACCTGCTGACCGCATCGAGGCACAGCAACCCAAGGTTTTAAGAGAGCACTTTTGCCTCGCTATGTATTAGGTGTGAGGGGTTAGTTTATTTAAGCATACCTGCAAGGATAATTATTATTTTGTTGTATTGTATTTGGAGTATTTGGAAAGTTGAAAACGATACAGCCTTCCATACTGTCTACACATCTACTTTATGTACAGTCTGGTCCACAGTCAAATTAAGTGTGTGCCAAAAATCACACAACGATATGACAACAAGCATATGGATACAAATAAAACCATGTTAGAAATTAGAAATAAAAATAAAATAAAAATGTTAGAAATAAAATGTGTGTGTCATTAATCTCATTGTAAATGTATGTAAACACCTAGGCCTATGTGTCACCACTTTACTGGAGAGACCACTAACGGTTTGTACTTGAGTGAAACGTGCTGATAGGCCTCACCAGCCACATGTTGCACTGATAGCAGTGCCTTATATAGTGAGTCAATGAGTTGCTGTATAGATGTAGCCTACTGTTATAACAATTGCCTACTTAATTAATTAACTGTGCAAGGTCCCTTCATATGCAAGGACTTTGATTGACTTCAGCGCTGCGTTATGACATAGTTTCATGAAATGCATGGGTCGTTGACCTCAGCCTAGATTTGGGTTTTAGCTTGTGTAAAAAAATAGATAATAATAAAATAAAATAAAACACCATTTGGGGTGGATCATTCTCGCTATGTCTAACCAATACAAAACAAATATGTGTTTAAACGTAAAATATATAAAACGGGCCCGTTCAGTAGAAAGCTCAACTTTAACGCCATCTAACGACGTGGTTGAGCGCTGTGTCCACATCCATCACCACGTCTCTCATCATCATCATCATCATCATCACATGATGCGGGATGGTGGGACTGTCGACACACACGTTATATGCAAGGACAATTCAATCATCTTATGTATGCATACACACACAAACACGTGTGATTTCTTAGGTCATGTAGATCATGCGGGCCAACACAACACTATCGGAATCAGACGTAAGCTGTAGATATAAACATTAGGGATATAACGCATCGATGTATCGGGTATCGATTAGCCGCCCCTTGACGACGCCGCGGCTATCGACTAGTCAGGTCTGCTACACAACGGTGGGTCGGTGTGCCGCCGTCCACCACCACCAAGCCGTCAACGCTGGTTCGTTGTTTTTTTTTTTTTCAGCGGCGCGGTCTTTGTCGTGTATATTTTCTTGACCCATCTCGTTCCAAATCTTGTTCTAATCCGCCATGGGGAAAAAGGAAGAGGATGAAATCATCCGGATTGCGAAGAAAATGGATAAAATGGCGCAGAAGAAAAGCGGGGTGAGGTGCAGCGAGAGTGGACGCTTTTTTTGTACCGTCTTCTCGTTTAGCACACATCCCGGCGGCGGATGTTGTTGTGTTAGCATCGGTGGCTTTCTGCATTGCAAAATGCTACTAGTCCTGCTGGGTCTCTTATGGGTGTGCAATTCTTTGTGGAGGGTGTCCCCAAAACACGGGTCTCCTCCGGGTCCACGCCTGAGACCCGTCCGGAACAATTCTCAACCGTTTCTACCTCAACGTGTAGCTTGTGGCTAACCCTGTGGAAGCGGCTGCCATGGTCACTGAGCCTCATTTAGCTTGGTTTAGCCGGCTAGCCTGTGCTAGCTGAGGGGACAGGCGTTCTTATTAATGTCGTTTTGCGTCCACGCTGCTCATTTCCTAATTTCCGCATGCATAACAGGGTCATAAAGTAAAAGTGTGTATTTATATACATATGCATAAGTTATATCCTAAGCTGAGCTTTACGTGTTGTAAGCAGCCCGCTAGCGATACAGCTAACGGTCACTTTGAATGGCACTTTAAACGCTACCCTGCTTTCCCTCTTTTCGTTCATTTAGGCGCATATTGTTTATGTATCAATTTATATTATATTGCTGCTTTTAATGTGAAATTTCCTTGTAGTCTGGCGCGCTGGACCTACTGAAGGAGCTTCGCAGTGTCCCCATGACCCTGGAGCTGCTGCAGGTAGGCGCCTTCACGTGTCGCCTCGCCCCTTGTTGACATGTGGCGTATGTATGTGTATGTATGTGTGTGTGTGTGTATGTATATGTGTCTTTTTGTCGCTTCGTGTGTGTTTGTGACCCCAGCAGGTCATGTTCAGGCCATGACCTGACACCTGTTAATTCATGTTGATGCACCTGGCCACCAATGGCGGCTGTGTTTTTTCTTTCTTTTTTTCTTTTTTTCTTTTTTTAGTTGAACAGACCTGCAGTATTTTAAAGTCAAATGGTGTTGGGCTAAAAAAAACGTTGACATGATTTTGTCACAACGTTTTTTGCTGCCCCCCCCCCTGGATATTAAATGCCTGAATACTAACATGCAACTGTGTAGGTAAGACACTTGTTGTGTGTTGGTTTGTTGCTATTGTAGATTGCATTCTCTCACCTTTTGCAAGGGGGGTCATTATGTGACTGGGTAGCAGTAGTGTAATGCAGACGGGGTTATTGGGTCACTGTGTCTTTGTGCTGCTGCTAACGCAATGTCTGCCCCGCAGTCGACAAGAATCGGCATGTCCGTCAACGCCATCCGCAAGCAAAGCACAGACGACGAAGTGACATCCCTAGCCAAGTCCTTAATCAAATCGTGGAAGAAGCTCTTGGGTAATTGTGGCTTCCCTCATCTTGTTGTGAACATGTTTGTATGACATTATGAATTATTCGATTCCCTTGACAACAATATGTTGTCAAATGTTTGTCACATTGCCGCATCAAACAATTTGCTTGCCGGGTATTCTCGAAAGGCTGCAATGATGCAACGATCATTCCCTGGCCTCCTAAGTGACATTATGTGTGACGTGGTGGTGGTGCTGCTGCTGCTGTTGTTTTTGACTTGCCACAGACGAACCTGGAGGTGGAGACAAATCCTCAGAGGAAAAAAGAAAAGAACAAAACACACCTGTTGTGTCTCCGTCGCAGGGCAGCCCAGAGGCCAAAGAAGAAAGGTGAGGGAAAACTAAAAACTCAACTCATCAGCAGCAATGTTCAAAAAAATGAATGCCGCTTAATTTTACTGTTGAATCGGTCTTTGAAGGGCCCCTATAACGTATGTGTTAATCCATTCCAGCTCCAGCAGTAACTCCAGCAGCAAGAGTGATCCGGTCGACATGGCATCCAACTCACTCATCTCCACCTTCCCTCGTGCCCCCGGTACCTCTGACTCGGTCCGAATCAAGTGCAGGACATTGCTGACCAACGCACTGCAGACCGGGGGTAAATCCTGTTACTGCGTTTTATTATTGTTATTGAAACGTTCAACTTCGCTGTTGTCACCTCTGCTGGACGAGGATGGACTGGGAGTAGTTCTTAACCTTTTGCCCTCTTTCTGTTTTTTTGCTCCAGATGACCATATTGCAATTGGCTCTGATTGTGATGAACTTGGAGCACAGATTGAGGAATATATCCTTTGTAAACAATTTAATTAGCAGTTTACACACATTTTCATTTTGGTATCCATAGCCTCTGTCGTGTGTGTGGGTGTGTGTGTGGGTGTGGGTGTGTGTGAGAAACAATAGGACAATGACCCATAGAGTTGTATGACATTTTTTACATTCCTACATTATCTCGGCGATGAAAATCTAAAACCAGTTGTACATCCCTTGACCTTGTCCGCACGCATCTTCCAGGAGTTCAAGAACACAGACATGAAATACAAGAACCGCGTGCGGAGCCGGATCTCCAACCTGAAGGACGTGAAGAACCCCAACCTGAGGAGGACGGTGCTGTGTGGCAGCGTGTCCCCGGAGCGCATGGCTAACATGAGCGCAGAGGTGCGTTGAGTGACACAGGGCTTTGACACCGAAAGCCCCACTATTTAGTCATTGACGCGACCATGTTGTGTGACCACAATGGTCCCGCCGTTTCACAGCGCCTGCCCAATAATGGAATTTTTTCTTTTTCTTTTCTATTTTTATTTTTTTGGAAGGAATACATTGAGCAATACACTGTGTGTTGATCATTCACATCCCCCTTTTTTAATATAGGCCTACGCACACACAAAATAAAATAATTTCGTGAGTCACTGTTTTAGTCACCTCTTATTTTTATTTTCAGGAAATGGCCAGTGACGAGCTGCGAGAGATGAGAAAGAACTTGACCAAAGAGGCTGTACGGGACCACCAGATGGCCACCACTGGAGGCACTCAGACGGATCTGTTCACCTGTGGCAAGTGCAAGGGGAAGAGATGCACCTACACACAGGTACGGAGATGGCTTTTTTTCCTTCAGTTGCTGGTGGTGGTTACTGGTTGGTTACCTGTCAGTAGGGCTGGGGCGATATGCTTATTGTATCCATCCAAGCTTATCTCCCTATTCGATACGATCACGATACTCAGGTCCTTACTACTTCAAAATGTATTGCAATTCTACAAGTATTGTGATTCGATATTACAATTTTCTTGCCATTTTTGTTTAGTTTTATCATATAATTTATCATATGTCGGTCAGTCTTTCTGACTTTTATTTCAGCAGCATCATTGCTATACTGGGAGAGTTTAAGGGAAGGTTACATGCTACTGTTGATGTACTTCTTGTATGCATTTATTGTGAAAACAATCGATTCAGGCATTTAAATCGTTGTTGACATTTTTTTATTTTATTTTCCCACCCCTACTCGACAGCGCTTCCTGTTCTTGGCAAGCTTGTAAATTGTAGTTTAGTAATTGTAGTTAGTATTTTTCCTAGACAACTTATGGAATGTTGGATCATTTGTATTTACATACCAGTATGTAAATACAGTATGTGCCAGTGCAATGCAGACTACATTGAAGTGACGCATTGATATTGGATAGCGTTATGTAATTTACATACTGTGTAAATGGCCTCAAGGTTGTTTTTTCTCTTTGATCAAGAGGACGATGGCATCAAATCTTTCCATTGCTTCCACAGTGCAAGTTGCATTTATTGATGACAATTGGTTGTTTCAAACTCGGATTTACAGGTCCAGACCCGTAGCGCTGATGAACCGATGACCACCTTCGTCTTTTGCAACGATTGCGGGAGCAGATGGAAGGTATGTTGTTCAAAATTGACCTACTAAAGTAGCTTAGATTTGTACGTGATGGACAACAGGATCTAAAAACGTAAAATAACAATAACATATCACAGAGGGATGTGTCCACTACACACCTACTGAATATCTTTTCAGGGAACTGTCAAAAAGTATATTAATATAAGGCTCTGTGATCTGAATCCCCCCCCCTCACTGTTTTGTGTAGTTTGTACTTTAAGTCCAAAATGCCGTAGCTTCATTCAGCTGCACCATCGTTGTAATGTGAGTGTATGGCAATTGGTCACTGCCATGGTCATGTGAGGGTACGGTAATTGGTCACCCGCTTGGCTATGTAGAAGGAAATCGATATAAACGGAAATTACTTGAGATTGTAATGGATTTCATGGCATAACCTTTATAACATAATTAGAAGTAAATGAAGGATTTCTCCTGTTGTCCTTAAAGTCTGTGTAATCCAAAAGTAAATATGTTTTAGAGTTTGTCACACTATAGAAAAATATGTTGTTAACCACCCAGCCAAATTTGAATGATTAAAAAAAGTCGCCAAGTATATAAAATTAGGATTGAGCCACTCTCAACTGTCAAACTAATAAATGTCAAACTTGCGATTGAGCGTGACAAGCAGTGACTGCACTCTGGGTGTTAGGGGCGGGGCAATAATAAGGGGTAGCGCTTACATCATCACGTACCCCTTAAGCCCCGCCCATAAAATCCTGAATGCGAAAATGGTGGAAAAACGGTTTAACTCCACAATTCAACATTAAATGGTTATACAGTCTTTTCACAGGTTTTCAGCAACAACTTCCTAACGTGTGTAATGTGTTTAGAAATAATTTGCTTTACATGGCCTTTAAATCCTTAATGTAGTGGTCCTTTGTTGTCGTTACTGGCAAAGCAAAAATACAAGACTACACAGGCTGTTTTGTAGTCATTGATCACAACAGTCGCCATGGCAAACAGATGGCACGACATTCAGTTGGGCGCCTAGCTCCCTACACTACTACTGCCACAGAGAAGTGAGTGATGCAATCCTCCATGGAGTTGTGACTTGTGTCTCATGTTATGAGCAACAGTTGCCTTTTCGGTTATGTGAAATCAGAAAAATATGCACTAAAACCAAGCAACCGAAAGACGAGGGCCATGGAATCGTACAATCCATTACAAATCGGATTGTATATACTGTAGATATCAATCAATTCCTACTTTGCTCTGATGAATATGTCCGGTTAAGTTACACGTGGACCAACGCTTCATTACATAATTGTAGCTTTTGAGATGTGTCGTTTTTTCCTTCATTCACTGTGTCTTCTCGGCAGTGCCCGTCGTCTTTGTTGTTACTTACTCATGTCCTGTTGAGAAGCTGAACCTC
Organism: Merluccius polylepis; assembly: GCA_027122575.1. NCBI lineage: Eukaryota > Metazoa > Chordata > Actinopteri > Gadiformes > Merlucciidae > Merluccius > Merluccius polylepis. The sequence goes on along the minus strand of JAOPJH010000131.1, from coordinate 4,953,250 downwards.
TGGTCTAACACATTATTTCTGTTTGTTCTTCAGTTCTGCTGAGTTGCCATCAAGCTCCTTTTGGAATTGGAAAGTAGCAAAAAACCTGGACAAGGATTCTGGCTTTCTGCAACAGATCAGAACTTTGTATTTTGTGGTACTTGGTGCATAAATCGCCATGCCCACCACTGTTTTTATTTGAATATATTGTTCATACGTGCCTTTCATTGTCTCGTGGGGGGGGGGGGGGGCCCCCCCCCCCCCCCCCCCACGACGCAAGGGGAGGGTGGAGGTTTAGTG
>JAOPJH010000131.1:4644025-4654045 GCA_027122575.1 Merluccius polylepis | reverse complement strand
AAAGGCTCTCCAACGGAACGATTCCAGATGGAAATGCTGAGCCAACGCGAATCATTCCATCTGGCGGAGTCAGGTTACTGGAAGGGACCTACTGGGATGGAATTTCTGTATGGACCTGTGCATCCATATGTGCACATAGGTACGCACACACACATATAAACACACACAAAGATGTGTACACATGCAAATAGGTGCACATGCACACACATAGGCACACACATAGGCACACACACACACACACATTTGCAGCTGCGCGCACACACACACACACAGACACACACACAAACACACACAGGAGAGCAACTGTTATACAAAGACATTATCTTTACACAAAGACATTGAAACACAGATGTATGTATGTCAGGCGCATGTCCAAAAACCGGGCACACACACACTCAGACAGACTCACACACACTCACAAAAAAGCTATTAACCTTTTTAGTCGACTAGAGGTGACATGTGTTGTCTAGTTCAGGCACGATGCAAAAGCGCTGTGCGTGGTCTCCCACGGCAACGTAGCCTATGTGCTCTGAAGTCTGAAGAACGCGATGTGGCGAGATGATGTCACGCCAAGGCCGTGGTGGAAATAGAGCAATTCAGCTGAGATAACATAGGCATGTGTGTGCGCGTGTTGTGGGGACCTGGTGTGTGTGTCTGTTTGTGTGTGCAGCTGTGCACACATGTGTGTGCAGCTGTGCACATGTGTGTGTGTTCAGATGCATTGTGGAGCGTGGTTTAATTTCACCTGGGCTGACAAGGAGAGTAAGCATGAGAGAGAGAGAGAGAGAGAGAGAGAGAGAGAGAGAGAGAGAGAGAGAGAGAGAGAGAGAGAGAGAGAGAGAGAGAGGAAGGTGAGCATATGGAGAGACAGAAATAGCAGCATCCCATTATCATCACCTCCACCTGTCTGACTCTCACCTCTAATTACTTACTGCTAGACATCCGCAAATAGCACAAGTACACACGTGAGAAGAGAGAGTGTGTGTGTGTGTATAAACATGTATATGTGTGTGTATGCATGCATGTATGTGTCTGTGTGCGTGTTTTAGCATGCATGTGTGTATGCATGCATGCCCCTCTGTGCGTGAACACGCATGCGTATATGTTCACGTTTGTATGTATATATGTTCACAAGTGTATGTGTTTCTTTGCCGCTTCTGTCTGTTTTGTGCACGTTTTCTATAACACTATGAAATTGAAATGAAATGTACTGTTCATGTCCTCAATAGTCTACGATAGCTGTTACCGATGTCAGTGTGTGTGCGTGTACGTGAAGATTAGACTTTTCTCTGTTCCCACCTATAGAGTTGCATCCTGGGAAGTGGGGCTTAAGGATGGTCTAATCCTTGTCTTAATGTGACAGCTCAACTTCTCTGGATCAACCGTCACTATTAAACTGTTGTGTGAGCTCACGTGAACTCTGGAGGCACACACACACACATTTCATAAGGGGACATGCCTACACACACACACCTGCCACTCACACACACACTTCATGTAATTTCAAAAAATGTACATGAAATTTCATTTCATGTAATTTTATGTGTGTGCAGTCGGTATACTGTACTTCCCTACACATGTAAACACACATACATATGCACACACACACACACACACACACACACACACACACACACACACATACACACACACACACACATACATACATACATACATACATACATACATACGTATACAGGTCAACTTTCTTTATTGGAGAATGCATTTATTTTTGGTCTCAAACCATTGTGGAGGGTAGTCCTGATTTGAAACATACTTTAATGTTTTTTGTTTTTCGTGTACACTTTTAAAACACATTATTTGCGTGTCAGTGCTCATATAAGGATCTCCACGGAGGTATGCACCAAATGCACACACACACCACCATGGGGGTTTGTGACAGACAACCCCCATTAGCATTTCCTTAGCATGACCTTCCCCTCCTTCCTGCTCCCCTCGACGAATCAATGAGGCTCCTGCTTACATGCATGACGTGACTGAGACACAAAGAGTACCAAAATAGCACACTAATAATAATAATAATGATAATAATACAGGAGAAAACAAAGGGGGCTCTATTCATGGTTTACAATGATGATGAGTATTGATTTATTTTTCGTCTGCGCAAAGTATCATAACTGCAAAGCAATAACCAAACAAACAGTAAATGACATCGACGCCATTCGCCTCAGTGGCGACTGGCTTTGAGAGATCTTAAGGTGTAACAGTGTAGCGAACAAAGATATGGAAAACTATGTTTTTGTTTTGGTGTTCGGTGTCTTCCTTTTGTAAAACAGTAATTTGCTACGGATTGGCTATTTTTTATTATGCAAAGGCCGAAAGCAATGAAAGACAAGACATATTAAGCAACTACATATATATTCCCCGATTACATCGCTTCAAACCACGACAAGCAACACTCCCCAAAGGTTTTTTAGGTTTTTTTTTAGCCTCGTGCAGGAAGAAGGCAGAAGGAAGTGTTGTCATTTTCTTCCTTTCATATTTCATTCAGACTACTTCAGCTGTACTTGTTGTGCACCGGGGTCAACGACTTTCAGAGACAGCCCTGTCACACATCTCTCTCTCTCTCTTTCTCTCTCTCTCTCTCTCTCTCTCTCTTCCCTCCCGCTCCTAGCAACGATACACCATCGTCCCTTCACTACTTCTTGTCCGCCTTCTTGTCCTCGTCCTCGGGGATGTACACGCTGACGGTGAACTCTCCGGCCTCCTTGCCGTACTTGTTCTGGACCAGCAGGGCGTACTTGCCCGAGTCGGCGGTGGTGACTGCGGCGATGGTGATGCTGGCGAACTTCCCGTGCTCAAACTTGAGCGTGTAGTGGTCATCGGACAGCAGCTCTCTGTCGTTCTTCACCCAGCTGACCTGGGGCACCGGGTCGCCCCACACGTTGCCAGTCAGGTTCAGGGACTAGTGGGGGCAGGAAGTGGAGAGAGAGAGAGAGTCAGTGTTGTTGTTTCTTGGTCATTTTTGTATGTGCGTGTGCATGCGTGTGTAAATGTTGCTCATGGTACAAGGAAATGAATAGCGCAAATACAACACAACACAGTGAAACACAGATAAAGGAGGGAGAGAGAGAGAGAGAGAAACACGTTTGGCGAGAATATGCAGCTCCTCTCTTCACCTTGCCCTCCTGGATCGCAACCACATCTGGCAGGCCTCCAACCACACGAGCGCGGTCTAGAAAGGACACGATAACACAGTATAATAACAACATGGCGACCCACTTGACCGTCACAGTGTTCCAATATGAGGGGTGCAGTATTGTGAATTGACCATAAAACACAAAGAACACTATCCAATGATTTCCCTAATGAACACATGTAAAGAATAAACATACCTATATATACTATAGCATATTTTATTCAATTAAATATTTTAATATTTGTTTCTGAAAGAAAAATCAGGTTATATTTGAACAGCTAAATATCTTGTGTGTTAAAAGACAGTGAACTGTGTGCATATACATTTCTTATTTCAGACTGGATTGTTTCCTTTATGGCTAGATAGACTAGTTCTTTATATAATAATACAACAACGCTTAGCTTTGGTTATGTTTGATGTACTTAAACAGGGGTGACATTATTCTAGACCGGCAAACCTTATTTTAGACATGGAAATCTCGGGGGACAGACTATGGCATAAATACCCACTTACTTCTTTCTGCGATGGCAGCCGCTCTGAGGAAGGAAGGAAGGAGACATTGTCAGAAGTATCTCAAAATGGTATCAAAGCCATACCTGCAAACATGTTTTCCTCTCTGCCACACAATGTCAGGAAATGCACTTTGAGTCAGATGTCTCCAGAAGATACACAAAAGTAAATGGGGGGGGGGGGTGGGTCTGCAGCTATTTTAAGTACAGATTTACCGGTTACAATTTGTAACTATCTGCGTAAATCTTCATTTCAAATGGAAGAAAGAGAAGTACACCACAGTGTATGCCCACTGAAGTTTTGACTTACTTCAGCCTCTGGAATTCTTCAAACGCCTCTTGCCACGCTGCACAAACAAGCAACATAACGTTAGGTTCAATGTACAATAAAGGTATGAGCATTGTAGTCATTGTAGCCATTGTAGTCTAACGCCTCTGTGTCTCACATTACAACAAAATAAATGCATGTAAATAAATAACATCTGGACTTCCATGACTTTTATAGGCCATGGGGTTTGTTTCTTCTTCACTATTAAAATCACAATCCTAAAACAGTATTGTTGTGAACGAAACGCCAAGAAATGGAAAGATCCCACTCACCCTGGCCAGACAGGTCGAAGACCCTCTTGACTCCATCCTTGCCGTCGAAGATGTCCATGGTGTACTTGCCCTTGTCCTTCTCTGTGGGCTCGTTGATCTTCAGCCAGAGCTGTTCCCCTGTGACTCCAGACTCTAGCCTGGCAGAGCTGGTTATCTTGCTCTCTCTGATGTCAAACAGCAATATATATTCATTAGTGTGTATTTGCTCAAATAATCTTCCTAAACACTATTGGCATAAAAAATTAAAAAAAGTATTTAATAAAAGCAATGTTTGTTGCTTTGCTGGCCATGAACGCATTGGTTTCAATCTACTTTGTATTCAAGGCCAGGGGCAAAACAACTAGCTATAGCAACGGTTATTTACTATTTATTACACGCTGAATTTTTGGATGCAGGACATTTATGGGGGGTTAGGCATCTTGATTTAGGATGCCTGCAGGTCGACTGCAGCCTTTGGGGATTTAACTCAGATCCATTCGACTATCCTGCTCCCCGACTATTTAATTAATGACAGGCTGATTCTAATCCCGGCTTAAGCATTCAAGCCTTTGAAGACGTCAAACGTGTTCATTCATGGGAAATGCAAATGTGGGGTGTTTCTGAAGGAACACAACATAGCAATGGTAAGGAAGGTGATGGTGGTGATGATCTGACGTACTTGTAGAGCCAACCGACGCGCAGCTCCTCGGTGTAATAGGTGACGTCGGAGAAGAGGACGAGTCCGTGCTCGGTGCTGACGATCTTGACGCTGGTGGAGGAGTTGGCTGGAATGAAATGGGAACAGTTTTAAGAACTTCATGACTTGCAACATCCAGTGTGTGTGGAGGACGGTGACTCACACACACAGGGAAAACAATTTGCTGCCTGACACTGAATGGCCGCTCGTTGTTGTTTGGGAAACAAAAGTGTTGGGTAATATATTGATGCTACAAGGATTTGTGTTCAAAGAATGACTGACCGATAACCCTGAAGAGTTCGTTCATAACCGCCTGGTAGCCTGGAGAGAAAAACAAAACACAGCTTGATTTTCTTTCATGTTCTGCAGACCTTCTCATCATCAAAGCTTATGATTTAGTCTTCCTTTCAGGGAAATGCTGAGTTACCTGCGTCCGTCAGATTGAATGTACTCATGTCTTTGCCTCTCTCGTCCTTCAACTTGACCTCGTAAATGCCGGCATCCTTCTTGGAAATCTAAGGGGAGGCAAGGTCAAAGTTAGACATCTTCCCAGGGAGGGGGATTCCCTTCCTTTCTGTGTGCAATGGTCATTTCCATACGAATATGGCAATTCAAAATCTTGCGACAGGGAATACAGGAGATACACAGTAGTAGTGTGGGACAGTGAGAGGACACAGAGGACAAGCGGGGGAGAGAGATCAACCAGTGGGAAAGAAATCCGAAAAGGCAAGCTTTTCTCCTGCTCAGGATGCTGCAGGTGTAGAAAAAGGAGAGAAAAGACATGAAAAAATAAACAAACAAACATTGGACATGAACAAATAAACACGGGAAATCGAGGAGAGAAACAGAGACACAAACAGAGACACAAGCAGAGACACAAACAGAGACACAAGCAGGGTTTATAGGCGACAACTTATGGCAACAACGTATATGTGTCCAGACTTTGGGTCTCGGGGGTGCTGGGGGGAGGTCCGCAGCCGGTCCATTTTTTTCAGCTTGCTCTTTCTCTTGCTTAGTAACACACTGTGGAAATTAGACAGATACGCCGGGTTAAAAGCCAGGCCGATGTTCACAGCAGTGGCGAGGAGGAAGGGCCACCTCTCCTGAGCTCATGCAGTTATTACTCTGACCCTTCTCTTTGGCCAGTCATGCTTTGTGTATGTATTGCTTATGTATTTTTAGATCTACCCGCAGTCAGACATATTATGACCACCACTGACCATGAGTCAACTCTTTCTTACTTTATGTTGCCAAGCTTAGGCGAGTGACGCGACTTAAAACAATCTGTATTTTTATTGTAGTCTACAATTGTCTCATCACTAACTGCCAAGCCTGAAAGGCCACTGGTTAGATCCTAGTTGTCCCCAGACTACTGGCACAAACATCCTTGGACAATTATATCTAATCCTTGCCTTAATGACTTCTGTAATCAAAAGGTTTCTGTAGAGAGATGGATCGATCTTCGACCTTTACATTAACAAAGTCATTAGATAAAAGTGGATCCATCGATACAATTTATGATTTTTACTAAAAATAATAAATTGTATCGATGGATCGACTTTTCAATGTCAATAAATGGTGTGTCCATTCATTTGTACACACGTTTCCATGGACTAGTTGGCACTTTAAAAAACATACTTGGTTGGCTGACATATGACAACCAGTACAACTGTACTGGCCCTGAGACAGACAAGATGGATCTCACAAAAAAACACCAGTATACTTACTCAGTATAAACACCATTTATACTGAGTAAGACTAGGCTAACTACTGATAACTACAGTAATGCAACACACAGTTAACCATATATGTAGGATATATGGACATAAATGTTAAAGAGAACTTGTAAATCAAATATTCTTCAATATGTCCTGGTGCATTATTTAACAATAGTATGTATAAAAGAGTGAATTTTACACTTTTGGATCATCATCAATGGCAGCTTCACTTATGAATTTGAAAGGATTAGAATAGCACTGCATGCTTGCTGTGACTTTACAGTAGAAAGCACTACAGCAGTATGCCAAAATCTTTTTTTTTGTTACCAACATTTTATCATTTACAAGTCTGTGTCAGAGAGGGAGAGCATGTTGGCAGTGAAGCATGCTACGCTACGATGGAGCTACAACGGAAGCAGAGCAGCTTTCTGAAAGGCATTGCTTTTAGTGGTCCACTCTATGGGGCTCAAAGCTTCCTGCGCACAAAAACAAGCCGATAAAAAATAAATAAATAAATAAACCATGAAAAAAAAGATCCCTGAAAAAATGTACAAGACATCTCTTCCGACAGGCTGACCTTTCCGATATTAAAGGTCAACACGCCGTCCTTCATCTCGATCTTCTTGGCGTCATCGTCGTCGGCTTCGATCTCTAGCTTGTCCTTGTACCAGGTGATCTGTGTCTCCGGTTTGATGTTTCCAATCTGTGGGCAGGAGCATAATAGCGATTTTTCTATGCACACGATGACACATTATCCTGATACTGTCACGCAAGGCCACGGGGTCACAACAACACTGCTTTATGATGGTGGGTACAACCAGGGCTGCCGTCCTTACCTTGCACTTAAGCAGCACGTTGCATTCCATAGTGACGGTGAAATCGAGGTACTCCACGAAGTGGGGACCTGTTGGCCGGAGAGGGGAGACGTTAGCGTGTGTTAGACGTGTGAGACGTTGGGGTACAGTGTCTGCGCTTTGCTTTTCAAGCAAAGCGCCTTTTCAAGTCGGGGTCCCTTACCTTGTTTCCTGACCCATTCTGCCCTCTCAAATTCAGACTTCTTCTGAAGCTCTCTAAACTCTGGAAGACAAAAAGTATAATATAAATTATATAAAATAAAAGTATAAAATATCAATTTTCCCTCCTAGTACCCTCCTAGCGTGCATGTATTTAGAGGTAAGACGACTGACAAGCCACATAAAACACTGACAGAACATGAATGAATGTAAGCCGCACACAGAAGAGGCTGCAGTAGGTTTTGAAAACTGGGCCTTCTTGCAGTGATAAGACAGCGCTACCCACTGTAATATATAAATCAATGTGCAGTGTCTTTCCCTAATTCCTCCAACAATCAAGAAAACAGAAAAAAAGGTTGGCCTATGCTGCCCCCATGTGGCCATCCACTACAGGTAAAACAGTAAACCCCTCCCCTCAATGGCAGTTGGTCACATATCAGGGATAAATATGTGATGTATTATCATTATTATTGAATAATAATAATCCTCCTACCATCTCCAATGAGAACCATGCTGGTTGTTCCCTTGGCCTTGCCGTCCACCAGGTTAAAGGTGAACGTTCCCTCGTCTGTGACCTCCAGTGAGTCCATGAACATCTCGATGATGCCAGTCTTCGCGTCAAAGTTCATTGAGTATTTCTGGAAACCAAATGAATGTACGCAATGTATTTATTTTGTATAGCCCTTAAATCAATCACATGTTTTCAATACAAAATGTCTATTTTGAGATTTTGATATTAATATTAGATGTGGATGTGGATGTTTTGTTAGTCCCATCGCTGAGCAAGCTAAATACAAAAGAAATACATCCAGGGGCGAAATTCCCAGGGGGGACCGGGGGACGTGTCCACACCAATGTTCGAAGAGAGCTAATAGTTTGTCTCCCCCATAATGTCAGCGTAACGTCCAGTGATCTGACTTTGCGGATGAAGCAACGCATTTGCCTGTCGGTTCTTTTACATGGTTGGCTCAAAGTTAACATCAGGTTTATGTCATTGGAAGACCCCACACTCCCTATTTCGCCCTTGAATACATCACTTCAGGAGACAATATTGTGTCAGGGAGAATACTCTGAATGCTTTCTTTACCGTTCCTTGGGTGACGATGGCATCGTTGAACACGTACTCCACCGTGCAGGCGGATGTGCATTTCTCCAACTGCGTCCAGAAGCGCACACGGCCCTTCTCCAGCAGGTCCATGGACATCTCCTTCTTGAAGGGAATGACTAGACCATCGCAGAGCGGAAGGAACACGAGGAGAGTGGAAGAGGAGAAGTTTGAGTTCAAGTTCAAGTTCAAGTGCTTTATTTATCAAATGCACAACAAAACAGGCAGTAGCAGTGATTGGTGGCAATGAAATGATTGTGTTTCAAGCTCTCCTCAACAATACAGGTAAGTAAGATAAACAAGTAAGGTTGAAAATAAAACTTAGTATCAAAAAAAGAATTTCTTTTTATTATAGTAACCATGGACTTATTCTTTGTTCAACTGTTGTTATGGGTTATTTCAAGAGAATGAGTCTAATATGGACCACTAGCAGAATAACTCCTAATGATAAAAGAAGCACTGTGCAAGCCTCTAGCTATTTCGCCCAATGTGAGTACACTAAATTGTAATATATGTACATATTTACGCTAACTATGATCATAGTCCCTAGAGCCAAAGTAGATTGTTTTAAATCTATTGTAACCATTTCAATTGAATTGACATGAAGGTTAAACAGAAAATATAGTGGGCTAGTTGTTTATCATTGTTAAGTGTCTCTGAGTTTTTACCATTTAAGCACTCGAGTGCATAAACAACTACCTAAACAATAAGATGCACAATCTCTCCGGGCATATTCTGATCAATGATAGTCTAGTATAAATTATACACAGTACTATTAAATGAGACATCTTATTGCATGGAGTTAGATACTCACCAGGGAACTTGTGCTCGTGGCTGATGTCCAGAAGGCGATTGAGACCTGTCAATCACAACAGGGTGATGTGAATGTGTCACTTCTCCATCTTAAACACAAATAATATGATCAAACAACCCAAAGGTTGTTTGATAGATGCTGCTCTAAATGTAAGCTAACTCTAACCCTTATAACCAGTGGTTTCCAGACAGTTACCGCAAATGCAATATCAAAATTCTCGATAAAAAAGGGTTCAAGTTCAAAATCAAAAAACACTCAAACATCAGAACCCAGAAGCCTGCTTGAGAAAGCAGTTGCGATGGAACAGGAACAAAGACCACATGTCATAGAACTGAACTACAGTACATCGAATGTGTGTGTGTGTGTGTGTGTGTGTGTGTGTGTGTGTGTGTGTGTGTGTGTGTGTGTGTGTGTGTGTGTGTGTG
>JAOPJH010000131.1:4591419-4605356 GCA_027122575.1 Merluccius polylepis | reverse complement strand
GGGGGCCAAAGGACTTACATTATGACACAAAAGTGATGAGTTGCATCGATACAGACTAATTGAAAGTTGTACATGTTCACGTCAGAAATAACAGCGACGTGCGCGTCACACTGTTGAAACACGTCTATAAGAAGCAGCCTATGTTTTTTTTTTGTGCACTACAATCATTGTTGTTTATTTTACAAAACATGACGTCTGTGATCAATTTCTGTCTTCATCTATGTATCTAGGCCCATCAACATCAACAACAACAAAAAACAACAACAACCACCACCACACCGTGTAGCCTTATGCCTATTGAGGCTATAGGAATAAAGCTATAATAACAACCCTGAAACATCCCGAGGCTCAGGGGTTATTACCCAGGAGCGTCTAGCACATGGTCAACACTCACAGCCCATCACGTAGCCTATGTGGGTCTAGGAGTGTGTACAATATATTATAGTACAGTACAGTACAGTACAATATATTATATTACAGTATAGTACAGTAACAGTACAATACTTGACATTTGCTTCCTATTAATAAACACTCACCGATCCTCGCCTCGACCACCCGTTGACCACCAGGAAACAGACCGGAGAAAAGACAAAGCGACTCCTGTCGTTTGTTCTTGTGCAGACGAAGCCGTCACAGTTTCATCATGTAGACATATTAACTACATCGCCATTAGGATTAAACCACTACGCCTGGTGGGGTTCAAACCAAGAGCTGCAAGACGCGCCGTTACTTCTAGAGACCATTCACCCACACAGCAGCCCGAAGTGAGCCAGAGTCATGTATGGCTACCAGCCCAGCAAGCTGTTAGAAAAAAGTAGTCCTAATTTGTATATATACTATTCTCAAAACACAGAGGTAGTTTATAAAAATAAAAAATAAATAAATAAATAAATGCAATAGATAAATACTATACTTTATAGGCTATGACATGATTCCGAGTATGCAGAAAGTCTTTGTTTTTAATGCAGCCTATTCGGTTTTCATGTCTATAGGCTAGACCTGTCTCTAGGCTGTGGACCAGGCTGCACCCTGGACCCATTTACAGCCTTGACCGGTCTGTCTTTCTCCCTGGAAAGCTGGATTTCAGGGTCGAGCAAAACCTTCAGCACCAGGACCAGGACCAGGTGCACCACCCGTCCTGGTCCGCTAGGGGGCGCCGCCGTGCGCCACGAGACGCCACCCGGCATTCCGGTCATTGTTATTACATTATAATGATAAATAACTACAATGAAAGGGGCGCGTGTCAATATTAAATGAGTGCTGAGTAGATATTTAAACTATTCATATCGGCATTCAAAAGGGCAAACATGTCGGCCTGTTGATGTTGTGTTTTAACGTGTGTAAGGTTTCGTGAAATGAATCAGAAGAGCAGAAGAGATGAATACATCATGTCTCCGGCCAGCAAGTGACCAGCAGCCTGTAGACACAACACAAGTGTGTTATGTAATTATGAATAAAATTAAATCAAATGTTTTGAAATGCAAGATGTGACCACGTGGAGGCAGTCGTTTTGGGTTTGTTCTTTTGAAAACAAAACAAAAACGTCCTGTAATAAAATCAACATTTCTATACGCCTGTTGTAACATTTTAAGCTGTAGGCCTATAGGCCAAAAATGAATGTCAATTATTTTTTTATTTCGTTTTTTTGTTGAAAAAAAATCCTCCCCCTTCCTCCCCTCTCGCTACGTGTGTCAACGGATGAACGCAGTGGGCATCTCTCCTGGGTTTGGTCACAACGTAGCGGACAAGAGGTAAGAGGACGACCTTAACATAGTTACGGTAACAGTAGGACTACTAATACAACTTTCACTTTCAAACTTTAAAATACTTTCTTTTCTGTGAGGGACAAAAAAAAAAAATGGTATGCACTTAATGCGACACGTCCATCCTGCGTCGCGGACGTCAACATGAAGCCTATATACTGTAGACCAAAGATGTGCATTTGGTTTGCATATTTTATTTTTATTAATGAACAACATCAACAATTATGTTTGCTATATTTAAAAAAAACAAAAAAACATTTACAACGTCCAGTGTGTAACAGCCATGGGATTTAAAGATTCAAAGAAATGTTTAATTTGTAAAGTTACACCTCCTGCAATTGTGGACATTGTGGATAATCAGGAGTACAGACTACTGCTGCAGCACCAGGAGTTAACCAGACATCCAACCAGGAGGTATTTCCCAACTCCACTGTTGTGATTGTGGTGAGTACTTTCCAAATCACTGCTTGTATTTAAAGACAAAAATGCCAGCGCAACTTGACTCTGTGTGTCTCTCTGTCTGCCTCTAAGTCTCTCTCTCTCCCCCTCTCTCTCTCTCTCTCTCCATCTCTCTCTCTCTCCCTCTCTCTCTCTCTCTCTCCTCAGCCTTGTCTACAATGGACGCCCCCGAGGATGAAGAAGCGTACTATTATGACTACAGCAACATCAGCCTCAACTTCAGCTACGACGACTACACCGCCTTCTGCGACAAGAGCGACGTGCGCTCCTTCGCCGGCGTCTTCCTGCCCGTGGTCTACGCCGCCTGCCTGGCGGTGGGCCTGGCGGGCAACGTGGCGGTGGTGGCCGTGTACGCCTGCCACAAACACCTGAAGACCATGACCGACGCCTTCCTCGCGCACCTGGCGGCGGCCGACCTGCTGCTGCTCCTCACGCTGCCCTTCTGGGCGGCCAACGCCGCCGGGGGCTGGGAGCTGGGCGAGGCCCTGTGCAAGGCGGTGTCCGCCTGCTACACGATCAACTTCACCTGCTGCATGCTGCTACTGACCTGCATCAGCCTCGACCGCTACCTGGCCTCGGCGAGGGCGCGGGTCGGCGCCCGGCCGCGCCTGGCGAGGATGTTCAGCCGCAAGCACTGCGGGAAGGTGTGTCTGGTCGCCTGGGCGACGGCGTGCGTCCTGGGCGTCCCGGACCTGGCGTTCTCCACCGTGCGGTCGGTGGGCGGGCGCAACGCCTGCCTGGCGATCTACCCGGCGTTCATGGTGCGGGACGTCCTGGAGGTGGCGGAGGTGCTGCTGGGGTTCCTGCTCCCGCTCGCCGTCATGGCGTTCTCCTACTGGAGGGTGGCGCTGGCGCTGAGGGGCCTCCCCGCCGACAGCCAGGGCAGGAAGTGGAAGGCGGTGCGGGTGCTGCTGACCGTCGTGGGGGTGTTTGTGTTCACGCAGCTGCCGTACAACACGGTGAAGCTCTACCGGGCCATGGACTCCTTCAATAGCGAGGTGAACTGTGGGGCCAGCAAGGCCCTGGACCAGGCGGCGCTGGTCACGGAGAGCCTGGCCCTGACCCACTGCTGTCTCAACCCCATCCTCTACGCCTTTGTGGGCTCCTCCTTCAGGCAGCACATGATGAAGATGGGAAAAAGGCTCGCAGAGAGGAGGAGGAGGAGACGGCAAACGAATGAAGACCAAGCGATAGACGCGTCCTTTCATTCTCATAGTGCGTCGCACGAGACTAACACATTCTCCATATGAGGAAAAGGTTTTTTTTCCATGGGTAGGGGGGTCCCGCCGCCGCCGCCGTGTCGGGAGGTTGACCCTCGGAGGGCTGAGGGAGCGAACGACGGTGATGGAACGAGGTGTATATCACCCAGGATGCATGGCAGTTATGCATTTTGGTGCAAGAAAATACATTCGGTGGCGGTAATACAACTCGGGTTGTTTACCGGCTGTTTTTCCAATATATCTTATAGGTCTGTATCGGCATTACATGTGTATAGGTTCACTCGCCTAGCAGATAGTTTCTTAATCACGAATATATCTTATAGGTCTGTATCAGCTTACATGTGTATAGGTTCACTCGCCTAGCAGATAGTTTCATAAAAACAATTATTGATAGCTTGATATTTTTACTGAAAAATGTCATAACAGTTCATATTTACTTAGATTGTTGTAATGTTTAGTGTGTGCCTCCTTCAAAAGCAGTAGCGCACTGAGCCTACAACTGGCAGTCGATCCATGATGGTTTGGGCTGAACGTGTACAAGGGCAAATGTCCTGTCAACTCCCCCCCCCCCCCCCGGTCTCAACATTGGAGAGCGGCCTCCGTGGCGTCTGTGCAACATATGCTGTTACGCAACACCCTGGTTAGGAGTGATGACTAAGGGGCAGTAGAACTCCCAATGAAACGCAGCCAAGCCAGTCCAGGAATATTAGAAACTCCTGGAATGTGTTTGTATGTCCTGGCACTTACATGGATATTCTGCCCTTAGCATTATCCTCACACTTATGCTAGCAATGGGTCAACTTAACAATTGGGGGTGCTGTGAAATCCTGACTCTGCTGATAGCGATTTACTGTTGCACTTTCTTCTAACAAATGTACTTATTGTAAAGTCGTTTTGGACAAAAGCGCCCTAAATGTAAATGTACATATGTTGGATCCAGTCAGTGATCAGTCATCAAACCGTCACTCTGGTCTCGCAATGCCAAAATATTTGAAAGATTTTATTTTCTTTTTCTTTTCTTCAGTGACTAATGTTCTTGGAAACAGAGCTGTTTTTAATGTCTTCCTGTTAATCCAAACACAACAGGAAAGGCTGCAACACTGTAGAGGAGGAGGTTTCAAATGAAATTGAAACAAGCGGCAACGTTTAGTGAACATGTCTCCACATGTTGACACCTGATTATTTGGTGATTCATCATTTTCATAGGCATGAAGGGACAAGTAGGGAAGCTTATCTGTCAATGAAAGTGTCATGGCAATTTTTCTTTGAGATATTGCATCTAAAGTCACAAGTGTAGAACTTTATAGACTTGTGGTGACTTATTTCAACCAAATGACTAATAACCTAGAATGCAGTGATGACACATTATCATGAGGTATGAATCATCAAGGAAGTGATCCTAAAAATCTAGATTGGCTAAAACCAAACCTAGTGATTGATGGCAGTGTGCCATCCTGTGGCTGTGTATGCAATACGTCTACCGTCTATATAAACTCAATTATTATCAACCTTGTTACTAGTCATTCTTAACCCTTTCTTTAGGTTTTTAATATAATAAAACCTTAAGATCCTTAATTTTTTTGAATGTCGCCACTTTGTCTCCCTCCATGTCAGCACTGGTTTGGTGAGTGACTCACTCTGCAATACCTCTCTTATTTGACTGATTCATCTCAATGAAAGGATGGAGATTAAAAATTCTGCTCCTGAAAAAAAAAAAATAGACATTTGTGTGAAGGTGTTGCAAGATCCTGAAACTGGCATGTGTAAACCTCGCACTAGGAAACCTTTTTAAATCCGGTTTCATTTGGTCAACTATTGTAGCTCAATAGCTCAGTTTAGCTCACTGTACATCGGTAAAGAAAGACCCCTGTGGTATATGGGCCAAATGAATCCATTAAGATGTAAAAGATCAAAAGTATTTATTTAAAAAAATCGTACTGACCAAAAAATGTACTGACAATATCTACAAGATTGCACTTGTGATCAAACAACACATCATATAACCAAGGCACTGACATCTGGAACACAGATGCAAAATTAAAGAGGCTAATTATATTATTATTTATTTTAAATTAGGCAGTCAATTAGGCTTCGATAAACTACAACCAAAATCAGTTTAGTCTTAAATTAATATAAAAAAGATTAAATATATTCAACAAGAAGTATAAATAGTTAATAGAAAAACTTGGAAGCCTACATTGGCAAGTTGCGTTACAAAGCAAAGCAGTATAATTTGATATGGCATTCCCACGTTAGATCAAGGTTAGAAACAAAACCGAAACATTCATAAATACAACAAAAGAACTGCACTATACTGTAGAAATGGTTCTGATGGGGATAGGTTCGACACAAAGAATGTCATCGGTACCCTTTACTTTATACCATAACCCTGTAGAATATGTGTTGTTAAATAAATAGCATTCATTTCAATACTGAACAGCCATAAAGTTGCCATTTGAGTCACATGAAGTCTGGAAAAAAGGCATCAAGACGATGAAAACACTGTCGCGGGCCTGGCGGTGGATCTGGCGGCGCAAGGCAACGGAACGCAAAAATACACACGGCGAGTGCAGGGGCGTCACAGGCCTCTGCTCGGTTCACTAAGGCACCGCCACCACATTCATTTTTTCCCCCAGGTTGCAGATTTGCCCCTGTAAACCATACACTAGACACTAATTTGGCATCTTTGTTCAACCTGTCCCTTCTTAAGTTCCTCATTTAGTAAAAAAGAAAGGGATAAAAACACAAACACATCTTGTCATATTTTGGCAGAGGGCAAGAGGTTGTTCATCTCATGTTTTGGCAGAGGGCAAGAGGGCGTTTCAGTAAACAGAACCTCTTGAGGTGCACACAAGTTCATTCCCATTTAAGGCTAAATCTACTTCTACAGTATGATGGCCAATTTTTTAGTTTTGGAGAAATGGCAGTGCAACAATGAGTAAAAAATAAAATAAAATAAACATCATCCGAGCAAAGAGTAGCTCATACCAAGTGTACATTTGTACAGTGACATTGTATAAACAGTGGCGGCAACTGATACCGTCAGTAATTGAGGATCTGCACGTCAAAGAGGTCGCATACTCCTTCGTTGTCGTCCAAGTTGAAGTTGTAGTCCACCCCTGTGAGTGGGGAGAGGAGCAGCGATGAGACCTCCAACATGGGGCCACCCAGGTCAGCCATGACGTAGCACCTTCATTATGCGTTATTATAGAAAACCAAACAAAACTAAAAAACGTCACGTTTGGCACTTACCATCAGTGGACATAAGCTCGTCGATGAGGTCGGCAACACCTTGGGGTGTAAAATACCAAGAGGTGAGTGAAGAACCAGCCAGAGTTGGTTTCCATTGTATGCTTCACCATATGGGACCATTTAGCTGCTTTGCCCAGTGTAAAGAGCGACTACCTAGGCGGGTACCATCACCATGCTATGAGGTGGAAGTTCTACCATATACTACACTATAGTTTTCCTTTTAAAAACCACACAAGACTTTTCATGTGGGGACACACAGACAAGCTATAGCGTTTTAGTATATTTTAAAACGTAGACTAGAAAAGTTCAGACATTAAGAAGAAATACATGAGATACTAACCAGAGCAATGTTTGAGAAATGATGCGGAAAGACACAGCCGGGCACAGCTGGGCACAATTCCCCCAGGGGAATACAACAATACCATGTGAATAATTAAGTCAGTAACTGGCATCTGCAAATATTTGGGGGGTATGTGCATTTGGACGACAGCTCAAGCAGGGACACGGAGATGGTAGGAAACCAAGGGCACAAAATTAGCACCAGCCACCGGCCAAATGCTGGTCAAATATTCAAGTCGCTGGTAGATTTGCTTCACTCACCAGCCAAAAAAAACAATGGTCTAATCTATTGAGAGACTGGTAACATGTTTACATTCACTAGCCATTTGGCCGGTGGACAAAAGAAAAGTACATTTTGCACCCTGTAGGAAACTGTGTGACGTTAAATGAACAACACAGTGACTATGTTGTACCTTGCCGAAATAATCCTCCATGTTCAACACCAGTTTGACAGCCTATGTGAACACGACGATTTGGCTGCAAGTACATTGGGTCCTTCTGAGACTATTTATCGACGGTACATATGTTAATATTTATATATATTTATTGACAGACTGTACATATGTTCTCATTCACTCGTTCAGGGATCCAGTGCAGATATCTAGGGCCAGTTGCTCAGTGTTTTACTTTATCTTCATTCTTATTTATATATTCGTATTCTTATTATCTTGGTTTGATTTTTGGAATCGTACTCTTACCTGTGACCTCCCCTATGTTTCATTCTCATTGCTCTTGCTGCAATGGACACCTGAATTTCCCCTTTCGGCGGGGATTAATAAAGGTTTATTCTCATCTCATCTTATCTTACCTTCCCGCTCCTCCTTCAGGTGGTCCGGAGCGGCGCTGAGCCTCAGCAGGCTGCTAACGTCCAGCACGGAGTGGAGGTCCTGCATCACCAGGCCGCCGAGGGGCTGCTGCCCGGACACCATCTGCTGCATCAGCAATGTCACCGGCTGCCCGTGGCACTCTGCGGGACAGGTGGAGGACACACGGGGAGTTCACAATGTGCTGGACTAGAAGGATAGGGATAGGGACTGCTGCTTGTCGCTTCATAAATTCAAATGCTGGGTTCATGGATCAATTCTAATTTGAAGACCTTTAGTTTTTCTGGGCTGCTTGTCGGATAACGCAATCAAATTTAAGAGATCACTTTGGACTCCGGTAACTTTCGATGGCATTTGCTATTATTTAGGACATTTTCTAGACTAAAGGAATAATCAAATAAAAATGATCGTTCACAATGTGCTGGACTAGAGGAAGCCAATCTAGGAGAATATTTATCATCCTTGAGAGACACGGTGTGTTGTGCCGCAAGTTGGGACGAGTATGTCATTGGGAGCAGGGGAGCAGTAATTCATCGTTTTAGCCATGACATTCAGATACCAACTTCACCCACTACTACAATTGTCAGGTAAATCCTTAAATGTATCACAATATGAGAAGTACAATTTTTAATTTGCACACAGTGATATACATTGATATAAATGTAAACGATTTTGTAATAATGGCAGTCCAACAGAGTACAACAATATGACTTGCATTCAAAACTATAAAAGCCAATAACACTAAATAGCAATAACAATCTATGACTGCTATAAGCAAACTATGTAGAGCGCTCGGGAAGGGTGGGTTTTAATGGAGAACCACTTAGTTCGCATTAGATAGCTTAAACACAAGCCATCACATGCACCACTTCTGATTGGCCGTATTCTCGACGACGTCATTGTACGTTCATGTCTGTTCAATAAAAAAAACCATTAAAAAAAACACACTTTCCAAAGTAGGAAAACACAGGTTCATAGGCTCATAACAATTTTTATGTGTCCATTTAATTTAGGCGTGGCGGTGCACCAGTTGAAGTCAGTGGGTATCATTTTTGGATGTGGACTCTGCATGGATTGATTTTGACACCCCAGGTCTAGATAGTCACAACAAAACCTGAAAGCATTTTTGGCGGGGTCAGGGGGTTTGGTTCTCATTCAAAGGACTTCGTCCCTGTGTGTTTTAGTAACTGTTCCTCCAATCTGCTTTGTTCTCCTCCTCACTGGCACACCGCCCACCCAGCTGGAATAGATCAGGCTAATTCTTGCCAAATTTGTCACTAGCTTTGTTAACAACAATGTTAGCCAGTCGTTCTAGCACTGGCATTTACAATCCAACAGAATACATTAACTGTGAGGATGGATTCCACCCATGGGCGATGAGAGATGATGATATCTTCCATACGGTACTCCAAAACAGCAGAGTCTCGAGGGGAACTGTGGATTGGTGTAGCACTTGAATCACAAGCCAAAATACCAGATGAGCTAGATTTACAGTTCTACCTGCCGCACGTCCACCAAGATTCGCCACATGGATCTTCACAGAGCTGAATGCATTTCTACTCCCACGTGTCGTTCATGTGTACAGGGGGTAGTAGAGCACTCCCGAACCCAAATGTACATGAACCGACGAACCGAGCAACTGCGGAAACTCCATTGAAAATAATTTGAAAAAGGTTGTTCAATTGTACTGCTGAAAAGTGCCGTGTTCAAAGAAAGGTGTATCGCATTCACAGCCAACTGAAAAGTTGTTACCGTGTTTTGATTTTGCCTGGTGCACTTCACTTTATTCTTGTGTCTTGCTGTTGAACAACAAAACACTACAATGGATCAATGGATACACGTTCCGTGCTCGACCAATCAGCGATCAGTTAACACGAATCTCCCAAGAGACGGGCACCACGCTGCTTATCTTTGCACATCTTTGCCTATCTTTGTCTATGCATAGGTCCTTGACAGGCAAAAGGGGCATGTACATGTCTGCCTAGCGATGTGGATCTACGTGTACATGCTGGCACAAGAACATTTGGGCGATACACTGGAGTATTTTTCATCAACTTGTTGCCAGTGTCGATTGACATGGGTGTGAAAATAAAGAAAGGCGTTATTTTCAGGAGAAAGACATTTATCACCCTACCCCTACATTTACTCAGACACGCCCACTCAAAGACACGCCTACCTACCTGTCTGCAGACAGATACTATTGGGTTTTATATACAGTAGATATACCGGTATAGCCTCCTTCAAGTATACAATAACCTAACCGCCAATTATTTAGATACTACAGTTTGCGGACATTAAAACAGCATTAGTCACTTAGAGGCTCATGCTCTAAAAACATTTAATACATACATTTTACAAATAACATCTACATTTTTAGCTTTTTGTTTGTTTTTGCCATTTATCTCCTGCAACTAGAAGGATGTCTACCCTTATCTGGAGGGTGAGTCGGGGAATGTGAAGGGCCACTTCCTGCTTGCTAGAGGCTCACAGATGTCGCCTGATGTGACCTTGATGGGAAAAATACGCCTGGCTGAGAAAGCAGACCTTTTGATCCGCAAATGAGGATGTGAGCGCCTAGCGTAATAAGTCTCTCTAGTAAATATTTAGTGAATATTTAGTTTAGTCAGAGGTATCAAAGGGTCTTCGTCATTAGGGCAGCTGGGCGATATGGCCCATCACGATATAGCATGTTTTCTGGTCATTCAATAAATAAATAGCCTATTTTTGTACACCCCTGTGTGAATTAAATACTTGATCAATGAAAAGTACCGAGTATCTTCTTGTTGTTGTTTTCATCACTTCACTGTAATGCAGCCTTTAAAACCAGGAAGAGACAACACTTATGCCATATCACGATATTACTACATCCAAAATCTAACACAATATCTAGTCTCATATCACGATATAGATATAATATTGATATATTGTCCAGCCCTATACCTTGTGGCATTCATAGTAGTACCATATATTTCGTAGCACAGTAGATTTAAGAGCAACTTTATCTTTTAAACCCCCAGGCCACCCCTTCTACATCCCCCCTACTTACCCATCTGTACATCAGGAGGGGTTGACGAGGGCGTGAGCGCGTCATCCTGTGGCACCATCTGGTGGTGGTGGTGGCCGGTGCAAAATGATTCCTGGCTGCAGCCGGAGGAGTAGGAGGAAGAGACGTACGAGCAGGAGGAGGATGAGGAGAGGGGAAAGCGCTGCAGACTGGCGGGGGTGCTGGGTGGGGTGGGCAGGGCGGAGGTGTCGTCGGCCGGGGGCACCGAGAACACCACCGGCCTGGAGGAGGGCGCCTCCCTGTTGATGAGCAGCACCTGGATGGGTGCCGTCTGGCTGCGCAGGGTCACCTGGTACCTCTTCTGGCCGCTAGGGCCCTGGGTGGCGAGAGAGGAGAGACGACATCAAATAAAATATGATGCTATGGTGTGGCTCGTA
This sequence comes from Merluccius polylepis, assembly GCA_027122575.1. Classification (NCBI taxonomy): domain Eukaryota; kingdom Metazoa; phylum Chordata; class Actinopteri; order Gadiformes; family Merlucciidae; genus Merluccius; species Merluccius polylepis. The sequence continues at coordinate 4,594,058 of JAOPJH010000131.1, read as the reverse complement.
CAGAGGGATAAAATGCTATCTGAGACGTTTTACATTGACATGTGTACGGTGGTTTCTTGGTATGCAAAAAGACAACACACATACACACAGGACAAATTTTTACTTTGTCAGTTAATGTCAGTCTAACTTTTAGTCTACAGCAACAGATTCCAATCACACGCCAACCTTACGACAACCGAAAACCATAAAATGAGCAAGGTACAAAGTATTATAAACCCAGTGGAAGAAGGAGAGAAATCCCAGTAGTGATGTATAATGTGTATCTGGCTTCCAGGAAGAGTGCAACTGGCGCTGGGACGAGAGACATTATACTTGTACCTCAAATGAATACCAAATACAAAAATCGCACATTTTTGGGGAGGAAATCCAGAGCAGACAAGCATTTCATTTAGTCACATTCATGAAGTGGAAAGTGAATGGCTGAATGCAACATGGAGCAGCAACAGGAGAAAAAAAAAAAACGACCAACCATTTCCGGAAGCGGCACCTCTAGCTGGGTCCCCGAGGGAGCCACCACCGCCAGGAGAGTGTCTCCGCTGAAGGCATTGCAGATGTCGTCATGCGTCACAAACTTATACGTTCAAGGAGGGTTAAGGGAAAGTCACACCACGGTGGACGAGAAAAGACCTGGAAAAACTAGACCAGATTAGCCGAACCTAGATGTCACTAGATGTCGGTAATTACATATCGCGAGCATAATCTGCGTGTTTGTAGAAGAATGCCCCATACACTGAACAATGTCATACGGATCACTTTTCCCTTCAAACAGTACCGGTGGGGGCCCCTTCTAAGAGGACTAGAATTACAGACGCTACTACACGAAACCCATTAGGGTTTCGTGTAGTAAATACAAAACTTTGTCTGATTCATGAATAAAGAAGTCTAGATGATGTCTCGGTGTGCGGGTTCTACCTTCAAAACATGAGCTGCTCTTAACCCAGCACCCACTGTCCACATGGGTATAGCTCATCTCTCCGTCAATGCGATTGGGCTAACGTTTACACGTTTACACATACTGTTTGTATGGCATGACAGATGACCATGTGATCAAAGTGTTCAATCAATTTCGAAGTGGAGGTGAAAAAAAGCCAACAGCTGAATCAAACCCCATTTAAAACAACTAGAATGAGGTCTCATAAAGATTCCCTAGATTCCCTAGTCTAAGGATTGCATCACCTTCTGGACGTCAACATTGTAGTATGTCACTATCATAGTGTGTACAGTTGACCCCCATCAGTGTGTACAGTTGACCCCTATCATAGTGTGTACAATTGACCCCCATCAGTGTGTACAGTTGACCCCTATCATAGTGTGTACAGTTGACCCCCATCAGTGTGTACAGTTGACCCCTATAAGCTTGAAAACTCAGTGGAAAAGGACAACAAGCGAACACCATGTTGTCGACAAATATCAATTTATCCTCAATTCTTCGATATTGAATTATCCTTCAATATTCCACATATTCACCGAAGTGAAAAATTGCTAGGTTATCGACTTTGTCCCACATGGGTTATCAAGACTGAAGGTAGACCTGTTTGACAACAGTGTTATTGTGCCTTGGCTACATGCATACTACCGAGGCCCCCAAGTAGGAAGCCTTATTATATGATATGTTGGGTTTTTTTACACTTATGATTTTTTTTTACAGTAGTTGTTCTTCTGACGATACCTGAAAGAGACAGAAGCAGTCAACTCTCCAACTGGGTGGAGTGGAGCGGATTCAAAGGTTTGGACGCAGGCAAGGCTCTTTAGGGAGCCGATAAAAAGCTACCCCCTGATTTTTTAAAAGAAATCCACATATTGCCCGTTCATGAAACTTGTTGCTGCCGCCTGGTGCGTCAGACCGTAGGTGTCACATGATCGCCTGCAGATATGTGACTTCAAAAGGATATGAGCATGTAATGGGGTCGTGGCAGAGGTGTTTGATGCTCTGCTCCAGCCAGGCCTTCCTGTCATCCAGCTCTCTCTCCTGGGTCTCCAGCTCGCAGATCTGAGCCTTCAGCATCTCCACCTGCTCCAGCATTTCCTCGCTCTGGCTGCCCATGTTCTCCCCCCTGAAGACACCAAAACGATGGATGGGGAGGGGGAGAAAGATGGTCGAAATAAATAAAAAACTGGCAACGGTTAAACTAGAAATATGTCCACCAGTAAGATGCGGTCTCCATTTATTTATTTCAATATTACTTTTAAGAAACAACAGCACAAAGTGCTTGGTTCCTTCAATCGACATATCTAGTGTAAAGTGTGTGTGTGTGTGTGTGTGTGTGTGTGTGTGTGTATGTGTATGTGTATGTGTGTGTGTGTGTGTGTGCGTGTGCGTGTCAATAACCAAACCTCCATTGGATGATATTCTTGGTCTTCTTCTCGATCAGCCCCACGCCTTCGAGCACGTTAGTGATGTCATAGATCCTCCTCTTCTGTCTCACAGCCAAGCTGTCTGCCGCCTGTCAAGTCACACAAGCCAGCCTGAACAACAAGTGTTTCTCTGTGACAGCTTCACGCGGTCTACAAGCCTTTGTTGACAGACAGCGTTACAGTTGGCATTTGAACCGCTTTTTGCAGAACATTCCTGTAGGATACGTCCATCAAGGCTACATGAATGACGGGAGGGCGGGGAGGCGGGGGGGGGGGGGACCTGT
>JAOPJH010000131.1:4572574-4584108 GCA_027122575.1 Merluccius polylepis | reverse complement strand
CGAGAACTTTGGTTCCATTCGACTAGAATGAAAACTGATCCCAGAGAACGGTCCAACTCGGTGGACATGTGTTATGAACATATGGTCTCATTTTGCGCCGGAATTGTCCTTTAATGAAAAAATATAGATATGACTGTAAGTTGTTATGGATAATTGCATCTACCAAAAAACTAATAAAAAAAAGGTAATACTAAATATACTAAAGGTATATGAAGTACTATAATTAATACTAAAATAAAAAATAAAGTAACCATCTAATATCTGAAAAAATCTAAATGATAATGCACCATTTACTGTCCAACAGTGTTTTGCATATGCAGATACTTTGTATTACTATACATTCAAAAGGGAAAACTACCAACACTATTGTGTACATTAAAGGTGCAGTGTGTAGAATCTAGTGGCATCTAGTGAAACAGACTTGGCAGAAATGTAATGAGCCCTTTATATCTCCACAGAGCCCACCAGGTTGCACTGCCAGGTTTCTCCAGTAGCCCAGGACGGACTCTAGAGGACACGTTTAAAATCATAATCGCTATCTTACTTGTAAGCAATGACCTATAGTTTTACAGACTAAATAACTTAATACAATTTTTAACTATCAAGGAACATCATCACTTGACACTTGGCTACCCGATGCCGTCATAAACGATGACATTGTTTTTGGAAGTACCTACTGGCACCTTACAGGCCACCGTAGCTTCTCCTACGTCATTGGAAAGGGAGGGGTATTCAGTCGGTTGCAATCTGCAACCTCACCGCTATATGCCACTAAATCCTACACACTGCACCTTCAAAGAGAACACTGGCAACTTGCGTTTGCTTGTTTCAGTGGTAGGTGGAGGTGAAAAGGAGTTGTCCTTCTGGGGGTCTGGTGGGGCAGCCGGAGGATCGTCAGCCGCCTTAGGGCTGCTGGGGCTGCTGGTGGATGGACCAGCGTTCATATCTGGCAACTCGTCTGGAGCAAAACACATGTAACAACACTTAAATGGATCTGAGAAAGTACGTACGGAAATGATCAATAAGCTCTACTCTTCTACAGGTCTTTAGCTCTATAGGTATTTTATTATAATGCCATCCACATCGTTCCGTTAACATGATGTCGTATTGCAGGCAGGATAGAAGAGGGTCTTAAGGTAGTACCAGCATCACATTTTGTCGCTGCAAAGGTAAAACAGGATTAATTACATGCCCCCCACCCCCATTATGCCAACAGAACGACGGATACCTAATATCCCATCTAATAACCTCTAATAACCCATAATAGTAGTACTAATAGTACTGTCATTGCTATATAGAGCCAATAGTTCTATAGGTTTCCTCTTAGAGCTCAACTGAGAAGGTTTTGCTTACCCAAGTGTTTTTTCATAATGTGGCTCTTCAGCAGACCCATTAAGCTGCTGCGATATCCACATATGCGACACTGGAAAGGTTTGAGAGTTCCAGGCCGAAACCTGGTGAAACTATCAAAGCTGTTCAGGTGAAAGAATTAGATCAACTCCAATCAGGGTGGCCAACGGTTATAATCAATCAATTGGTGAATTACAAATGACCAACCGAATCTAGACATACAAAATGGAATGTTTTACACTTTAAGCCAACTACAACACATTTTTTCATAGTTTTCACAGAGGCCTAGCATTTAGTAATACTCTACTTGAATGCAACGCATGATGGGTTCTTCCTTGATAATTATGGGAGTTTTTCCTTGTCCTTTGGGTGACTAGGTTAGGCAATATCATAAAATGTGGCCTGTGAAGCCCTATGAGACTAACTGTGAAGCCGTTTGAGACTGTCACTGTAAAGCCCTTTGAGACTGTCACTGTAAAGCCCTTTGAGACTGTAACTGTAAAGGCCTTTGAGACTGTAAATGTGATTAAGGGCTATACAATAAATAAATCCACTTACACGTCTTCTGACCAGGCCACGGACCCCGTGTCTTGAAGAGCTGCCACAGCCTCATGGCTGCGCTCGTGCACACGAAGACCTACCAGAGAAGTGAAGCTGCGGCCACAGTGTTTACAGGCCTGAGCCTTGGCACCTCTGGGCTCACCCTCAGCCTCTTGGTTTGGGCTAGTCTGGAGCTTCGGCGACAGCCTTTTCCCATCGCACTGGAAGAAAACCAAAAAACCCAGGTCGATTTAGAGAGACAAACAACAAATACTGAATAATGTCTTATTATATACTGCATAGAAGAAAAACTAATACCTCATGAAGAGACATTTCAGTTGAAATGAATATCACAATATACAATATCACAATATTGAAATTGACTAATACGCCAAATGAATTGTCCAGCTTCAGGTAGAATACGTTTGTACAAATCAACAAAAACATTTTGTCAATCATTTATGTGGAAAATAAATAGTATTAATAGACTATAAGTGGCTTACTTGAATGGATGTTGTGACAGCCACACATGACTTTTTCACAGTCTTCGTCTTTTGTTCTTGGTGGTTTTGCAGATGGCAACACAGCTCCTTAATGGTCTTGAGTTTAAGACTGCAGTGCTGACACTTGTAGCCAGCCACTGCACTCTTCTTGGACAAAAGCACTTTAAAGTCCATTTTAAAATGTGTCCTGTGAAAACTGGTATAGTGGATGCTAAGACGGTTGAATGAGCTGAAAATCATTGACTTGTTACACTTTCTACACTGAAGTGATTTGTTAGTGTCAAATACTTCAGGAGCATCCATTCCATGAGCCTTTGTGTAGTGGGAGACAAGATACATACTTTTTGAAGACACATATGGGCAGAGCCTACAATTATATCCTACATCAGTGTACTCCATTGCAGGTTCATTTACTTGGGTCCCATGCCTCACTCTATAATGTTTTCTAAGATATTTGCCTGTTAATGTTACATATGAACAACTGGAGCACTTGAATACATGACGCATTTTTTTGTTTTCCATGCAAACTTTGACATGATTAGAGAAGGCATTTTTGCTTTTGCTTACGTATTTGCAGAATGAGCACTTCATCCGCCCAGGTTGGTTCTTTATCAAAGAAGCCTTTTGCAATCCTGAGCCCTGAGCACCGTAGTATTTAGACAGTAGTTGTTTTGCAATCGCATATTTAGCTGGTTTGAGGACACTTGGAACGGAATTGCCATGGCAATTCTTGAAGTGCATTTTAAATTTTGCCACTGAGTGATGGACTTCTTTGCAGAGTTGACACAGGTATCCACCGATTCGATGTCTACCAGAGTGGTGTGACAGTGTGGTCTGTTTACCATTACAGCCTTGAGGTACAAGTGCTTCCACACTTTCAAGTCCTTGAGCTCTGACCTTTTTGGTTGAATGCTTCTTTAGGCAGTGAGTGAGAACTCCTTGCTCTGTCGTATGTACATATCTACACCACGGGCACTTATAGATGATTGCACTAACCATGTCACTGCTGTCACTCGCAGTCACAGCATGGTTATCAAAATGTAATTCCTGACTTTGCCATTTGTCAATGTGTTTCATTCCATAGTGAATCTTGAGTCCATGCTTTGTAGTGAAGAGCGCAGAACAGAATTGGCACATGTATGATTCGGAAGAGGGGGTATCTAGGGTCGAAAGACTGGGTGATGGTTCCAGTTCTTGAGGGGCTTGAGATGCAGGAATAGAATTGTCAAGAGATGCAGGAACTTCTTGGTGGCCATCTGCTTCTAGTGCATGGCTGATCTCATCATCATCCCCGCTACTGATGCCAACAAACACTGAACCCTTTTCCACCACAGACCCCGGATGCACCTTGCTATTGTGGTTTATAATGCCTTTATACGAACTAGCTTTGAAAGAACATATCTGGCATGAGTAGGTCTTGGGGTCCTTGCTTCCAGATCCTTCAGATGGGACTGGAGACCCAATGTCATTTGGCGTCTTAGAGGTGGCATCCTTGGGAGCAACATGTAAGTGATTAATGATGTGAGTGATGCTATTGTGTTTGGATCTGTGCATTTCTTTGCAATGCTCATAGACTCCTGCTGCTTTCTTGTCAGAGAAACAGCACCACTGGCAGTAGTAACCTTCCTTTATAAATCCTTTATCAAAAGCCTTCCTTAAAGTTATTGCAGTTGTTTGATGAATGAGGTGTCGTCTACTTAAATGCCTTTTTATAAGATACACACTTGAGGCAGTGTATGCACACTTGTGGCAAATATAGGGATGGATTTTTTTCACTTCCGTCATTTTTGAAACTGGGATAGAGTTTCCAGGGAGGCTTGTTTGCACATTTTCTATTTCACTTTGCAAAGGGGATGCAGGGGCAACTGAGACAATTTGATTAGCCTCAAGTTTTAACTGTTCTTCACAGGGTTGTTCATAAACTTCAGCAGTATATGCCAATACTTGCTTTTTTGCCTTCCCAACTTCAGGATGAGCTACCTTCTGATGGTCCAAAATCCTACGCAGTAAGTTGTGCCTGTAGTTGCAGAGGTGACAAAAGAACATGTCCTTCTCACCCTGCAGAATGGGAAGAGGCAGACCAGAGGACAAAGCACAAACGTTATTATTTTTAGATTTTTTCATTCGTCTGCGAATTAATGCCGTGTGAATGGAAATAGTGTTGGCTGTCGTTTTACGAGATTTCTGTTTGTGTTTCTTTCTACAATGAATCAACACCGCTTTTAAAAAATCGTTCCCATAGTTGCACTCGGGGCAAAAGAACATTTTTTCCACACGTTTTCCATGAGACAACTGGTCTTCGACTGGCTTTTTCTGTTCACACTCGCCAGCCAAAGGACCACTAGTGGGCGTTTTTTTACTAATTCGAGTACGAAAGACCATGGGGGACTTCTCTGCTTCGCCTCGCTGTGTTGCATCGGGGGTTTTTACCTCTCGGGGACTGCTGTTAACAATGCCATGTTGATTCTTTTGATGGCTCAAAATGAGAGTTGGGTTACTGTCGTTACAGACACTGCTGGGAGAGCCAGCGTCTGTGGAAACTTTGTGATGCTTCTGAGGAGTGTCAGGGACATCTTTTGGATTTACAGCAGATACGTTTTCTTCTGTTGTCAATTTGGACTTGTCCTTCATTTTCTCTGAAGAAGCATTATTATCAGAAGAGGCCATTGGCTTATCATCCTGATTTGGTGCATCCATGCTGAGAAACTCCAAACTTGTTTCAGGTAACACTAATGGTTTTTGATCGGCGACAAAACATCTGGATTGTTTGATTTGTTTCAGAGTCACACCTAATGTAGGATGTTGTTTCTGGTAGTGCACAAGCATGGCAACCACAGACTTGTGACCAAATGTACATGCGTCACACTTGTACAATTCTGCTTGGACCGCATTAGACGTAGGATTTTGTTTCGAAGGATTAGCTTCCATTTGTTTAGTTAGGGAAATGTCAGCGTTTCCATGGTGTTCTTCCTGGTTAATTTCCTCTTTAACCTGTAACTTATGGTCTTCCTCACCATCGCTAAACTCAAGCATTAATCTAGAGCTATCTGGGAAGTGTGATTTTCTTGGTGGAAATGTTGGTAATTCCATCTTTATTAAACCAAGCTTAGGTTTCTTAGGACCAGGAGTGACATCGTTATCAAGAACTCTCTTAGTCCGGTCAGGAGGTAATTGAATGCTCAGTTCACTTGGAAGACAATAAGATTTGATTGACCCACAATCGTTGTTTTGATAGGGGGCCGGACCACTTTTTCGTGAGATCAATGTTTTTTTTGCAGTATTTGCTGCCTGTTTCTTGTCGGGTGACGTCACCCTAAAGGATGGAGATTTCACATTTGGCACAGAAGATGCTGTTAAGTACTGTGTGATTTTTCCGGATCTTTTCGGGATCACTTTAACACGGCCCGCCAGGTCGGTAACAACTTTGTCTTTTGAGGTAGGCTCTGAGATACGGGAATTGCCCTTTTCCACAGCAACTTGCTTACTGGCGTTTAATTTACTCAACACGTCCGGCATCACGTTTAGCTTGTTCTCCTCGGGCTGCAACGCGGATGCACAGTTGTCTCCCGGGTGGTCGTTTTTGGGCTTCATGTGTTGTTGTCCTGCGTTGTCCACCGGTAGTGCGGTGGCTTGTCTGAGGTCATCGCACAACCCCAGGTCATGGACCTTGCCCACATGCTCCAGCAGCACCAGCTTGGAGGTGAAGATGAGGACACAGTGGCTGCACTGGTACGACTGGACCTGGGTCTGCCGTGGGACGACGTGGTGGTTGGCGGTCAGCTGGCCTGACTTGCCAGAGATGCGTCTTGAATCTATGGGGGATTGAAGATTGTGAAGACTCTCAATGTTAAAGAAACATCTGGAGTCGACAAAAACCATCGTCGAAACATGACGCCCATGCGTGCATGCATGCATGCATGCGTGAATACATACCTCGTTGCATTGTTCTGCATTCACGCAGCCAGCGATGAAGAAACGGTCAAGTTTGGTGCCTATAAAAGGCATAAATGCACAGCAGTTAACCGCTGTCCTATTGCCGTTATCTCTCTCTCTCTCTCTCTCTCTCTCTCTCCCCCCCCCTCTCTCTCTCTCTCTTTTCCATTTCAAATAAAACCTTCAAATTGTGACATTCACGACAACCAGGGGTACGAAGTACAATATGAATCTGTACATCATGCCCCCTATATAACTATACTGTTTTAGCATCATACATCTAGCCTATTGATCTGTAACGTTATCCATGCAATGCAAACGCGTAGACTGGCGGTACTTACAGGGGAAGATAAGGGTGGTGTGTGTGCACCATCTTTGTAAAGATTGTCCAATGATTGATCGGATCAATAATGCGTTTTTGTGTTGTTTTACACCGCTGTGTCGAGAAAAGTTTGCATTATTGTCCCGCGAAGCACCACGCGTGACTTCCGCAGCGAGATCCCTTCAGCCTAATAGTTCCGTTCAATAATGCTAACGTTTTATAAAATGAATATTATCCATTAGGAAAAAAAACACACTTGTTACTCAGCCTGTACGGCGATTAGTTGACATTATGTTAATAAATATAAACGCATGTTTAAATCGGCACCCTACATTTTCGTCAACAAATGCTCGTAGATCGAGAGAGAGTTAGGGTGTCGTACCAATGTAAACTCAATTGAAATAGACGTGCATGGGGAATACCGACTTGGTTATATATAATGCATCCTTTTTTTTGTTTTTGTTTTGAGAGACAGTAAGAAAACGGTCTCTGGTTGCACACGGTCGTATGCACAGACGTGCTGCTGTTTCCCCCGGACGCATTTTCCCGACGCACTCACGCGGTCCCATGGGTAAACCCATTGGAAGAGGGTCTAGTGGTCAAACAATCTCGCCTTTTGAGACGCCGTCCGTCGGCGGCGACATGATTATATCCGTCCCTTTAACTTTATCAACTTTAACGTCATCTGGGATGAATGAAGTACTACCTTAGCTCATCTTAACAGTGTGTTTGGGTCGCAGGGTCGTGGCTGATTTACCTCCCATACACCTGGAGCATCGGCCTGGCTGTGACCCCCATCTGGGCATGCTGACCCATCAATGATATGTGGGACAAAGACTTTGACCGAAAGGTTACAAACATTGATGTACTTTGTTTTGGATCCCAAAATATTGAATGATGTATGATCAAAGATTGCTTTGCATGTTCTGTTGGTATATGGAGTGAGGTTTAGTTTGAGTCAAAAAGGTACAGGTGCTGAAATTATGCTTTCACACCAGCATGATGGGAAAATGGATTTTACAACAGTAAAATAATCCCTGTATTTCCCACATAATGACTGAGCTGACTGGATGTGTTGGTGCAGGATAGCCACCAGATGCAGGCCCTTGTTTTCCTGGGAGGCCAGTCATCTCTGTTGTGCCTCAACTATTACAAGTAATGTATTTAGCCATATTTTGCTTTGATTCAGACTCAAATCACTGTAGAGGTATCTTTTAAGCAAGACGCCTAACCCATACTGCTCCCGATGAGCTGGCTTGGTTGCCTCGCACAGTTGACCCCGCCGTTGGTGTATGAATGAGTGAATGAATGAGGCACTAATTGTAAAGCACCGAGTGGCCACAGGCTAGAAAAACACGATATAAACGCAGTCCATTTACCAATCGCAGCCTTCAATGTTTTACCTTGCAGGATAGCTCTGGGAGCGGCGTTGTCTCTCTTGGTCACCTGCCCACTGATGAAGAGCGTAACCTACTGACCTCAGCTTGTCTTGGGCACGCAACACTTAATGAATTACCACCAGATCAAATATCCAAACACGCAGAGTTGCAGACACGCTACAACCTCAGTGGCTTTTAATATTCACTCATTGATCGGATCTTTTCAGGGCTGGCCTTTAACTGGGGGACACTGCTGGGGTGGGCAGCCATCACAGGTGCTTGTAATCCAATCCTAAGCAGTGTATTCCCAATTCTGAAAATATTGAAGATGCTGAATTCTGCTGTTTAACAATGTAGTGACTCCTTCTGATTCCGGTCATTCTCTGCCTGGTGGGGACCACTGTAGGACAAAGAGGACAATGTCAAAATCGGGGTGAAGTCTACAGCCCTCATGTTCTGGGAGCAGACCACATTGTGGCTGAGGGGCTTTATGGCGGCCATGATGGTGGGGCTGACTAGGTAGGGCGGGGCCCGGGGGTCGATGCTGAGCAGACTCTGCCCTACTACCTGACGCTGTCTGCGGTAGCCGTTCACCTGACGCATCGGGTGGGCACCCTGTGGAGGTCGGCGACCCGCTGTAGTGCGGCGGCTTGACGTGGGGACTTTTAATTTGAAAACATGAAAGCAAACCTTTTAATTGTATTGAAGTTCTGAAATATTACTTCCTTTGAGATGTATGCACTGGACATCAACAAACCAAGAAATTTGTCTCCAACAGAAACCTGGGCCTGAAGAACCGCAGACGTCTTGAGAAAAAGGCTCTCGTGTAGGTTCATGTTTTACATGCGCACAATAAAACGTATGTCTTTTACAGAGTGGGGATCATGAAGAATGTTTTAAAATACTGATTTATTGCGCGCCTCCTGTCCACCCTGACTTCTAACATCACCAGCCTCCACTGATGGGCCTATATAGTGTTTTGAGGGCTAAATCTGCCATTTTCTTTGTCTGCTTACGTTTGTGACGACTCGTTTAATGTAGTAGGGAGGCACTGCTTGTTCTCAACACTGCCTTGATTTCCCCTCTCCATCTCTAGTTGTCAGTTGGTCCAGATTAGATAGGTGCTGAGGTGTAAATATAAGTATAGGTGTACTTGACTCACTGAGCTACAATAATAGACAATGACACATCCTGAGGTTAAAGTACCTGCACACTTCTCAACCACTTTGTAGCACATGGACCGGGTCAGCACCTTGACCCTGACCCATTGCCGTCTGTGGAGACTGTTGTGGAGCTCCGTCGCCATCTTTGGGATCTCCTGCTCCACGCTGAGCCTCCGGTTGACCATCTCCATCTTCTTTGAGGTTCTCATGTTGTGGAGATAGAGCAGGTTCTCAACCACATCGAAAATGGGCCAGTTAGACGCCTCGACACACCCATCAAAGATCTGGACCACCACCAGAGTCCTGAGGTTTTCAAAGGGCAGAACCAGGATATTTGGTCCTGGTGGCTAGATCCCACTCTTCTGCACCGTGTCCTTGGTCTTGGACAGGCGGTTGAAGACAGTGCCGGCGAGGATGAAATCCTGGCGTTGCTGGAACGACCTCTGGACCTTGATGGTTCCAGCGTCCATCCATCTGCTGGTCAGGCTGAGCTCCTCAGAGCCCTGGAGCTTCCCCATCAGCTTCTGGACGGAGGTGACCATGTGGCTCACTGTGGCCGGGGAGTAGTGGGCTTTGAGGTCAAGGGTGACTCTCAGTACTGCACTGAGGACCATGTCAGTCAGGGCCAACGGCCTCGCCATTCCATCCAGACAGCTTTTGCATAATGGGCCAGCAGGCTCAGCAGCAGCTTGGGAACCAGGTCCACCAGCACTTTAGCTGGACTGTGCAAGGAGGCTGCGGGTTTAAAAGTCACTGAGGGCGACTCCATCCTCAGACCTCTCACACCTATCAGCACAACTGAAATGACAATATGTTAACAATTATGATTTTTTGTTTGTGAAAAGAATTGCTCAGTATATTTTCATTTTTTGTTTTGTTTTTACCATGTCTCGAAATGTCAAGATAAATAAATCAGGAATAGATCAGCTTTCTAAATAAAGAGTTGGGAGATCAGGTAGTCCTTAGGTTTCTAGGTCACTCACAGAAAGGGAAAGGTCTCCCGAGACCATGGCCCTGAGCGAGGCATGAAGGTACATGCCTGAAACTTCAATGGTCGCAGCATGAGGTTGGTGTGTACACACACCACTTCTGAACAAGTCAAAAAATAAAACAAGCTCAGTTAAAAAAAACTATAGTAAAACCACCCAGGCTAGAGGTAGAGGATAAACAAAGCACTTTGAAACAGCTTCATTCAAGTCTTCTAATCGACACGTAGGCCTAATTTACTTGCTAAATTAAACATAGCTATTGTGGTGGAGATGACCCGTGACGCGGTGCTGATGACCAATCCAAAGCGATGTTGGATCTCCAGGAAGAAGAGGCAGAGCAGTCCTGATGAAGTCAGCACGGTCAGCACGGTGGTGAGGCCCATGATGGGTGAGGGAGAGGCGACGACCACACAGCCGTTCCCGCCGTCTGGAGGTCCGCCTCCACGGAGCTTCATGTTGTTACTGTACGGTAGCCCCGGTGTTGGGACAACTGTCCAATGACTACTTAAATGTAGCACAAACTATAGGCTACATCAAAACGCTGTCACGCATAAAGAATGCTTGCTTGTGTGGTTATAAGGATATAGGGTTGTACTAAACCTGGGCATGATTGTCATCTTGTAAGAAACCCGTTTGGAGCCATCAGGGTTTCTCTATAACTGCCATCTTTACTGGCGTGTTGCCGACACTGATATTCTGTCCGTTTGCAGAACAGGGACCGCTTCTAGTCTGCTGAAATGTCTCTTCAATACACACTCGCCCCCCAGCGCCCATTGGATGTTCAACCCCGAACTCAACCAAAGCAGGCATTCATGTATCCAAGTTTGGCAACATTTCTGGCTAATTTAACTGTATAAGCAGTTATCTGTAATACATTGTGCAAGTACAGATTTGTACACACTGTCTCTTCACCCTCCTTTCCATTGAGGCACAAAACTCATACAAATTTGATAATACAAAAAAACAGGCCGCACATTGTGAACCACACATCTTAGTTCAGTGAATCTTTTTAATTCGCAGCCCACTTGCTTCACAGTGAAAACAAAAGCAAACAAAGCAAATAACATAAAAATGTATATAATCACCTCTGTATGTACTTAATTTACAATGACTGCATGGTAGCAGATCAAATATAGCCTGTACTATTTCTTTGTTTAAAAAACAACAAAACAAAGAAAATTACATTTGTACACAAATATATGTATTTACACGCATAAGAAAACACTGCGCTGTTAGTCTAATATTATTTTAGGGAAAGGGTCAGAGCTAGCCCTGCTAGCTCTCACACACACACACACACACACACACACACACACACACACACACACACACACACACACACACACACACACACA
>JAOPJH010000131.1:4472083-4482093 GCA_027122575.1 Merluccius polylepis | reverse complement strand
ATGGAGTTCACCGAGGCGGAGAGCAACATGAACGACCTGGTGTCCGAGTACCAGCAGTACCAGGACGCCACGGCCGACGAGATGGGGGAGTACGACGAAGACGAACTCGAGGACGAGGAGGAGGACCAGCCCGTCGTTCGCCACTGATCGCGTAACACGTCTGAGGATGTATGAAGACCCCCCCCCCCCCCCCCCCGCTCCCCCCTCTCTTGCCAATCCTTGTGCTAGCTCTGTGAACCAATCACTTTAAAGAAATCCATCATTGTTGTCAGACGGTGCAGAGAATAGAGCGAGTGGGTGAGCAACAAAGGAGGAACTGTGTTAAACTATGTTCTGAATGTTGCAGGTTTAGATTCCTTGTTTAGCCTATACTGTGTATCAACGTGGCCCATGGTGAACCAACACCATTTGTGCTGTTGGAGCATAGCAATTATGTGAGTATTATAGTCATTGGTTTCCCAAGTCATGCTTAGCCAGTGCCAATCAAGAGAAACAGTGTCGCCCTAAATACGGTTTTGTAACATTTACCTCAGAATGCATTTAAGTGATACAAATACCACATAAGAAAAATAAAATATTCTGTCCTATCAATGTGTTGTGTTTCTTTTAAACAATTAACATGAGGTTTAGGGATATTTTAGAAAACACGAGATGCATAACAAAACACATTGTATACAAGTGAATACTTCTATTCACTTGTATACAATGTTATTACAAAATATAGCCTAAAACAGTAACTGACTTTTTTAATGTCTCGCTGGGACAAATAATACAAAACATTCCTAAAAAATGTGATGAGGTTTAACAAATGTGGACTTATTCATGGTACTGATCTGTTTTCGATTTAAGTAACAAGTAAACTATGTTTTCGCTATCCTTAGCAGTTGTGGGAATATCATACACAAGCACATGTGTTTGAGCAGTACTGTAGTTTGGCTGAAATAGATAATAAATAAATCATGTCAAAGAAAAAATCATTTGGGACCGACAACCGAATGCAGCACATTGTTTTTAACTGTTTAGCTTGCTTTTTCAGACCAATCACAGCCAGTTGACATCCACGTACCCCGTGGATGTTATCAAATTAATAAATGTGACTTTCAACCTCGTAGCCAATCAAAAAGCAGACAGGCCCTTAGAGAGAACAGGGAGAGTAAGGAGGTGACTGTTTATTTTAAAAGTTTAGACTAATAGCTAGCTTTTGAAATAGCAAATGTTGCATGTTGTAGCTTTAACTTTAGTGTTTTCATATTTGCTGACAGGAAAACTGTCAAGCAACTTCCACATAAAAAATGTCCATTGTTCGCAGACCAGTTTCTTGGCTCAACATTTATAGTGAGAAATGTGCATTTTCTTTTCATAATCTTCGTTCTGTGAATGTATATGATGTTTAGTTTGTTAGTTATTACGAATGATCCCTGCCCGATCGGTACTGCGCATGTGCAACTCTCAACAAAGCTGAGATGGCTCCCAGAATAGACGCCATGACACCGCAGCCAAAACGCTCCCTCCCATTTCAGAAGCGGAGCGTTATGGCCGCCGATTTTGATGACTTGCTCCGACCCGGTATCACGCCTTTTCGTGCTCATTGTCACGAAAATTGAATCGTGTCCCGGAGCACGATTCAATAGATACATTTTTGTGGGTTGTCCATTATGTGCGCTTAATTTTTTTTGTCCACTTGGTGTCAGTGTAGGCAGATTATGCGGTCACTTCCTGTTGGGCTAAATTGGGATAAATGTAGACCCCTATTTTTGGTGTGTTTTATAATCTTCTGATGACCTCTGAAATACCCATTTGAATCACTTCCAGTTGGGCTAGAGCCACCAGATTGATAATAGTATCCCTTTAGACCCTCTTACATATAAAAGTGTACTTGAACTCAAGGTCACCCTCCAATTACACCACTTCCTGTTGGGCTAGATCCTCCAAATGTATAATTTTTTTTTTTTTACAGTTTAATGCCCTGATTCATATAAAAGATACCCCAGGTGTCTATCTTATTCCCAAGTCATTCTAGGCACCTATTCATGGTTTATTCTAGTAAGGGGCGTGGCTAGGGCCCCTTTTGACTTTAGGTCCCCAAACGTTAGAACCTGGTCCCCACTCCACATGTGTTTACACACCTAAAAAACACAAGTTTCTATCTCCATCCCACCAGAAATGCCATTTTACTCCCATTGACTCATGTTGCCGGTCACAACACTTTTTGTGACCTTTCGAGATGGTGAGAGACTTTTAAACCTCACAGAAAGAAAGTTAGCCTGTATGGGTCAGTTTGTTGTCAGAGCTTCTCAGAAGTGTAACCTGCGAGTCCTATTCGCTCAGAATGTGGTTGCAAAAGGCCGATTTGGAGATAGGAAGGTCTCACCACTCTGAGATTTGATACCCTTATTACAGGGCCCGACTGGGACCCCCACACGGATATTGGCCCTCTGTGACCCCGGGGATTCGTGCCCCGTTATTATGTGGCGTACTTTCGATCCAACAGACGGCCCCTCGCACGGCCCCCTTTTGGCTGAGAGACTTAAAATATTTCTACCAAGCTATCCCAAGGCACCCCCTGGTTGACTGGTCCAGAGGCCGAATTCCTATCTCTTTCCTACTAATTTATATGAATTTATAGCAACAACATTTAATCTCCAATGTTTCCAGTTTCAGTTTCAGTCCAGTTTCAATTGAGCATTTGATGGTGCTTTGTGAGTCACTTCCGGTTGGGCTACAGCCACCAAATTGATAATCTTATATGTCCTTTAGGCCCTGTTTCATCTATAAGAGACCCCCTCCCTAGGTCACTCCCAAGTGCACTTGACCTCTGACCTCTAATGGTGTTCTTCTGATGACCTCCTAACCCATTTCCATCGCTTCCGGTTGGGATAGAGCGATCAAATTTATATTCTTATATGTCCTTTAGGCCCTCTTTCATATACAATTGACCCCAGGTCTCTATCGTAATCCCAAGTCATTCCCCCCATTTAAAAAAACCCATTAGAATCACTTCTGGTTTGGCTAGAGCCCAGCCATTTTAGGTGGCTCTATTCAGCCATTTTGTTTTGCTTTGTGTTAAGCTTCTGACACACCTAACTAGTATTGCATGAAAACGTGTTAACTTGTATTGTGTTAACTTGTGTTGTGTGTATGATGTATGTCAAAACAAGCAGAATTCTGTGACCTAATAAGACAAGTTTGTCTGCTTTGTCCCATCAACACACAAAAAACCTGTTTGCAGAAGCATTAACGTGCAATGAGAGAACATGCGTCCCTTGTTAAATGTTAATGCTTCCCTTTGTAATGAAATGTGTTGACTGTAGATCTAATCAAATCAGTCTCAAGCCCACCACCAATAATGCAACCATGGAAGTTTATTATGACAAGAGTTGCAAACACAAAAGTGAAACAAACATATATGTCTTAGAAACACCACTCTTCCACGACCAATACACATGGCATAGCCCTATAGTGTTAGTCTAGTGAGAAAATCATTATAACAATTACATCATCATAATAACAAGTAGCCAAAGAAAAACATTTGTTGTTCAGTGTCATTGACACTGAACTAAAACCAACAGTGCTTTTAGATGGAGTTACAATAAATCTTTATTGAAAAACAAAGCATTACACAACTATTCTCCATTTATTTTAATTGCCAGTAAATTAAGAAATCATATACACACATTATCACAGATTTAAAAAATGCAATTATTTAGCATAACATTTTGTGCAAATTCAGTACAAACAACCTGTTTCTTAGATACATTTTAGTACTACAAGCATTTAGCCCTAAACCTTTGCTCTGATCACCAGGAAGTCTCGAGATCAACAGTACAATTAATAACCAGCAACCAGTTTCAGCCCAAAATGAACAAAACAAAACAAAGCAGCAATCATTACATTTGTTTAAAACCCCTATTCATTAAGGCATACTGTCAAAATACTATTTAATTACCCAAATGCTGTTCTCTAGGTTTTTAGATTAAAGGGAGTGCTTTAATAATGTCTGAATTGCACATAACCTTTGATTATGTTTGGGTTTGGCCTACTGACTGACTGTTATGCATGTCATGTGGCAAGAGTTAGAACAGTTCAATATTCACCCGTTTCTCTTTCCTTATTTATACAGTATAGCCAGAAGAATCTCGTAACATGCAGTTTGGCTGCTTTCTGTCTATTGACAGAGTAATCATATCTGAGTCTTCTCCATATAGGCCTATCATTACATTGAAGATTTAATAATTTAATTAATGACTTACTGTTCATGTGCCGTTAACAGGTTTTCGCAAATTGTTGCATGTTGTGGTTACAGAAAACATCTAGGTAGGCCTACTTGGATGATTGATCGTGACAGAAGATAAAGTCTTTGTGGCATGTGAAAAAGGCACAACAAGCAAACGTGGCACTAAGCTCTTGAACTTGTTTCAACATTCCTCTCAGTGACAGAGATCTTTTGATGTTGCGTAACAACTTTTTGGCTTCCACCAGCTACGGGCGTGGTCGTCATGACAGAGTCCTTGTATGACCCCGCTGAGGAACCCTGCTGGGACCTCACCGAGAAACTCTGTAAACCTTGACCTCTGACCTCCAAACCAGCCTCTGCCAGACCCTCCGGCAGAGCCATCTGCACTAAACCTCGATTGCCTCCAACATCTGCAGACACTAAGCCATTATCCAACAGTATCACCTGCTGCCTAGATAGGGATCCGCCGGCACAGCCACCTTGAGACACCCCTTGGGCCACGGTTAATTGCCCTGTCGCCTCGATGACCATCTGCTCCGACCCCGGTGAGATGACCTGGCCACCCACTCCCACCTGCCGCTCTACGAGCACCATGCCCTGGGAGCCATGGAGGCCTCCCACCTGCATCAGCCCTTGACCCAGCCCCACCTGACCCACCCCCTGTTGGGCGCCTCCCGCCACCAGGACCATTTGAGGACTGTTGTCGACCATGTACATGGGGGCGGCAGTGTTGTACATGGGGGCGGCAGTGTAGTACATAGTGGGCGGCTGGATGAGCATCGTCTGGCTAGGAATCACAACGTTGTCATGGAACTGCATCCTTGGGATGGTGGCTGTTCCCTGGGTTCCCCCCTGGACCAGGCTCCCCTGCACCACAGTGGAGGTTCCGGCGACCACACTCGAGGTGTTGTGGGTGCTGAGGGTGTTGTGGGCGTTGAGGGTGTTGAGGGTGTTGAGGGTGTTGACGTTGTCCCTGTCTCTCACACTTTCTGTGTGGGTGTGAGTGTGGGTGTGGGTGGATGGCCTGGCTGGTGACACTGGCCTGGGACACGGTGAAGGTACGGACAGCCCCACGTCCACAGACGTCAAAGTCGAGCCCCGGCAGATCTCGGCCAAGGTTTTAAACTTGGGTCCGAGGTCGTTGAGAAATTGGAGGTCATCATCATTTTCCAGCAGGCTGCAGCATCCCACGGAGCCAGCGGGGGACTCCTGGCCCTCGTAGACGAACGTCTGCAGAGCATCCTTCTCCTGGGACTGTTGCGCAGCATGGCCAGCTTTCTACAAATACACAGCAAGTACAGGTAGCAGTGTCAGTTCTAATGACATTTCAATAAAGTAATCTCGGATCCAGCAGTCCTCCTTTTTTTTTGGGGGGGGGGGGAGACTGCACAGAGGCTGGACAGAGTTCAACGAATATGAAGTGAAAAAAAGTGAAACGCCCCATTTACCCAGATTTCAGCTCATCTGCTATCAGACTTTAGATGATTAATTTAAAGTCTGATATGTGTCTGCCACAGCTTTTGCTATGATACAAAATGACAAATGGCAAGATATCTTCCATGATTGTACAAACAAATCGTTTTGAAAAAAAGGTGTGCAATTTTGCAATGGCTCACATAACCTTTAGAAATGTGAGGTTTTATTGAATCTCATCTGCAAAGTGTAAAACCTTTGCGACCTTTAAAATGCCTCCTACCTCTAGATAGACTGGTGTCTGAAAGCTCATGTTAGTGTGTTTGACTCACTTGGGAGTAGTACTCGTGCAGAAATCCCTCAGACAGCGCCATGCCGTTGTAAATCCCATCTTTGTATCTGGAGTGCTGTTGCGATGACTCGTGTTGCGTTTGAATGGTTCCTTTACCCCAGTAGTCCACATCCATGCCCCCCTTGCCTTTCTGGTGAAACTCACTGTAGTGATGCATGCTGCCAGAGTAGTGGCCAGTGGGCACTTTCATTCCCCCGTACTCCGCATCTTTGTTGTATTCCACTTCTGTCTTGATCACAATAGGACCCCCCTATGATAGAAATTAAACATTTCCAGTCAGAACGGTAACACTATTGACCCGTTTCACAGAGGTGTCATCGTAGGACAAACACAAGTGTTGCGCTTATCTTCACTAGTTGAGTCTACTACCCATGCCCGGAGCAGACCCATAATGAGTGTTATGGCGACACCTGTGTTTGTCCTACGATAAACAACATGAAACATTATCAATGCTCGACATTGCTGTACAAATTGCCTTTGTAAATGTCTCTCAGTGTATGTTTTGGATCTTACCGGATTGATGTCTAGGAGCTTGTCTTCTCCCCGTCCTTCTGTATGGTATGCAATCAACTGTTCCTTTGCACCAAAGGGAATAGCCTGGAATTTTCCTTTACCTCCCATGCCTCCACACAGACAAAACAGCAGCAGCAGGGGCACCACTGAAATACATGTTACCAAAAATATGCCATTAAACATCTTTTCGAAAGGTCTGGTTGTAAGTAAGCATGTGTTGAAAAGCAATGACAAAATTCCTAATATGAGTCTAAAATGTTTCTGTAAAAGTCACACTCTGCCATGGCGAGGAAAACATTGCCTGTTAACTGTCAAATCAAGCTGAAAAATAAGTTGAAACTTGTATGTAGCACACAAATGTGTGTAACATACTACTATGTACACACTATTCACACAGCTGAAACTTGACCACATTCCACATGCTTCCTCAGTTCCCCTGGACATGCTAGCTTTGGTATGTTAATGTGTTACTTTTAATTTAAAAAAAATTTCATACATTCCATGCTATGCAAGAACCTTATTTACATTAGTGACTGGCTTTTTTTTTAAAGGGCCATTCACAAAACTCTGATATGAGAGATGTGTCATTACGTTATGTCTCAAAAACATCCACTACGATTACGATTCGGTGTTGATACTGGGTATTCCACATGTGTATCACGACTGGCAATACTGCATTCTCAGTGGGGTTTCAGTGACAGTCACAACAGCTAATGTACTCACGGAGCAGCAGCAGTAGTCCCAGTAGAAATAGGAGGATGCCTGAAGCGCCGAATGTGGTGGTGCTAGTTCCACGGTCCACGGCGCAGATCTTCGTGTCTACCAGGCAAGTGCACACCGTCAAGTCTATCACCTGGGCGGCTCTGCATGACTTGCCCTGCTGGTCCTTGGTCTCTATTGCTACCTGATAGGTGCCTGGCCACAGGTTGGCCTGGTCGCGCAGAATGGCGGTCGTATCTGCGCAAAATGTCCAGAAGGAACAGAAAGGAACGTTGCATATTTTTAGATGTGAACTATGAGCAAATGTCTTGTTGCAACATCAATGTATAAAGACTTCTTAACAATTTCATGAAACACAAGGACTGAAAATATTTTGAACAACACTATCTACATTGAAAAAAATGAGGACTTACCATTAAGCTGCTCCGTTGTCCAGGTTTGCTTATTTTCAGTAATCACCCTGAACTCAAATGGTGCTGAATTTGGGAACTCATCTGGGTCTACAGCAGTAACGTAGACCACGTGTTGATCAAGACACATGGTATGGTTGGTATATGTAAGTTCTGGACAGTTGTCATTGAAGTCCTTCACTTGAATGGCTATGGTTCCTGTGGCGGTTTTGGCGGGCGTCTCTGGATAGAATAAGATTGGAGAATGCATAATACTATTCCAGTGATTCGATCGTTTCAATAGTAATATAAGAAATCCATGATACTGGTTGTTGAATGAGAACAATTAACGGCACGAACTGCACTTACCTTTTGTGATGCATATGATTTTAGCATAGTATGTTCCATTGATCAAGAATGTAGACTCTCGATCAGGAAATTTATTCAACTTAATGTCGGCTGTTTTTTCATCAATAGTCAACCAGTTGTCGACATCCTCGATTTTGGCGTACCTGCATGCAAGAACATTTATATTTACGACGATAACAAAAAGACTCCTCTGTACTCTTAGGATATGGGACTGCTGGGCCTCACCAAACATTGGTTGCGATTTTCAACGTGTCACTGTCTATGGCGGCGTAGTTGGTGATGACCTTGCTGATGCTGATGGAGCTCTTGTCCTCCGAGATAGTCACCACCTTGGTGCTGGGCTGGAAGCGGGGGCCTTCTTTCTGGTTGTCCACGTTGATCTTGACGCCGTAGGTCTTCTGGGTTTCGACCACTTGGCCAACATACTGCGCTTTGTTGATAATGACAACCACCAGGCTGACCACTTTGATTTGCTCGAAGTCCAGCGGCTGTAGGGTCAATCAAATTCA
This sequence comes from Merluccius polylepis, assembly GCA_027122575.1. NCBI lineage: Eukaryota > Metazoa > Chordata > Actinopteri > Gadiformes > Merlucciidae > Merluccius > Merluccius polylepis. The sequence goes on along the minus strand of JAOPJH010000131.1, from coordinate 4,473,594 downwards.
ACAGGAACAACAAACGTCAAAATAACATTACATACACAAAATTATATCAGCCTATCACATCTCTCCTTGCATGTCTGTAGGCCTGTCTGTATTTGTGTGTGTGCATGCATTTCAGGCCAATGTGTGTGTGTGAAGGTAAACAACACGTACCTATACGCACGCCTAGTTATCCATCAAACTGTAAGGTGGGCTGATGTGGCGTATGTGTGCGTATGAGATTACATGTATAGGTAGGTGTGGCATATGTTGCACTAAATCAGGTTTAGCGGACGCTAAGTGCGGTCGCGCGCCCTATCTAGTCGTGTGAACGCCACATCGATATGAAACGACAACCGCCGGCGCGACACCTACGTCACATGTGTGTAACCCCGGTGTCTCCATTGTGAGTCTATGTAAATTGTTGCCGTGTGTGTAGAGGTCAGATCTTAGACGTCTTAAGTAGGTGCTAGTGAGCCGTTGTGTGCGCGCGTGTGCATGTGCGCGCGTGTGTATGAACAGGCCATCTGTCGCTGTGTGTATGTGTGTGTGTGCGCATGTATGTGTGTGTGTGTGTGCATGTCAGAAGGGAAGAGATGATGGTTATTACCTCGTCCCCCCACAGTGTGACTGTCACCACTTTGCCGCTGGTGTCCATTAGGCCGAGGCATCTCTTGGAGACCTCTCTGCCCATCCTGGTGGTGATGCAAGACACCTCGCTGGCGCTCTGACACACACCGATCACATCTGCCAAAACACACACGACGCTTGGTTATCACAGCGACACTTTGTTATCACCAGTAACCACACCCACACCTGACAGCCAGGTGGAGACGTAAACATAATAAAGGCCAAGCCGAGTCACAGAAACCTTGTTTTTTTTTAAGGGTGGATAGGGGATGGAGGAGAGAAGAGGGAGGAGAAGAGAGGAGAGAACAGTCGAGAGGAAAGGCGACAAGAAGAGAGTAGAGAAGAAGTGAGAGGACAGAGGAGAGGCGAGGAGAGGCGAGGCGAGGAGACGCGAGGAGAGGCGAGGAGAGGAGTGCAGCATTTATCCGGAGCTTTTTAAAATAGAGTGGAAGCATAATGTCAGGTCGTAGGAAGGAGTGACAGAAGCATCCAGAACAGGGCGGGGCCTGGAGGTGATCCCACGGCCCCCCGAATGACAAACAAAGGCCCTCGCTCATCTTTCATGTCTTTGTCCAAGAGCTGAAACACTTCAGTTGGGGTCAACACACTGCCTACCTAGTCAATACAACCATCAGCGACGCTAAAGAACCTGACTGAGCTTTCCCAGGCTGAAAAAAACACACAAATAATTTAACAAAATATACAAAATAGCGATTCTAAACTAATTGAATTGCAAAGCAATAGCGATCTGTTTTGGTGCATGGGCAACTCATTCATGCATATTATAAACAAAGAAAATCAATCATTAAAAAAAAAAAAGAAATTGAGATTAATTTTGCATCCAACACTTTTTTTTCTGTTTCTCTGCTCATCGCTCGGGGGGGGGGGGGGGGGGGGGGGGGGGG
>JAOPJH010000131.1:4380781-4393817 GCA_027122575.1 Merluccius polylepis | reverse complement strand
TGTGTGTGTGTGTGTGTGTGTGTGTGTGTGTGTGTGTGTGTGTGTGTGTGTGTGTGTGTGTGTGTATGTGTGTGTGTATGTGTGTGAGTGTGTGTTGAAGGGTGGGCTGATGGAACAACATATTGCTTTGAAAATGATCTCGTCTTCATAATGAGAAAGGTTTGTTATTGCTAGGCTATGCCTTCAGTGGATTTTCTCATATGCCATGTTTTGATTTGCAGCGATAGTGAAACTAGTGGATTGTATATTATATCTGGCTTACGGTATGCTAAAGCTAGAAGGCCATTATTAGATAGAGCATTATTAGATAATGGTTATTAACCTTTTCAAACAGCAGCGTTGCATGTGATGTGTTTTGGGATGTCTGTGGATGTGTGTGTGTGTGTGTGTGTGTGTGTGTGTGTGTGTGTGTGTGTGCGTGCGTGCAGGTGTCTTTTCTGTATGATGCTGGAAGTGAGAGAAATCTAATCTCGTTCAAATGTATTCTACTTTCCATGTTCTCCTCTCGAGCACAGTCATAACAAACCCTTTTATTCAAAAAAATAAAAAGGAATTTATTGAACTCCCCGAACATCAACTATGCGGACCTTGACATAGAAAACCTGTGGTGAATGAGAAAGCGGCAAATGAGAGCCATTTCTAGTGCATTTGCCCAAACTCATTAGCCCCACTTTTATTGCCTTGCAGAGGATCACATTCCCTTTCTCACTGGGGTTATGCGCTGGGTTCAACAATATTCACATTAATCAAGCGATCAATTGCTATTAGATTGGTGCGCTGCACCGACTCACAGCGGGCACATGTGGCCCCCAGCTAATGCGACAATCCCTGCAGTCAGCGAAGACCCACCGCATGACTCGCCGGGAGAGGAGTCTGCTAGTGTCAAAGCCTGCAGTGGAACATCTTTGCCACTCTATTAGCACGCTCCTGGCATTGAGACAGTTGCTGAAACCTCCTTCACCGTGGAATTTCAGTGGTGCTTCAATTAATACGATGAAATGATAAATGGGGTCGACGTATGTTGCGCCTCTTTTGGCATTGTGGTAAGCCTGTGGAAGCGTATGTTAGAATGCTAATTCATAGCTTCATGAAAAATGCAATGTTTATTTCACACACACACACACACACACACACACACACAGACACACAAACACACACACGCAGGCACGCACGCGTACATGCACACACGTGTGTGTGTGTGTGTGCATGTGTGTGTGTGTGTACACACACACACACACACACACACACGCACGCATACATTTACAAAGTCACACACAACTCTCAGGTTTCATTGTTAAAGATGCATAAAAGACTGAATGAGTCGATGAGCCCATTTGGCATGAGAGGAGAATAATCAGAGCATTACTGTGGCCCGTAGAGAGCCGTTATTGAATGCATAACAATGAAGCTTGATTGGAATTGATAACAGCTTTAAAGCCTAGGTCGCTCCTTTCCACTCACTAATTTGCTCCAGTGCCACCTTTGACATGCTGAGGATTGCCAGTGGGTAGCAAGGTAATTAGCCAATTGTTAACAAGGGGTCAACATGTGCATGCTCATACCCGTAGGAGAAAGCTCCAGGTTAGCTGTTTGATCGTTGTTCTCTGACTATGACAAGTGAGAGGTGCCACGATGGGATGTGCTGCCCATGCATCTCGTAAATCGTCTTTGTTTCTGACCCTGACTGCCTGCTTACTGTAATGCCCAGTTCAAGTGATCCCACCTCAACAGACTGTCGGGGTGTCAAAACAAACACACCTCTTCTCATTTACACTTTTGCTTCCTTCTCACAAAGTGTGTGTTATTGTGTTATTAGGGGATATACAATAGATACATATTCACACAAACGGCTAATAAAAAAACACAGCGGAAATTCAGTTACCCTAGACATGCGTTAGCCTGTTAGTCCTATCCATGTGTATGGAAAATGCTGGGAACATAATGGGGAAATGCAGTGGCTTAGACATAAACAAACAGAAAAAGGCAGTTAAAAACAATTACATTGGGAGAGTAGATCCACCGTGACCACGGTGAAGGGGTCACGCCAGGCAAATTGAAGTCATTGTATTCAAATAGGTGCTGCTCACACTGCTGTCAAACACCGGAGTGTAAAGTCCTGGAGTGCCACTCAGTTCTACCCAATATCTTTTCCATCCCAAACTATTTTAAACCCAGAACATAGACCCACACATCCAGGCTTCAAGGTGCTGAAACTACACCTTTGCCTCTGCTAGGCTTCTCGACCGGGGTGCTAGCAACTCTACAAACAATAAAAGGGTTTTTCCCTTGACACGCGCACACACCTGTACACTTTCACATGTTTTCACACACACACACACACACACACACACATGCACACACCTGTCCATTTTCACATGTTCTCAGGCAAACAAACTGCAGGTGAAATTATTGGAGAGGGTTTATATTACTTATAAACCCTCAACTTCTTGACGTTTGTCAAATGCCAAGACAAAAAGTAAACTCAAATCCTCCATTGGCTCGAACGGCGTGACAAACACGAGAGGTCATTTAGTAACACATGCCAAATGCCATGGAGGTTAGTGGTTTAGAAGCAGGTCTCCCACAAAAGTCAAACCACTCTGGCTAACTGATTTATCCTTAAGTCCTTAAAAGGCAGGGGGTGGCAGCAAAGTACACCTTAATCATGTTTAAAAATAATTATATTTAGTCCAAATCCTACTGGTCTCCCTATTGCATCACCTCTCGACAACGCTTCCACTTACAAAGGGAAGGACCAGAGGCCAACCATCTTGATACGAGTATAACTCTTGATACTTCCATGATATCCTAAGAACGTCCCACAGCTTTCAGATATACCACTCACAACAAGCCCGACCCACAGGCCTAAGTGCTCCTTGTGGGGCTGAAACACCGCCAAGGGATCTCCACGAGGGACCACAGATCCCTGCATAATCGGCTGTGTTCCACAGCATTTTGTATATGACGCATTTTCTATATTTTCACCTCTAGCGAGTTCAACACAGCCCAATGGAAACCCATCAGCATCAACTTAGTGTTGTTGTTGTTGCTGTTCTCTCTGGACAGAGTGTGTGGATTCAGGTACAGTGGGCAGAAAACACAATCCTTTATTTGTATTTGTTTTACCTTTATTTTACCAGGAGAGCCTTTTGGGGTTAAACATCTCTTTTGAAAACGTGTCCTGGCCAAGATAAAACAAGTCACATAAAGTTTTGCCATACAACAAATAACACATTGCAGTATAAGACATATTTTGGGAGAGTACAACAATCCAATTCACAGAGCTTCACCAGAAAAGTCCATACTAAAAGCATTTACAGGGTATTGAGGCCAACTCTACGTCCTTAATTAATTATTTCAAAACATTAAATGGAACAAGTTCTTTCATTTTGAGCTCACCCTGAAGCAAATTCCAAACAGAAAGAACTCAGCTGAAGGCTTTTTCCCCTATGTCTATGTGAGCTTTTGGAACAGATATAAAGGACATAGTCCTGGGTTCAAAGGGAATGGGATCACAAATATGTCCAAGAGCACGTCTTCATTGACCAATGGGGGTCTCTCCCATCGCCATGGGTTGACTGTTACTGTCCCCACGATGGTTTCACTTCAGTTTTCCTTACTGCTAATAGTGTGCTGCTGGACAATAAATCTCCATGCTCCATAATACCCCTCAGTCTGCTGGTGTGCAGAACTGATGGGATTGCAGAACTCCCAGAGAGTCGATGTCAGCGGCTGACATCCTACTGTCTATTCTCACAAGTACATTGTGTCTGCTGAATATGGGGACGAATCATTTCTGAATAACCAACGCTACAGACAAGCTTGTTAGGGTCCCCTGCTCCATGAACCATTTCATTTTCGGATTCACTTTCACCTGGGATCCAACTTTTTTACAATAATGAATGAATTATGATGATTGTATACCGTGACGTGCTGGTTTCAGTCATAGAACGTAGATTTCCTCATGTTGTTAAATAGCCAGCCCTGACTTCTAGAACTGGTGCCATTAAGATTAATAGTCTGTGATACAATTTGAAAGTAACCACTTCCAAAAAAATGCATAAAATGCTCGAAAGGCTCCCACTCTGTTTGCTGATAAGCATGTTATACAAGCTATTTAAACTAGACATAGCTGTAGAAAGAGTGCACTGTGAATGGATTGGCAGACTTTGATTGCAAGTCATCCAAATATTTTATGAGAGTGTTTGTATGTATTCTTGCATCCTAATTTGGTTATGTTAGAGGATCTAACTCTCAAGGCAAACAATCTGCAATGAAAGTGCAATAGGCTTCAAAATTTTGTGTAGAAAGGGAAACCTAGAGGACAACATGCCCATCTCATTGGAGAGACATTGATTGACTTATGTGTTAAATTAGCAAAATAGACAGTCTTTTGTTTATTGGCAGATATCACTGGACGCATAACTAGAACATTAATTTGCTATGAATAGACCAAATTCAAATTGGGTTATATTCAGATACTACCAGCTGTCTTATGGTGTTCCCGAAATCTTCCAGAACACAATGGATGAGATTCTTCAAAACAAACACCATGTGGTGTGCTTTTTAGATGATATCTTACATCACCACACCAACATTAAATACCACATGGAAATCCTGGGCTGAAGTGTTGAGAAATTGTGTCTAAGCGCTAGGGGTTAGTTAGGGCTAAGGTTAGTTATGGCAAAAGTAAGCAAAAGTACGATTATTTCAGGGTTTAATGGAGCATCTTCCACGTCGCATGATAGAGGCCATATGGCTTATAAAAGTCAAGGTGGCAGCCCTTTTTGAAGCACCACTTCACAAATATATGTCAAATGTGTCTTCTAAATCGCCATAACTATAATGGAAACTATGGAACAAATTGCTGCATCCACTCCACGAGAGGCTCCAGATCCATATCAAGTGGAAATGACCTTCACCATGGGAACAGTCATTCAAGAAGTGCTAGCCGCGTCTTTTCAGAGCAACTGGTCGGCACTCGTTCCGACTGACAACTAGACTAACATGTTACTCTACCACATATGTTAGCGTGGGGACATAGGGGTGGGACCAGAGGGGAACCACCCTCAGAGAGGGCCTAAGATATTCTAGATATTCTAATTTTATTTTATTAATTCAGAATTTGACAATCAACATCTAAACAAAAATGTTTCTGAGGAAATAAACCCTTCAAACCTGCCTATTCAATTTGTGTTGGAATGTGAAGAGTTAAATGAAAGAAGCCTCTTTGTCAGCCTATCAGAATTTTGCTGACTACAGTTGTTGGGAAGAAAATGCTATGCAGCTCTGTAATTGGTGGTCCCGCTCTATTCACAGAGGGTCGAGTAATAGTCATTTAATGAGAGACTCATTTCAAATGACAGTAAAATTAACCAATCATATCTTCCCTCTAAATGGGTGGGCTTTGTATCACTAACTTTATGACAAGTTCTACCCACTGTGAAGGGACATGAATCACAAGCTAATAAGCTAGCTTGCTTATGGGGCATGATTTGGTTTACTTCACGATGGCGGCTGCCACGAGTAACGTAGCCGCTAGTGAGGAGGACATTGTTTCTGATTTATTGCTACGCCGTTTTCTAGGTTAACTTTTAATAAAAATGTTGATGATGCGATTATTTGTCAGGAGGATTTGCATTTTGCTAAAGAGGTAGCTGTGATGGTGTAGTTTTGGTGATAACTCTCACTGTCTCTGTGCTGTTTGCTTGTTGCATTGCTGAGGCTGGACTAGCGTATTAATGAAAGTTTTACAACTGGAATTGCCAAAGGTAACTTTTGCAGTACCATAGAGAGGACACAGTAAGATAAGCTGGTGGTTTGCTTTTTTCCTGATGGGGGGAATGGGGGTCAGAGGGCCAAGGTTTAAGAGTCACGATTTGCTACCTGGTGGGACGGACATCTCAATTGTTCATGTCAATATCCATGAAAGAAAACATATGGACACATTGAAAAAGGCAGCCCTTAGTATTAATTAATGTTGGTCAAAAAAATAAAATAAACATACATTTCTGGGCTTCATGGTAGCCTAGAGGTTTCAAATCAAGCAACACTCCAGATTAGTGTGAATTCTCTAAGCCTATTTGTATGAGATTCCCCAAACTACGGATATATGGATATTGTGGCAGTTACCATTCTTCAGGTGTAACTAATGGACAGGCAGCCTGTCCATTAGGCAGCCTGTCCATATCTCTGAAATAGATGAGGAAAACACAACAACACTAAATCCAGTTCTCTCAAAACCGTTGGACCTTAACCCTAGCACACCGGCCCAAATATATTAAAGATGAAAGCCAGCATCCATACTTAGAGAATAATCTATTCATCAAGGATGTGGGGAATGGAGAGTTATTATAAAGCAGGCTTTATATGACTCTAAATAAAGGACAGCCCGGATAACACACATTAAAATACTGTATGGGCCAAATCTGGATGAGAAAACCCAGCAACCCCAGGGCTGTTCATAGACATTTTGAGGGGCAGAAACTCAAACTAACAATTAGCCTATTAGCCTATAAAAGCAGTAAATATACATACACACAGATACAGACATGTATATGCTTGTATTAATAACAACGTGGCTCAGACAAGATATTTGCCGCAGATAAACTGTGAAATGTTGCATCTTTATGGGTGATATGGGTGAAAGGGTTTCACTTCCTGAACTTTGCTCACTGTAAGAGATGTGTTAAAGGGTAACAATACTCTGCGTGCAGCGTATGCAATACTTTTGAAGTGACAAGTGGTTTGTAACCAACCAGCCACTGCCAAACGTTTGCTTCCGGGGTAACGCACCACGGGGATGTGGTGTGTTAGCCCACACCTAAGCAGTAATCAACAAACCACACAACCTGGTTATTGTTTCGGTTATTGGTTATTGTATTGTCATTTAAAGTCGATGGAGAGTGTTTTCTACTCTAGTTGATGACAGCCGAATAACACATCTACCACTAGAGAAACCTTCATGTTCTTCCAAGGGTGCTTGCATTCCTTTCTTCACTTCAACACACGTTCACTCATTCCTTAGAGACGATGGAGTGAAAAGGTTTCTCCCACCATTCAACCCTGCATGTAATGGAGTGGCAAAAAGAGCTGTCCGAAGTTTTAAGAAAGAATGGACCAAACTTGTTATTCATTCCGTTCGAAAGCCCAAGAGGCCATGCCCATTTCCTGTTCAATTATAGAAACACCACACCTACAGTGACCGAATGCACACCAGCAGAGTTGAAGTTGAACAACCCACAAGTCACTTTTCCTTACTGAAGCCAGATTTGTCATTTGTAATTGTGGAGAACCAGGTGCAGGGCCCTGCGATTCCTTTATCTCCACAGGAGAAGAGAGGGCTGTGGCTGAATTCCAGATCTTGAATACAATGGCCCTCTGGCCCACTCGGCTCTTCAAGTAGAAAATCACGTGGTCCATGTGCATGTGAATTGTATGCTGAGGTTCAACACTAGACTCAATTCACTGAACTCGTTCCTGTTTCGTGGTAAAAACTGGCTACCCGAGAGCCAGTCTCAAATGCCAGACACCCAGAGGCAATACCTAGCCCTTGAGAGGCACCCATCAAAAAGATTGTCCATTTGAACTGTTCCAGAGGTTATAAATCTGTCGTTCTCTGGCAAAAAAAAATGAGTGTTACAACTAAAAAATCCCTTGCTTGTGATGAAATTCACTCAACGCTGACTGAAAGACATAAAGCATGCACTTGCTCGTGGTTGTCCTCATTATTAAAATATTACAGCTGGAAACATACGCAGCACAGGAATATAGGCTAATGGTGATTGAACGATGCTCTACCACACAGAGAGTTTATTTACAGAGCGGGATCACCTGAGAAATCGCGAGGCTGTCGGTCGGGTGGTATCATTAAATACGTGCTTTTTTAGGTATATGCAAGGTAAATACATTTTTCCTGAGATTTGGCACTTTAAAATGACAATGAATGCGTTTAATGCAGGAAAGCCATCATTCAAGGCAAACTATCAAGAAAACATTGAACCACAAGACTAAAATGTTAGGAACGATGTTGCTGGTCAAGGTTCACTTAATAATGCAATATACCTTTATCAATACAAAGCAAGTATAGGAAGTGTGTGTGTGTGTGTGTATGAGTGTATGTTGGTGACCTTGTTCATATTTTCTTTTCTGCTGGTGCCACCCCCAGTGATGGGTGCTATATCGGTTGTGTGAGGAGTAAAAGGTGTGAATTAATGGCTGCCGACCTTCGGACACTTTCACGCATGAGACTCAGAATGTCTCAGACTGAGTCTCTCCAGCCCCTCCGTGGCCAACGCGTCCGCCAACAGCAACCTCAGTGGGAAACATCAATCCTTTTGCGCACACTGCACTGAGCTCTTTGTGTAGCCCAGCGCCGGTTCTATAAAATACACTCAATCAGCAGCCGGTATGTTACCTCTCCCTTTTGCATGTTCTCAACCATGTCAATTTTAAAGGGAAACAGGCATTGAGCCCGAGGGAAAGATGCTTGGCGCACATAGTGCGGGCCACTCAGATTGGTTTCCTCAAATATGGAACATGATATTGTTTGATTGAATGCCCCAAGTCATAATTGGATTTCTTTCTAACGCCTCTCCTCCCTGCCTAGACCCGTACAGATGGAAGATAAGTCCTAACCCATTAATCAAAGAGGGAGCGTTTTGATCCCACTCTCAATTAGATTAGATTACATAAACTCAACAATTTGCACCGAATATGATTTGAATAATCAACAGGTCATTCTGCTTGATCTCTTTGCAGCAAACAACATAAAGAATTTATGAGGAAATGTTATCCCCATTGAAAATAAAGCATAACAGAAAACAATCCAAATCCTATTACGGTTTTAGATTATTTAAAGGTAAACTGATTTAATATGTAATATTGAATTGGTTTCCAAATTAATTTATTTTTCATTATTTTGTCTGTGATTAGATGTCCACATTCATCTCATCTTTGCTTTTATGAGCTATGAAATAGTATCTATAAGTGAATTTGCAAAATCATGAAAATAATGTCTAAATCAAATGTGCCCATTCATTGCAATATGACATATTTTATTATACACAGTCTCAACGTGAGATTCAGCCCACGCTCTTTCCAAGTGTGCTTGACCCATAGGCTTGACCTCAAATCACACATAATGGTATCTCCTGTTTGTTTTGGGATTTACAATAGACAGCGATGTTTGCTTTGGTTTGCAGGCGTAGGTAAGCAGCTTTACATGTTTGACTTCAAAACAACAAAACCTTGGAAATCACTGGACTGCCACGGAGGACACCAACCAAAAACTACTACTTTGTTTATTATTTGATGAGGAAGAAGAAATATTTTCGTGCCAAACTAAAATGTATGTGTGCCACATATTTAATGTATCCCATAGAGAGCTATCACTGAATGTAACTATGTGTCTGCAGCTCTGAGGTAATTTAATCTTCATCAGCCTTCATCACAAGATAATGTGAGGGAATTATTCATTTCACATATTTTATGGGTGGGGGGATGGGGGGAGGACTAAAAAGGCTTTACTTACAGATTCTAGTCTTAAGTGAAGATGAATGCATAAAACTGTAAATTACATAGGCCTACTGGATGGACATTTATGGATGGGAAACAGAGTAGACTTATTAAATAATTAATAATTATTGAAATAATTAATTAATTAATTAATTAATTAGCAGTTAGTGAGAAAGCAAAAAAAAAAAGAGTCCCATATGGAGATGTAATGTATTATTTCATTTCCATTATTTTATTTCATTGACTTGATTTTCAAAATTATAATTTTGAAAACAAAACATATGTAATGAATTAAAGCTGTTTTGTAAACGGTTTTCACAAAGAGACACGTTGTCTTGGAGCCAAGGACCAACTGGTGACACCTGGATTAATGACTTGAACGAAAAGTATGTTGGATTACATTTCAGCAGGCATTACCTATTTATCGACTCGTGTGTTTTTTTTGCAGGCAATTTATTATCCTCTTCCCCAGAGCAAGCCTTACCTTCATATTGACTTCATGCAACTGTCCAACCTCCCACTTCATGCAAACAGACCTACACAGTAAAAGCAACGTTCACATGCAACAGTACTGACCGTTACATTAAAAAAAAAATTGACCAACAACAACAACAACAACAAGTACCACATTGTATACCACAAGTACCTATTGACTTCATGTAACTGTCCAACCCCCGACTTCATGCTGTAACAACAGACCTACACAGTAAAAGCAACCACATAGCCATGATTTTTCCTGTCTCTGTCTACACATGCAGCAGTACTGACCGTTAAATGTTTTTAAAATAAATGTGACCACCACCAACAACAACAACAACAACAACAACAACAACAACAACAACAACAACAACAACAACAAGTACCACCTTGTATACCACAAGTACCTATTGACTTCATATAACTGTCCAACCCCCGACTTCATGCTGTAACAACAGACCTACACAGTAAAAGCAACCACATAGCCATTTTTGTCTACACATGCAACAGTACTGACCGTTACATGTTTTATTTTATTTTATTGACCACCACCAACAACCACAACAACAACAACAAGTACCAGCTCACACGGTGAAATGGGGTAACATGACCGGTAGGGAGAGACAGTGAGATTGCCTAGTGGCTGTTTAGTCCCAGGCTGCATGGGAGGAGGAGGAAGGGGGGAGGAGGAGGAGGGAGCAGCAGCAGCAGCAGCCTCAGTACCAGGCAGCCACAGACCGCCACGCACCGCACCAGCCACCGGTCGCACCACCCAGCGGAAAGAAGCCCAGATCAGGAGGGGGGGGGAAGAAGAGGAGGCTGCTGTTACATGCTTTGCCTTTGTCGCTGTGTTTCGACCAAGACCGAACCAGACCGGATATTTACCGCTGATTTCGAGGAGGGAGAGAGAGGAGAAGAGAGAAGAGAGCCGCTAAGGAGGTGTGGGGGGGGGGAGAAACCGTATCCATGTCCTTACACGAGGGAAGGAGGAGAGGGGGGCTGCTGCTCCTGCTGGTGGTCTTGGCCGGACTGCAGGTAATAACGTTTTTGTGGTTGTTGTTTTTTGAGTTGAGTTCTCCGGCCGCCGCCGCCGCCGCCGGACAGTTTGGCGAGGCTGGTGGCCGCCAGCCTCTCCCCCTCCGCCGGCCAAGTGCGCCCCGTGTTCCGGCGGAATGGAGGGGGGGTGATGTTTCCAGCGGGTTTACTTGTGTTTCGCGGTGATATTACAATAAAAAAAACAACATGGTGATGGCTCTAGTGCTACATTATTGTTAATGGCTAGTTTTTATTTGTCTTTCTTAAGGGTTGACTTGTCCATGCTATGAATGCAGTGTGTGTGTGTGTATGTGTGGTGGTGGTGGTGGTGGTGGTGGGGGGTGTATCTGATTTTCAAAAAAAGCTAGCCCCGTCCGTTGACTTTTCTTGTCTGTAGTTTGCTATATTGTGTCCGTCCGTCGTGGTGGGTGGATGGGGGACGGGATGGAGGAGAGGAGAGGAGGGGAGGGTGGTGTCCGTAGCGGGGCTTCACTCGCTCTCCGTCCGGGTGTGTTTGTTTTCAGGGGACGGGGCTGCAAGTTGCGGCTCCGCATTTCGGGGCCCCCGCAAGTTGTGCGTTAATTGCCGCCGCTGCGTTAACACACCCGCTGGCGCGAGCGCTAGCAAGGTGTAGTTTTGTTTGGCTAACGCGCGGTTAAGCACAACTGAATGCTGTCGTTATCGTTATGATTATTGGTTTTTTTAATTTGTGTTTATTATGATGTGGAGTTGCTTTTTTAAAATGTATTTTTAATTTTTGTGTGTGTATTATTATTGTCCACCTCGTTGTGCTCGCTAAGGGGGGGTTTAGCCGACGTCTGTATCGGTTCCCCCCCCCCTAGAAGATGCACTTGGTTTCAATAGGCTACTACTACTAAGTAGCCTACCCCCATTTGTAGATATATATTTACAAGAAACGACGCCATTTCCAATAAAAAACAAACAAACAAAACATGAGATTGTTTTCCCCTGGAAGATCATGTCGTTTAATCACGCTAGAAACGGGCTGAAAAGCGTCCGTTTGCCTCCCCCTCCTCGCCTCTCCTCTCCCTCCTCCTCCCCCAAGCATTTTGGTTCAAATCCCGCTGATTGAGAAAGGCAAGTGGGTCTGAGAGCCAACAATGCGCCGGTTCAGCGGCTCCGCTCCTTTACATTCCTGGGAGGGTGCATGCAAATGACACGAGCAAGAGGCCCCTGTTGAATATTATGGGCTGCTTTTATTTCCTGAGGGCCACCTTGTGTTTGGACGTGTACACATGCCAGATGCAATTTTCAATCAATGCAAACTTACTTTTCTTTTTTTTTTCTCCTTATTTTCTTTCATTTTCTGCAATTTGAGTCTATATCCATAACTGTAATGTCTTAAAATATGATGATGCTCGTTGTTCTTTTTTTTTTCTTCTCTTTCTAAAACACATCTATTGTACATGTGTTTTTAGACGATTCAAGTATCGGACACACTTGCAGCAAAATGCAACACAGAGAGAGAGCAAACCCATGATGGATATGGGGCAATGATTTTTAGCCGTTTCCCAGGCTTTTAACAAACATTCACACTTGTGTGTCTGTGTCTGTGTGTGTGTGTGTGTGTGTGTGTGTGGGGGGGTGTTATTTCCACACGGTGTAATGTCAGCGTCTTGGTGTTATTGTGCCTTGCTGCTGTGCTTCAAAGTGGAGTGTTTGTCCAGAGGAGTAGCGTGATCAGAGGCGCTGGCCAGGAGTACCAGCCCCTGGCGAGGGCCCGCTTGGAGGACAAATGGAGCTTGTTCTTGCCTAGCCATGCTTTTTTGGCTAATGCTTAACCCTTTTGGCCTCATTATCCTAATTGCGGTCCCCACTATAAAAACAACAGATGCTTTTGTACAAGCGCGGCGAGTTCAGAACGTGACCAAGAGGTTTTTTCGGAGGTATGCGGGTGCATTTGGGAGTGTTGATTTATGACTCGCCCCCCGCGGGCCCGGGGGGGGGGGGGGGGGGGGGGGGGGGGGGGGGGGGGGGGGGGGGGGGG
>JAOPJH010000131.1:4212319-4224920 GCA_027122575.1 Merluccius polylepis | reverse complement strand
GTGTGTGTGTGTGTGTGTGTGTGTGTGTGTGTGTGTGTGTGTGTGTGTGTGTGTGTGTGTGTGTGTGTGAGAGGAACTTTATGAACTCTTTGGTGTTTTGCAGTGGGTGCTACTATAGTTTATTAACAGCACATGCTAACAGGCTTTGGCTAACGTCCTTCTGTTTTGTTGTATTGTTTTGCAGGGTTGGAGTTGATCCAGATCAAGATCTGCAACAGTCTGTTGACAACTTTCTGGTCCTCCAAGGGGTAAGAAGTTATAACGATGTGCTGGATATACCACAGAGCTGACACGGAGAATAAACACGGCTACTTACAAAAGAAATAAATAATTTCACACAAATTATAATGACAACATTTTTTTATTTTAAATAATTAGATAATAATAATAATATAGTGCTTTTCAGACCTGTCTGTCAGGGTGCCTTGCTGAGGGACACAGCAAACACTTAGCTAGGAGGAGCTGGGGATCGAACCAGCAACCCACTCTACCTCCTGAGCCACTGCCGCCAATCATTTTGCTTTAATAATTATTTAAATTATTATTATTTCAAAAATAAAAAGTCTGTTAGATTATACGGTTGGAAATAGTGTCCATAGCAACGGTCTGCTATTCATAGCAGCCGTCTGCTAATCAGAAATAACAGACCGTAGAATGCTGTAATTGACCAATCAGAATCGAGTATTCAGCGAAGCTGTGTAATAAACACATGCAAATACTGCAGAACTGACAATTAATAAAACTATAGAAGGTCTGATCTGATCAGATTGGTGTCGAGTTCTGGTGAAATAACACGTGTTGTGTGTGATGGTGGATATGGTGGTGTGTTTGGTGTTGTGTTTCATGGGGTGTGTTTCATGGGGTGTGTTTCATGGGGTGTGTTTCGTGTTGTGTTTCATGGGGTGTGTTTGGTGTTGTGTTTCATGGGGTGTGTTTCATGGGGTGTGTTTGGTGTGTCCATACCTTGGTTTATTATTAGGGCCACGCCCTAATAATAAACCACACTCGCCACACTCACCACACTCACCACACTCATTCACTGAACAATTCTTTCCACATCACAAAAGTCAAGTGTAGAGTTTGTGCGTGTGTGTGTGTGTGCGTGTGCGTGCCTGTGCATGCGCATGCGTGTGTGTGCATACGTGTGTGAAGAGTGACAGAGTAATACATGTTTACCTCAGAGCTTTAAAAAACACGATTAGCACCCTGGAAGCTTCTGGAGCCGTCCCAGGCCGGCGATGTCGTCGCTGCGTCTCTATCCTGTTTCATTTACGGTAATGAGCGGCTCCACAGCCGTGTCAACGCCTGGGTGGTCCGGCGGTCCGGCGGTACCACCGGCTGTATTGTCCAGACACACACTTCCTTCCTGGCGAAGTCCGGACGCGTGTCTTAACGGAAATGTTTCATTATTTAACGTCTTTGACATTCAAATCATCTTAACTTTGCCAAAAGTGATCGTGTGAGCGGGAAGGAGTGACTTTCCAACCGAAAACCTCCAACTGTCATGTGTAACAGTAAGGTTAGGGTTTGTCGCGTGCCTGGTTGACTGTTACAGTAAGGTTAGAGTTTGTCGCGTGCCTGGTTGACTGTTACAGTAAGGTTAGGGTTTGTCGCGTGCCTGGTTGACTGTTACAGTAAGGTTAGGGTTCGTCGCGTGCCTGGTTGACTGTTACAGTATTAGGGTTCGTCGCGTGCCTGATTGACTGTTACAGTATTAGGGTTCGTCGCGTGCCTGGTTGACTGTTACAGTATTAGGGTTCGTCGCGTGCCTGGTTGACTGTTACAGTATTAGGGTTTGTCGCGTGCCTGGTTTAGGCATTAGGGGCCCCCATCATTACCGCTGGCTAAATCCCATCGCCCTATGGAGTCACATTGTGGATTCAAGATGGCGTCTGAATGTTGTTCTATGTCGTCTTAAAGGTGCATTCATGTTTTCTGACCACGTTTGACCATTAAGCTGAGATATTTGACATCCTCTCTCTCTCTGTGTATTTTCATGTTGTAGACATCATCTCATTTAACTTGACATATCTAACAGTATTTCTCTGTATTTCATGTCGTGTCTCATCCATGTTGCATTGAAGCTATTGAGATAGTTGACCATTTTAATTTAGTCTGAAAGCGGATGAATGGTTTGACCTCATCTCTTCCTGCCTGTTTTCCTGTTGTCTTTGAGATATGGATATTTGCTGAGATATTTGACCGCCTCTCTCTTACAGCAGATATATTTAACACTATCTCTGTGTATTCCCATGTTGTCTTTAAGTTGTGGTATTTCAAAGGATCTATCTTTAGCTGGGATGCTGTGTGTATTTATTTTCTCTCAAAGCTGAGGAATTTAACTCTGCAGTTCATAATGATAATGAGATACTTTATTAATCCCATGGGGAAACTCGGTGGGCTGCCGGCCACAAGGGTAGCACCCGGGACCAACTCCAGTTTTAGTGCCCTTGCCCTTGGTTATGGGCAGGAGTGTTAACTTGCATGTTTTCATGGCATGTCTTAAAGTAGATATATTTAACAGTATCTGTTCTCTTAAAGCTGGGGTATTTAACACCATCTCTCTGTAGTTCATCTAATGTCTTAAAGTAGATATATTTAACAGTATCTCTGTATATGTTCATGTTCTCTTAAAGCTGGGGTATCTAACACCATCTCTCTGTATTTCATCTAATATCTTAAAGCAGATATTTTTAACAGTATCTCTGTATATGTTCATGTTCTCTTAAAGCTGAGGTATCTGGCCGCTTCCCATCTATTAAAGCTGAAATTTTGTACTCTGATCTCTCTGTTGTTGTTGAGTTTTCTAACGGTGTGTTTTGTGTGTTGTTGTTCCCCAGGAGGGATCGCAGGTGGAGGGCCGCAGTAAGACCCGGCAGGAGAGTGCTTGGCTCTTCCGCCTGTGGTACTCCTTTGACCACAAGTATCCTTCCTCATACCGGCTCTTCAAACCCATAGAAAATAGGCTTGATTACCATAATTATCCATGTTCAGCTAGCTATTGTTGTTGTTGTTATTGTTTTGAATATAACCCTGGTATATGTTTCATTAGTGTCTATGGATAGATGGATAGATGAATGGATGGATGGATGGATAGATGGATAGATGATGTCATTAAGGAGCAGGTTCAAGTTCAAGTTCTGTATTTATGAAATGCACAACTGAACAGGCAGTAGCAGTCATTGCTGGAAATGAAGTTCTTGTATCAAAAAAATTAAATAATAATAAAAGTATTTAAAAAAAAAAGATATATAAATAGATCAATAAAATGCGGCAGTGTGTAAATAAAAGGCAGGGGTTAGGGAGCATCTTGCTCCGGATGCCTACAGGTAGACTTTGGACATTGGGGTTCCTGGGGCCCCCAGGGTCCAGGTTCCTGAAGGAAGACCTCAGACGGGGAACAGTCCCAGGACAGACCCTTTTAAATTAAAATAAGCGTTTACAGTAGAAGAACATTTATGATTAATATTCTGAAAAAGACCTAAAAATGGGGTTGCGGCCAGGCATTAAAGGTCGACAACCCCAGGGGCCGATGACATCCCGCGTGCACGTGAACGCTTCACATCCCGCGTGCATGTGAACACATCGCATCCCACGTGCACGTGGAAACACAACTCCGGGCTCATTACCGCGAGGCCCACGCTGATAGATCCTATCGTTATTAAACTCACATGGTGTACAGAGTGCAGAGAGACAACTGTCTCCAGAGAATCACCCGCGCATATTAAAAATACACTCTAATGGCTCGGTGTTGAGTCCATTTGGATTAGCTTATTAAAGCTGATTATAGAAGTATTACACGCAGACGCGTGTGTGCCCCCCCACCGGCTCCCTGGGAAGCTGCTTGTTGTGTTGGAGGACCATGGGGACTGTTGCTATAGCAACACCTGCTAGACACTGTTGAGCTGGCCCATGTTGCCTGAGCTTACTGTACAGTATAGATACAATATAGTAACAGTATAGTTTAGATACGATATAGTAACAGTATAGTGTAGTTACAGTATAGATACAATATAGTAACAGTATAGTATAGTTACAGTATAGATACAATATAGTAACAGTATAGTATAGTTACAGTAAAGATACAGTATAATATAGTTACAGTATGGTATTGTATAGTTACAGCATAGATACAGTATAATATAGTTACAGCATAGATACAGTATAGCTAATTTGCAGTATAGTTACTGTATAGTTACAGTATAGCAAAATTATAGCAAAGTTATAGTAGTAAATAGTTATATAGAATATAACTATTATAGTATAAGTAGTATAGTTTAGTATAACTATACAGTATAGCATAGTTAAAGAGCATAGTTACATTAAACTCTCTGTGAACTCAATATGACCTCCTAAACAGAAGAGACCATGAGATCCATGCAAAGCTTCACAGATGACTCGATGTCTCGGTATGGTTTTGAAAATGACGGGAGCGGTCCTAGTGATACTCAAACGGTACAGACAAGGCATCAAATGAGTGTGGCGGTATATGATGCTCCCCATCTCTCTACCCGGCCCCCGCATGGAGCTGTCTGTGCACGTGAGTCGATGCTGTGGATGAGAACGTATGGATGTCGTGTCCAGAACGAATAGCCGACTTTATCACTTACATACACGCCAGGAAATAGGCGTACTTTCAAAATAAGGGAGAGCAGGTCACAGCGAGAGAGGGTTGTTGAAGTATGGAAGCCTGCGCCTTTGTTTAATTGAACCCAATTAACCTTTGTTTCCTCTGTGCTGTTAAAGGTTTTTTATGTTAAACACAGATGTCGTGTCATTTTCTTTTGCAAATAAATCTCCTCAGAATGATGTGTGTTGTGGTGCGCTAGACATTTGGTTGTTATAGTTATGTCATCGTTTGGTTATGGTTTTCTCACTCTTTGTTCATCCTGGTTTCCTTGACGATGGCCCAGCTATCTGAAGCCCATCTTGACCCACAGTGGCCCCCCCCTCACCACCACGCTGCCCCCCTGCTGTGGACCCCTGGCCCGCTGCCTCACTAGCCCGCAGGCCTACCAGGTACACACACACACACACAAGCACATACGCGAACGCACGCATGCATATGCACATACACACACACACACACACTCTCTCTCTCTCTCTCATTTATATATATATGCATACACGAATGCATGCACATGCACATACACAAGCACCTACATATGCAGGCATGCATTGTGCCCTTATCACATCCTGTGTGCACGTCAACAACGCAACGGCGAGTTCATCCACCTCGATGAGAACCTGCCAGTTTGGTGTTCAAACAATGAACATAATATCATAAAACACACACTTACAACTCACTTATACTGTACATCCTCCTTGCACACACTCATGTATACATACGCACGTTTAGTGTGAGGGGAAAGAAGGGTTTCATTTGATTGTATATGTTTGTTCAACAAAAACAAATGGAGAAGTATTCGTGCTGACACACAGAACTGTGGGTTTCCTGACACACAGAACTGTGCGTGTGTGTGTGTGCGTGTGCTGCGATACCACCGCTGAACCAGAGACAGACTTCCTGCCCAGACGATGATGTTACATTAACCTCACTTCTCTTCTTATGCGTGAAATGAATTCAACAGAGTTAGAGGCGTCCGGTTCTGTGTCATACTTTTTTTTTTCAGCTGCGTTTTAAGCTTTTATAGAACAGAGCTTTGTCCCCGCATCTCCTCACGTCTCAAATTGATTTTGCAAAGTATAGTATTCGGCCGCGAGCTACTACTTAACGTTGCCTTCTCGAGTGTAATAAAAATAGAGCATGAAGCCCTTTTTAAATGTAGAAACTTAAGACAAAAGGTCTATTCATCCCAGGCTGAATGTGTAGCGCAGTGCTGGGAGACAGTGGGTGCTGGTACACCCCCCCACCCCCCCCCCCCCCCCCCCCCCCCCCAATAGGATAAAAAATACAATAATAAAAAGGAGAGGGTGTGGATGGAAAGAGAGGAATCGTGGGAATGCGAGATTGCATCCGCCCCGGGCGATAGAATTATCCTATGGGCCGATGGTTCCTCCTTATGCGCCGGCTGACATTTTCCTGTAACCCCATCCCGTGTAATGCTATGTGATGTGTGTGACTGGCTTCTGCCACGGGCCCTGAGAGGGGCCGCGGCGGCCCCCCGGGCCCTTCGCCTCTCGCCTCTCGCCCCGCAGCGTCCCGAGAACTGTTTATTTTAGCCCAGTCTGCTCCTCCTTCCCTCCTCCCTCCTCATCCTCCTCCTCCTCCTCCTCCTCCTCTCGCTTGCTCTCTCCCCCTCTCTCCCTCTCTCCCTCCCTCTCTCTCTCTCTCTCTCTCTCGCTTCTCCCCGGCTCATTCGGTTTTCCCTCCTCGTCTTGTTTCGTCGCTCCTTTGTATCTGACCCCTGCGTTGGTGTCATCTTTCCAGCAGGGTGCTCTTGTGTTCCTCTGGGGGACAAAAGCCCCCTGACAGGTGAGTCTTGTGGGACAGTCGTAAACCCGTTCCTTTGGGTTGGACGTCTCCGCGCACACGCACACACACACACACACACACACACGCACGCACGCACGTGCACACGCACCCCTAGTGTCTCAGCATCATTCAACAAAGGCAAGAAAGGTACACCGCTACAAGCCAATGCCGTCGGCGGTGTCCATTCACCAAACTGTTTACGTTGCCCTAACGTTGTCATCACGGCATTACAGTGACCGCCGCTATGGGCGAGGGGCGACGCAAAAGTCGACGAAAAGGCGTCTGAGGGTACAGGGTCGGATTAAGATTTTGAAATAGAGGGGGAGACACGTGTGAGACAAAGGTAAGGATGTGTAGGTGTAAGACATGCGTGGCGGGTTTTAGGCGAAGGGCTATTAGAGGCGACCCCTGCGGCTATAGGTCAAAGGGGAACACATGCTTTACACACGCCGAATATAAAAGATACCACCCAACAACAACAAAAAAAACTTCTAACTTCAAACTACATACAAGCCTGTGTGTGTGTGTCAGACAATCCTTTATACCAAATAGCAGAGCGAGGGGGCGTGTGTGTGTGTGTGTCTGAGCATGCGTGTGTGTGTGTGTGTGTGTGTGTGCGTGTGTCACTGTCCGCATGTGACAAGCAGGAAAGGGACAGTGTCGAGAGTGTAGCCTTTTATGACCCGATACACTTTGACAGCTTGGCCGCTGCTTGAGGACATGAGCAATGTTGCTTTTTCAACTGAAAATTTAAACAAAACAACTCTCCCCCCCCCCCCCCCCTCTCTCGACGGACCCCGATTGTTCAAAGAAGCCTTTGTGGAACCGGGGCGTTAAAGCACAGGGAGAAAAAAAATAAAAAAGAGAAAGAAAATGTCAGTCGGTAGCCCTTTAGATTGTGCTTGCTGCTGCTAGCAAGAGCAGAGAGTCATGTTGTCCATCCGTACAGCACCGAAAACAGTGAGATGAAAGTGTAACTGATATTATTGCAAGCGCTGCTTCTATGCAACACTGCACCCTGCTGGCGGAAACGGAGAACGCCTCGAGTAATTTCCAGCCGTGGCAAGACGACGGAGGCCTTATAACGCGGGCATTAATAGAGACCTTCATTCTCCCAGAGGTGTCGGTGCCTTGTGTTGCGCGCGTGCCCTTGAAGCCGTTATCTCACCATGGACCCGCAGACATTCAGCATTACCACATTTTAAACATCCCTTGAGACTTGCTTTTTTTTTTTTGGCGATGTACCGCCGCGGGGGTTTAAAATTAGAATGACAAAAATGGAGATCCTCAAAGTGAAATATCCTCAAAAAATTCCAGGGAAGGACGGTACAATGGAGTTGCCTCCTGATAATAATAGACTATTTGGGCCATATCATACACGCCCCAATATATAAGCTAAATCTGTAGTAGGCCTTAAAGCATTCGGCATTTGCTCAAACAAACAAATAAAAACCCCACTGTTACCAGAGTGTCCATACATGGCTGACAGAAAGGAGCGGAGAAAGTGGCAGCAAGATTGAGCTAGCAGTAAATTGGTTATTTGTTGACAATCTTCGGAGAAAAAAAAACCCACACAACTAAATCGGGGGTGTGTGTAGCTACACATGAATGTGTTGGTGCGATTTGCCCTATGAGATGTGGTGGTGGTGGTGGTGGTGTGCGAGTGCGAGTATGCACACACACACACACACACACACACACACACACACGCACACACAATCCACTCAGTCTACGGCCTGCAGCGGCGTGCATTCTTGCTCCGAGAGTACACGTCCGGGGGCATCCTTTCTCTGCCGATGACCTCTGGTGGAGCCATTATTTTCTGCATTAATGATGAGCAGCAGCAGCCAGCGATGAGAGAGATGGACTTTGTCCTCAGGCGGCGAGCTGCTGATTATGGGCAACAGCATCGCAGGCAAGGGGAGAGAGCGAGAGAGAGCGAGAGAGAGAAAAGTCTTCCCACAAGCAGTTGAAAAGACGAGGAGACCGAGGGCCAGAGCGCAGAAAAAGCCGTTTTGTGGTCTATTGACGAGGTGGATCAGATAACCTCTGTGGCTACCACAGGATTACCCGGGATGAACTTTCTTCAAAGTTTCGACAGTTCTCATCTTCTCCATTTAGCACATATGTAATCGTATTACTAACCTGACCACACAGACAGTCGTGGTTATATAGGACAACTACACAACATCTTTCTCGGAGTCTATAAATGCCTTGGTTTGATCTGTAACAGACGGCATATGGATTCGAAAATTCGGAATGAAAAAAGGCCCGGATATAAATGTTTGCCTTATTGCCTCGATATAGCCTCTGCACATAGTAGAGGATTTCCTATATTGTCATATAGGAAATCCTGTAATATGTAATCCAATAGTGACTCCTGCTGTAGCCTCATTGATCCTGAAATCAAACAAACACACCAATCCAAGCAAGACTCACAAAACAAGACAAATTGCAATCGCCCCTGTGAAGGCAGCCGGGTCAACCCACTCAGGAAATCCCGGCTTGGGGAGACGAGTCTAAATGAAGGACTTTACCATTCACCATTATGTCTTTGGTGAGAGTCAGAGGGAGCCCTCGGGGCCCCTCGGTGCAGCGCGGCACAACTTTTCAAAGGGCTCCAGATTAAAGTCACTGAAAGTTCCCACTGGGGTCTGAGGCCAGGAACCCATTAAGCAGCCCTACCACACCGCCGGCCATAATCGTGTCTTTGAGAATTCAGAGCAGCGGTTGTTGCTTGATAAGCGAATTTAGGGTGAAATAAAAGGGAGGCAAGAAAGCATTATGTTGGACCACCATTAGACACTTTTCCCCTCGCTCATCACTAATTTGTTTTAAATGACTGAGGGAGAGGTGAGCACTTGGTGAAGCCGCCTGAACTACTTTATTTCCTTTTTTTTTTTTTTTCATTTTCAATGTCAGGTCTAATGCTGATAAACATGGCACTTTGTAGACGCTCAGCATAGCGCCCCTGGCCGGTGTAAAACTACCGTCTCCTATACATCCCATTTCCTGGAACTGAACGGGGGCAAAGTTAAAATAAAAGCAATTCCTTGGTCTTTTTTAGTGCCGAGTGGTTTTAATTTGACCATGGAGCGTACTTGTGGAAAAGATAACATTAAAAACCTTTTCATGTGGGAAAAGACGAGAAATATCCAACAGAATAATAATAATATGGGCTGCTATAAAAAGGACGGAAACAACTTTACAAACAAGTGAGCCTTTATTGAGCTTTGATCCGTTACCATTTGAATATTAGCGGTTCTCTTACAATGTTGTCATTACGGCGAATAAGAAGAGTAGAAACAACATAACTTGTAAAATAAAAAGCTGTTTACTTTGATGAGGGCTGAATCCTTACTTCAGACCTATACACCTCATAGACGTGATAGAGCTCAAGTTCAGGTTCAGGATTTTACAATGAGAGACAAACACGAAAGCCTCCTAGCCATTAGAATTCCAACCAGTATATGCTGTCCTGCCTCAAGTGCAACCAAAGAAAATGGCGGTGTGATTAACTGCTTTAAGTGGATTTCTTCTGCTTCTTCTTCTCGGCCTCCTCTTCCTTCTCCTTCTCAATCTCTGCCACCAGGGTCTCGATTTCTTTGGACTCCAAGATCTGCCCAAAGCACAGAAGAACGCAATTAGCCGAGTAGAAAGATGTATAGAACGGCAACTGTCCAATTAAAAAGAGCTAGAATAACAACAGACGGCCATAAAGGGAAAACACGCACAAGACTATTCAATTCACAACTTAACCCTACATTTCAAAGTAGGGTTAAAAATATTAACAGAGTGAGAGATTACCTTCAGTGGCTGGTTTCGCCTGATAACAGCAAGTTCAATGTTTTTCCCACCGGACTGGACAACCTGTGGGGGGAAAAGAAAAGACGGTGACTATCCAAAGAGCACATCACTCAAACAATCTGGCATGTTAATCCAAGAACACAACACTATGTTAGACGTTTACTTGCGTTTTGAGAGAGAAAAAACAGCATACATTTTATTGTCATGTGGAAACGTCAAACATAATGAATTTGATTGGCGGCGTCAAAACACATTTCCGGGTAGTAGGTATGGCATTCCATACCTAGATATAGCTCACATATTTGTTTACACCACAATTAAATCGCAGTTCAATGTTGGCCATCGTGTACGACGACAAAACAAGCAGCATCTGGGCTAATCTAAAATGCATCCCAAACTAAATATCCAGGCAATAGGTAATAAGCTTGTGAGTGCACATTTTCAATTTGACCTCACCTCAAGCAAAGCTTTGATTGCCAGCTTGATCGCCTCATTGTCACCAGCGATGGCTTCGTCTGTGTAATTCTTTTCCAAGAACTCCCTCACAGTCTTCGCACTGCGGCCGATGGCGTTTGCCTGGTAAAAAAGGGACATTGTGATTTGTCCAGGTTTTCAAATGTCATTGAAAATAACCAAAAACAGCCGAACAAAAACAGCCACAAGCAGCGGACAACTTCACTGACCTTCCAGGCATGGTAGGTTCCTGAGGGATCTGTCTGATACAACCTAGGGGTGCCGTCGTAGTCAAAGCCCACAATTAAAGCAGAGATGCCAAACGGCCTGCGACCATTGCTCTGAGTGTAGCGCTGGAAAAAAACAAAAACAAAAGACAGATATGAGGTGGATGGTAAATACAAATCCTAAAATCCCTCTAGTGGTCAGTTTAAATGCCTGCTACTCATTTTAAAAACATGTCAAACAGTAGGGTTGTGCCTCATGAGCTCTACCACAGGGTGGGACTTGAAAGTTAAACTTCGGTCAAGCTCATTTTTTAAACTTGGATTTTCTTAATATAACACCAAATTATGCATCGAATGCAAATGCAATGCATGAAAAAAGTTTTTGTCCAAAACTAGAGCAAAAGGAACAATGCATACATCATTACGGGCTGGCTGCCGCCTTCCATGGCTGACACCGCTGTCGGAGTACGAATGTGTGTATGAATGGGTGAATGTGAGGCAATAATTGTAAAGCTCTTTGAGTGGCTGCAGGTCCTAAAACGCTCTATATCAACGCAGGCAATTCACCATTACATGGAAAAGGTGTTTCATTCATTCCAAGGAAATGTAATAGTGTTTGATGTTAAATTGCAGCATAACCATGACTAACAGTTGGGACTATTGGGACTGAATCATTGTTTATGAATTCAGGCAGAATGTGCATGCCTCTGAGAAAGGACAACTTGAGTCCAGCAGGAGCAGTTTGTTGTCTTGTGCCGTGTTCATAAGTTCGATGACGGGATTATTTGTGTTGACTCGCGGCTTTCGCGGCACACATTTTCTGCTCAAGAGGAAAATGTTCAACTCGAGCAAACTCTTCATGCGAGTTGAACGACACGTCCTTTGCGTTGACTTTGTACGCAATTGCGGCTATCGCGCTGTGCTTTGCGTTTGGTGCGAACACGGCATTACAGTATCATACAAAAATCAGGGCTTACAGAGAGAGATCACGTCTGCAGAACACCAATTACCTGTTTCAGTGTCGCAATGTAGCGTGTGATGTATTCCACCGTTACTGGGTCTTCAACTGTTAGCCTGTGACTCTGGCATTCTACCCGAGCTCTGTTGATCACGATACGCGCATCTGCAGTCAGGCCTGGCAGACGTCGGAAAGACAAAGGTTACACATAGTACAAATGTAGAGGGAGGAACATCATATCAGATACTGTTATGGTATCTCATTGTAATTTCTTAATGGTCTATTCTACGGGGCCATCATCTCAATATAATTGAGGAGACAAACATAACATATTTATACTTTATACTAACGTGGATTACCCATCAGGTTTCAGTCAATTTAGGTTTTGCATTACCTGCAAATGCCATGCAGACATGCTCATCAAGGGCACATATCTTGCGGACAGTTCTTTCCTCCTGAAGCTTCGCTACAGACTTCTTCTCAACACCGAGAACGACGATGTCTTTTCCTCTGATCCCAACCTGAGCAACAGAAAGACAGAAAGTTAGAAATTAATACATTTTCGACTGAATGTGATAGAAGGTAATTTGCCAAATTGGTAAATGCAAAGATAGCATTAATGTCACAGCAGTAACATGGATATATATATATACACACACACACACACACACACACACACACACACACACACACACACACACACACACACACACACACACA
>JAOPJH010000131.1:4117306-4127814 GCA_027122575.1 Merluccius polylepis | reverse complement strand
CCCCCCTCTATTTATTTCTCTCCTCCTTCACTCCCCCCCCTCCCAGACCTCCTGCACATGGCAATTTCTACCATTCAGCATCAGCTGCCTCACGGCTCAACAGAAGCCATTCTGACAAATATGATAATAAAACATTCTCTAATCTGATATATATTGACTGATGTGCATGGAGGGCCATGCCTCGCACTCAAAGGCGTTATGCTAAAGGGTATGCATAGCTGTGGTTTAAAATTGCATATTTAATCTTCCCTTTGAGCCTTGTGAACTGTTTTCCCCATTTCTTTTCCCTAGACATAAGGTCATTTGAAGGCCTCTTATTAAAAAAAAAAAAATGGTATTGTTCAAGAAAAATAGAAATGTTCTAATTTACCTCATGTAGAGCTTACATCTTTAAGCACACCCATGCCTTGTGTTGGTTTTAAAGTTTAAATGTCAAAGAGATTGCATTTTGAGTCACAGTGGGCTAAGCTATTACATGGCCACATACAAGGTTAATTGTAGTAAAAGTATTTCCACTTTGCCTTTTCTCTAACTATACTTTGAATTGCACAATTAAATACAAGTTGTTATATAACACCTAAGGAGATTTATTGTGTCTAAAGAGGGAAAGGGGGTCTAAGTTTCAGAGAAATGTAAATTCATACAGGGCCACTGTACCATATAATTACATTAATGATTAACGCTGCAATGGTTCACCTTTACTTCTGAACAGAGTGAAGACAAATGAGCTCCTAATATAATCTGACAAAACGTCTCTCTCTCTCTGTCTCTCTCCCCTCCCCCCTTCCTTGCAACCCCCTCCCTCTTCTTCCACCCCATCTTGTTTCCTCTGCAGACGGAGTAGATATTGAGGATGACCCTTTGTGCTCTTGGCCTGCATCGTCCCCTTCCAGTAAGGACCAGACTTCTCCAGGACACGGCGAGGACTATGATTTGGGTGAAGACGAAGGAGGCCCCGGCCTGCCGTACCCGTGCCAGTTTTGTGACAAGTCCTTCAGTCGCCTGAGCTTCCTCAAGCGCCACGAGCAGAGTCACGGTGACAAGCTCCCCTTCAGCTGCACCTTCTGCAGCCGCCTGTTCAAGCACAAGCGCAGCCGAGACCGCCACGTCAAGCTGCACACCGGCGACAAGAAGTACCACTGTGGAGAGTGTGACTCTGCCTTCTCCCGAAGTGACCACCTCAAGATCCACATGAAAACCCACGCCTCCAATAAACCCCACAAGTGCCCCGTGTGCCGCAGAGGCTTCCTCTCCTCCAGCTCCCTTCACGGTCACATGCAAGTACATGAGAGGGGCAAAGATGGCAGCAGGGCCGATGAATGGAAATTGAAAGAGACACGTAAATGCAGCCGCTGTGAGGAGGGCTTCGACGTCCCAGAGGAACTCCAGAGGCACATCGCCGAGTGCCACCCAGAGTGCTCCCCATCGGAGGACGGAGGCCTCAGTGCCGCCTTGCAATGTATTTACTGCCATGAGCCCTTCAGTGACGAGGGCACTCTGCTGACCCACATTGATCAGGCGCACAGCCGCGACAGAAAGGGCCACAACTGCGCTATCTGCTCGGAGCACTTCCTGTCTGTTGAGGACCTCTATGCCCACATGGACATACACCAGCTCCCTGAATCCAGTAACCATAGCAACAGCCCTTCTTTGTTGACAGTGGGCTACACGTCCGTCTCTAGCACGACCCCCGACTCCAACCTCTCCGTCGATAGCTCCACCATGGTGGAGACAGCCCCGCCAGTGCCCAAGACGAGGGGGAGGAGAAAGAGGAGTGCCCAGCACACATCTGAGATGGGAGGACGTTCCAAACAGCCGAAAATCTCTTACAGTTGCATCTACTGCAACAAGCAGAGTTTTTCCAGCCTGGCTGTTCTACAGATTCACCTGCGTACCATGCACCTAGACAAACCAGAGCAGGCCCATACATGCCAGTTTTGCTTGGAGGTCCTGCCCTCATTATTCAACCTAAATGAGCACCTCAAGCAGGTTCACAATGCAGAGGACCATGCAGCCCTGCTAGCAAGCCTACCCGATGCGCTGCTTCAGTGTAACTTCTGCCCTGAGGTGATGGGTGACCTCAACGCCCTCCAGGAGCACATCCGCTGCTCCCATGGCTTCCCAAGTCCTGTGGCCAAGGAGAGCAATGCCTTCTTCTGCCCCCAATGCTTCATGGGCTTCTTGACTGAGACCACCTTGGAGGAGCATGTCCGGCAGACACACTGTGATGGGGGAAGCCTCCGCTTTGACTCCCCCTTGGCTGTAACTCCCAAGGAGCCTATTGTTGAGGTGTACTCCTGTTCATACTGCACCAATTCCCCAATCTTTAACAGTGTTTTGAAACTCAACAAGCACATCAAGGAGAATCACAAGAACATTCCACTGGCACTCAATTACATCAACAATGGAAAGAAATCTCTCCGAACTCTCAGTCCCCACTCTCCAATATCTATTGAACATGCTACGTTACTGAAGCAGGGCGGCTCCTCTCGGACTACCAGTGAATTCATCTGCAACCAATGTGGGGCCAAGTACACTAGCCTTGACCTTTTCCAGACTCATCTTAAAACTCATCTGGATGGTCTTCAGCCTCAACTCACCTGTCCACAGTGCAACAAGGAATTCCCAAACCAAGAGTCCCTGCTCAAGCATGTCACCGTTCACTTCACCATCACCTCCACCTACTACATCTGCGAGAGTTGTGACAAGCAGTTCACCTCAGTGGACGACCTCCAGAAGCACCTCCTTGACATGCACACGTTTGTGTTTTTCCGCTGCACCTTGTGCCAGGAGGTGTTTGATTCCAAGGTTTCTACTCAGCTCCATCTCGCTGTGAAGCACAGCAATGAGAAGAAGGTCTACCGCTGCACCTCCTGCAACTGGGACTTCCGTCACGAGACGGACCTGCAACTGCACGTCAAACACAGTCATCTGGAAAACCAAGGCCGCGCTCACCGTTGCATCTTCTGCGGCGAGTCCTTTGGCACGGAAGTGGAGCTGCAGTGTCACATCACTACCCACAGCAAGAAGTACAACTGCCGATTCTGCAGCAAGGCCTTCCACGCCATCGTCCTGCTGGAGAAACATTTGAGGGAGAAACACTGTGTGTTTGAGGGCAAGGCCCAGAACTGTGGTGCTAATGGCTCTACAACAGGTGTTGTGGAAATCCAGCCTAAAGAAGATGTTGAGCTACAAGGGCTCCTGACTAACAGTCATGGTGCTGGAGCAGTGGGAGCCACTGTATTGGAGTCCCAGAACAGCCATGATGGAAGTGAGGAAGAGGTGGACACAGCAGATCCAATGTTTGGATGTGATATCTGTGGGGCATCCTATACGATGGATTCTCTTCTCACCAACCATCAACTAAGGGACCATAATATCCGGCCCGGGGAGAGTGCAATGATGAAAAGGAAAGCAGACATGATCAAGGGAACCCACAAGTGTAATGTCTGCTCCCGCACCTTCTTCTCTGAGCCAGGGCTGAGGGAGCATATGCAGACCCACCTCGGGCCTGTCAAACACTACATGTGTCCCATTTGTGGTGAGCGTTTCCCCTCTCTGCTAACCTTAACTGAACACAAGGTCACCCATAGCAAGAGCCTGGACACTGGTAGCTGCCGCATATGCAAAATGCCACTACAATGCGAGGAAGACTTCCTGGAGCATTGCCAGATGCACCCAGACCTGAGGAACTCCCTGACAGGCTTCCGTTGTGTTGTGTGCATGCAGACGGTCACGTCCACGCTGGAGCTCAAGATCCATGGTACCTTCCACATGCAAAAAACAGGAACTATGTCCACCAACCACCCCATTGGCCGCAACTCTGCCATCTCTCAGAACATGCACCAACACCATCAGGTCCAGAAGCTCTTCAAGTGTGCGTCTTGCCTGAAGGATTTCCGCTCCAAGCAGGACCTGGTGAAGCTGGACATCAACGGATTGCCGTACGGCCTCTGTGCATCCTGTGTGACAGCCGCGGGCTCCAAGAGCTCCAGCCCCACAGTGAACGGAGGAAGGCAGCAGCAGCAGCAGGGTGGAGCCACGACCCCAGCAGGGATCACAGGTTCATGGGTCCAGGGGGAGAGCGTCAGCCCTGGGGAGGGAAAGGGCAAAGGCGCTTCTTCTGCATCTTCGGCCTCCTCCACGTCCTCATTGTCTGCAGCCAAGACACGGTGCACTAGCTGCAATGTGAAGTTTGAGTCCGAGGCCGAGTTGCAGAACCATGTGCAGACGGTGCACCGGGAACAAGGCGGGGACAGCAACAGCGGGCAGCTCCGGACCCCCCAGGTGTCCCCCATGCCCAGGGCCAGCCCCTCACAGACAGAGGAGGTATTTGTGAACATTTTGTATATAATAATTTCAACAGCATAGAAATATTGTACAAATATTGTGTACAATTTTACTTAAGATGTATATGCTGTATTTTTTTTTTTTTTAAATTCATTCACTTTTTTCTTGTCTTCATGTGCAGAAGAAGACATACCAATGCATCAAATGTCAAATGGTGTTCTACAGTGAATGGGACATCCAGGTCCACGTGGCCAACCACATGCTGGGTAGGACATCTTTATGTTATTACATTTTGTCACCTTGTTTATTTAGCTGTGCACACCTTCCACATTATTAGAATGGAGCATCCATACATTTAATTTGAGTCTCTAGTTGATGCTTGTAACAGACACACGATGAACACAATAAATATGATGTTGATGTTTGCAATCATGCAAACACAGTTCATCAGATATTTAATTACAACAACAAAAATGCAAAAATAATTACTGAAATGAACTTAGTATATTTTAGAATATAGTTCACAAATGTACTACACAATTGCTTATATTATAGGCAATAGATACTAGATACAAAAAAAAAAAACATTTTGGTTTGATACCCATGTTTTGGTTATATTACCAAAATGATGAAACATTATTATTTTAAACAATTACTCATCTTAATACACCTTACACTTGAATCTGATCATCTTGACTATTGTTAATGTTTGCATACAATATTTATGCATGTTTCTGTGTATTGTTCAAGAGTTTCTATTGAAATTGCATGTACTCCCTTTCCAAAATATGGGAACTCTTTTGTGTTGGAAAGTGCATGAAGCTATTCAAATCACCAACAGGGAGAATATTTTGACTGTTCTGAATTTTGATTTTGCCTGTTGGTTTGCTAGTCAGTACAGACTGAGCTTTTAACGAAGGGGGGGGGGGGATTCACTGGATTGCCTAGCAACTATAGCGCTCATACACTCAAATTGAACGTTCTTGATACAAAAGATATTGATTGTGCACAGATACAGAACAATCCACAACCGCTCAGTCCGGTGAAAGAGAGTTATCTCTCGTTGCATCGGTATCGTAAACAAAGCCTGTGTGCGTGTGCGTGTGTGTGTGCGTGTGTGTGTGCGTGTGTGTATGCGCTTGCGCACACGTGCGAAGCACCTAACCTCCGTGTTTTGAAATACGTCTTCACTTTTTTTCCCCCTCATCATTTGTATGCAGGCTGAATAATTTGTAGCAAACAGACAATTGGAAAAAACAGGTTTTCTTGCCTGCAGTAAGTAGGCGCCTGGATTCCATGCTCTCACCTTCCCTTTATTCATTCATTTATTCAGCTCGTTTGGCGGCTCTTTCATTACACTGCATTATCTGTTGTCTTCAGTGGGAGAGAGGAGTTCATTGATCTGGAACCAAGCCGCCTCTCTGTTTGGGACGCGCTTCTAGGCGCAGGTGAATTTAAACACGGTGGGCAATTCTATCAGGACCGCTAGGCAATTCTATCAGGGACACACTGTTTGTGCATAAACAATCAGAGGCATGTGATTTGTGATTTCGATGCTGTGGTGTGTGTGTGTGTGTGTGTGTGTGCAAAGGGGAAGGAAAGACAGGGCCGGGAGTGTGTAGGTGCGTATTTTGTATTCATCTTTTGCGATCTGCTCTCCCACTATTCAACTGGGGGGGTGCCTAATACAGTACCATGCCAGCATTAGTCCTTTCTCTCGCCGAAAAGCAGGCAGGCGCGGAGCACACTGGGAGGGTAGAAAACAACCCCCCTACTGGTTATTTTATGTCTTTCAGCCACACACACGCACACACTTTCCCCCCCCCATAGTGGAACCCAGACAGCATAGGCTACAACTGGAGGATCAGCTATTCAATTATTGTCTGATGTCTTATTTTTATGATTTTCAATCATTTTTTACTTTGAAGGTAAACCGTTCCTTTCATAGATTTTTTGTGTTTGCCAATTTAAAGAATTTTGTTGCCAATTGCGTTTACATTTTGAAGAACAGGAAGAGGATGAATAGCACTAAATCAGATGAAAACGGGGAGGTGTCATGAAAAGGAGACTGTAGAGATTGAAAAGAAACATCCTGCTGATCACAAAATCCGCCATAGCTAAGATATTCATAAATATTTGACATTCTTCATTGACCGTGTTATTTTTCCAATACCGTGCCAATTTGTAATTGAATTGCCTCGTATTCGGCAGTGTAGCTCCCTGATGAAGAAGAATATGGCAAAAAAATAAATAAAAAATCAAACCAGCCTGTAATTACCGCAAAGCCTATTCGGGCCAAACACGCAGGGAAAAAAAGTGCTAATTTGGAAAAGCTCTAAATACCTTCTCTCGTGGAGGAAAGAAAAAAAAGGGACACTTTCTCCTTTTAATGGCCATCTGCACAGGAGAGGGGAAACAGGGGGCTGGGGGTCATCTCCGCTCAGCTGTCGGCGTTATTAGCGTAGGTAATGGGGCAGACGCTGGATTCATAGGGGTGTTGTTTTCATCCATGCCCGCGCCCGGCGGTGTCAGCTCACACTGACAACTCTATATATAGTGATGTGGCGTGACATAACCGTAGCGCTAAGTGTATGGAACAACAGAACCCGAGCCCAGACTCGCATCCCCCTCGACCAGACTGGGTCCGTCTCAGTGTTAGCCTTTTGTAATACTATAGTCTCCCTAAGCCGAGTGCACTCAGCCTAGCCCCGGTGTACCTAGCCTCAGTCCCCTCACTCCCTCTCTGCCTCCCCCTCTACCCCGCCCTGGGTTGGAAGAGGGAAGAGCTTGCGGTCGCCGCCTTTTCTTGTACAACTGCCAGCGCATTTTGATGCATGGGATGGGCGTCTGCATGCTCCATTGGCGGCGCTTTCCGCGGGTTTCGGACCAGCTCGGAGCACTCGTTTCTGGTGCCGAGCTTAGACCGACACTTAGCATGATAATGGCGGTAAATGAGATGGTGGGAGGCGGCCATAGGTACAGAGCGAGTGTGCCGCGGACCAGCCCTCGCCAAGCCTGTGAACGGCCCCATGTGTCTTAAGATGGAGGCTGCAGCCTGCTAGGGCCCAGATGGATCAGTCCACATTTGCTGTACAGCTGGTCGCTATGTTTGGGGACCTGGTGCGATACTCCTATGGAGAAAAAAAATGATATCGCCACCATCCAAGGAGCAATTTAATAGCAGGCCAGAAGACAGCTGGCCACTCTTTAGTTTGGAGTTTTTTTGGCATGGCACACTTACAGAATTGAGGGTGTCCGATTATTCTCCAGAGGCACACAGATTTATACAGCTTTCAGCTGTTGTATTTCATTACCATATCCTATTCCCCCGTTTTTTCCGTCCTTTTGTTTGAGATTTTTTTTTTTTTGGTTTTGTTTTACCATTGCGATGGTGCGTTCTGACAACCAGGCTATCTCCCAACTTAAGCGTATCTTTGATGGAGCCGGACGTTTGACGAGAGCCCTTGGAGTGTTTTCATTGTCAGACGAAGCCCCGCTTCATTTTTTTTTTTTTCTCAGTGGGAACCCCGACCCCCCGCCGGGTTTCACTTTGACCCCTCCGTGAACTATGACATTAGTAGCCTCGAGGGGGGGCACCTTTGTCCCATTTATCACACTGTGTTCAACGATTACATCCCTATGTGGACTTTTTTTTAAAAAGAAGAAAAAAAACAGGACTTTTAAAAGCTAAGTGCTCTCCTTTCATAGTGTCTTAAGGATGAAAAGGGCTTAGTTTGGCTTTTGTTATAATGTACTTTGGGTCCCGATTCCAGCTCTACCTCGCGCCGTTCCAAGCAGCTCCAGCCAACATGGCAGCGGTCGGAAGGACAACCATAAGCAAACAAACAAATCAACAAACAAAACCCATCCCATTCCAGAAAGTGCTCCTCTCCTCTCGCTCTTCCTCTCTCTCGCTCTTTTTTTATTTTTTTTATCCTGGGGTCACCTCTACGAAATTTTGTTGGGTGGGTGACAGCACCGCACGCCAAGCCAAGTGAGGGCGGAGCTTGCTCACGCCAAGAGGAGCCGGCGGTGGCCCGGGCGGCCCGGTCGGGGGGGGGAGGGCACTGGAGGGGTGGAAGGGTTCGGGGGCGGAGAGGGAAAGGCACATTTGCTGTACAGCTGGCCGCTCTGTGTGAAGCAGGCACTGTGGGCCGCAACAGAGCTGGGGAGCAGGGCGAGCGAGAGGCCTCTATAACCCTCCTCCTCCTCCTCCTCCAGCTTCTCCTCTCCTCTTCCTCCCCTCCTCCTCTTCCTCCCCCTCCTTTTTTTCATTCTCTCTCTCTCGACCCCTCTCTGTCCCTATTGCGACACCCATTTTTTTGTACCCTTTTCTCTCATCTCTCTCTCTCTCTCTCTCTCTGTCTCTCTCTCTCACACTCTCTCACACACACCACTCACAGTCACACTCACACACACACACTAACACACACACACACACACACACACTGTGCCGACCGGCTTGCTGGCGGTGAATCCGTCCAGGAAGCTCACCACCGCTACACTACAGTATTCAGAGCTACACAATAAAAGCTCCCGTTTTTTGTGTTTTTGTGTTGCTTTCTTCCGGCTAATCCTTGACATATTCTCTTGGTCTGGGGAGCAGCTTGGCCAGTGTGTGTTGATTACATGGTCTCTGTGTCTGTACTCTGGTGGCGCCTCATTTACCACCACATTAAGTCTCTTCCTTTCCACGATGAATCGGTCAAATTGCAGTCTGCCCCCCGATCGTTTTTGCTTAGTTATCTTTGACTCTACCGCCCCCCCCCCCCTCCATTCACCGCCTCACCGCACTTTTTTCTCATAGTAGGCCATCCATAGAGTGCCTACACATGTCATCTCCTAACAAACACATAGGGAGTGATCTTTGTTTCTTAGACTCTATAGTGGGGCCGAGGGGGGCGGAGATGGTTCATGACAGGAAGTCAACACGGGATCAATCTCGCCGAGACAATAAATCAGGGAAATGTTGCTCGGACCAGCCACTCGGAAGAAAAAACGAGAGGGAGTGAGGCGTGCTTGACACTGAGTGTGATTTCTCCGCGCTATTATTAATTGGTGATTAATAATGCCTCTCCATTCGTTCGTTAGCGTAGTCACCTCCCGTGCAGCCGAGTGTGTTGCTGCTAATATGCAATTAAGCGCACCTTCCTGCTCGTTACATTATACGTCTGCCTGACTAATGTGGCGTCCATGAGGAGAATAGGAAGTGGAGTGTGCTGCAAAATGGAGGAGGTGTGTGATTGAGTGTGTGTGTGTGTGTATGTCAGAGAGAGAGAGAGAGAGAGAGAGAGAGAGAGTGTGTGTGTGTGTGTGTGGGAGAGAGGCGGGGGGTGCTCGATCTGTAGATTTTTCACATTCACCTGGTAAAAAAAAAAAATGTAGAGAAAAAGAGAGAGAGAAAAAAAAAAAAGTTTCCTTACAAATGTTTCTCTCTGTAACTTCGGCTTAAAGCGTTGGAAGTTCTACGGCATTGCAGTAACATCGGTGCTCCCCCCGGTGTTTGGTCTTCTTGTAAAACAGAGGCAATTGACATGAGCGTTGGGGAAGAACTGTTGCTAGGCCAGACCAGCCCTAGTCTGATGTAGTCCTTATCTATTGATTTTCTTGACATTTCCCCACACCTCACAGACTAGGCCAACATGTGAGAAAATATCCGCCGCTCTCAGTTCATAGGGCCTGTTTGCAAGCTCAGAGGGAACGTTTGCGGCCGCCCGTACTGCATTGCAAATCGGTTGACAGACGTCACCAATGGCGATACCGGGGGACACTTTTGTTATTGTATTATTATCATTTTATTTTATTTTAGTTTTTTTATTTCACACGGATACTTTAGCCGGTGTTGCATGCGTTGTGAATGACCAAACCGAGCACAGAAATGCACCATTTCATTGTGATTTAACACTGTAGCACTTTTTTTTTTTTTTTCGCAGTGATGCAGTATCTAACACACGATTCACTGTTTAATTTCAGAACCCCCCCATGTCAGGCTAGTTGGAAACTCAAGTAACCTGAATAGAGGTAGGAGCTCTTGCTGTGTTCCTGGCTACTGTTTTATTGATATATAGGAGGGACGTCTCCTTTAGAGTGTTAATGCCAACCCCTTGTTCTGAAGTGCCCCATAAATACTGAATGATCAGAATTAACCTCTGCATTACTCTGCCTCTACACCCCACCAACCACCCCCCCCCCCCCCACACCCCCCCCCCCCCAACCCC
>JAOPJH010000131.1:4057431-4075552 GCA_027122575.1 Merluccius polylepis | reverse complement strand
CCCCCCCCCCCCCCCCCCCCCCCCCCCCCCCCCCCCCCCCCCCCCCCCCCCCCCCCCCCCCCCCCCCCCAACGGTGCGGCCTATTGAGCCTCACCACCATCATTATACGAACGATGAATTGATTATAATGACTATAATGTTGAATGCGCAAACTAAACAACACATTCAGCCTCCCCTCTCCTCCCATTTTATCATGATTCCCAGCCAAAAGGTACTGGGTTCGATCTCCAACAGCCTCCCTAGGCTGTGGACATGTCCCTCCTCTCTCCCCCCTGAGAGACGTGTATGTGAAGTCACTAAATCCCTATGGATAAAGCGTTGACTAACATGACTAAACAGTACATAGTGAGGAGGATACACACATTACAATATGGTGCATGTCGAATAGTCATGTGTTACTGAGTACTAGTTCTCAGAAAGAGCACAGAGAGAATGCCAAGCAACTGAATTGGATGCTAATGTCACACAAAAATGTGACCGAAAATTAGGAATAAAGTTCATAAAGTTTGTGGGTGTAAAATGGTGGAGTTGAGCAAAAGACACTTTTGCTCTGACACATCTTGTCAAAGATCTATTCTGAACTCAACCCAGTAATCAGTCCCCCAAAGCATCAGGTGATCATTCACCAACAATGATTCATATTGTTAGGGTAGGGGGTAGCATATATTATGGGCGTGTAGATGCAGGGAACACAGGAGGTTGCAGCACCTCTCTGGGCTGTTTGGAAACAGGATTTTACCAAGTTCAAATGAGCCATTGGATACACAATAAGGTCCCAACACATTATAAATATATCCAACTCTGCTTCCTTGATAGGCCACTTTCACTTTCAAAAGCAGAGCCAAGCTGGACATTTGAATGTTTTTGAAATATTGCCCACAAAAAGGCTAAATTCTTCCATTATATTAAAGCCATCCTATTGTATCATCTCACCCTATACAAAACATGTTTCACAAAATGTTTCACACAAATGCTACCACAACCTGCATGACAGTCCTGCTTGCTATAGGGCAAGGTTATTAGGATACTATTAGGATCTGATATACTAAGCACATTTAATTGCTCTGGGTGTGACTCATCATGCTGCTGGGTAAATCACAACCCAACCCCACCTTAAAAATCTGCTGAAATATTAATTTGATATGTTTAAATATTTATTGTATTATTTATTGTTAGAAAAAAACACAATTGTGAGATGTTACATAAAAATAAAAACATGTGAAACTAATTGTAAAGTTTCGTAGCTGAAAAAACGTGCTTATACTTAGGATTTGTGAACTTGTAGGTTGGTATTTCTAGTCGCAGAAAAGATGCATACATCTTTGAATTGGTTTGCACATCTCTAACGTGATTCTCACATGTAAATTAATGTAAGAAAAAATACACAAACTGCAAACTTGCACTATAGCCTACACTGTCTACAAATACAGCAATATTTGTGATCGTGTAATTTTATTAGAATACATCGCAACTTAGGTTAATTTTGATAAAAGTGTGCGCACAACTCGTTGATTTACTCCTACAAATACTTTTGGCACAAAATGACTGCATTTTGTGCCAAACGCGGCACGTGGTTCCAGCTGTGCCAGCTCACCAGCCCAGACTATTGACGTACATCCGGTGAAAGCACTCAATATTATATATACAAAACTAGCAGCTTTCGTTATTGCTAAATGAAGCAAGGGTGACGTCTGTTACTGGACCACCTCGACTCGACAGCAGTCCTCTACTGTGATCACACGCAACCACCAAGGAAAGCTAGCTGGTTATATGGGGGCTAGTGATCATGAACCTACCACCTCCATGCTGAAAATATCTTTTCAATTGGCTTGAGGGAGGGTGAATAGGGTAGCATGCTTGTGAGTATTGAGGGTTCACAATTTGCACTTTTGTGGGATGGAAATTGACAGCATGTGTCCTCCGTTACTCTTCAAAGGTACTCACTCCCCATTCCCCATCATGATGGTCTGCTCTTTTGTACAAACACAATGCTCATTGTGCATAGTATTTTGCATGCAATGATTCACCAGATGAACAACTGCGTCAATGCGAGCGGGAAATGTACACAGCCGATTGAGAAAAGTACAATCTGCTTTGACTAGCATGTCATAGTTGAATGACAATTGCATCTACACAATGACAATTGCGTTTATTTCTTTGCATAGTGTGAACACAATGAGAACTGAAATAATGTAGTGGCCAATTGCATTTGTTTTTCTCAACGCTTAGTTGGATGCATTTCCAAAAACGAACATCATTCTCAAACCTAAGTGCAATTCCCAAAACAGTAAAACATGTCACCAAATGTTTAGCACCTTTGGATCATTGCGTAAACCCTGATACTCAAAATTCAAAGGATTTGCATCAAAAGCGGACAGACTGTGTACATAGTGTTGCTCTCAATGTAAAGATGTCCTGGACACACATGAGAAAAAAAACATCTTTATTATGTATTTATCACATTAGATATTAGTCATTGGGCATCCAGTCTCTCCTCCCTGTTAGGCCACAGCACTTCATCAATGTCACACCTGATGGGGAAAAACTTCTGGCATGTCGCAGCCACCCTCGGCACTCCTCAACTGTGATGTCCTCACAACCAGCATTCACTGCATCCAGGAAAGCTAGCTGGTTATGGGGCTGTCGATCATACACCTACCACCTCCATGCTGAAAATATGTTTAATTGGCTTGAGGAAGGATGAATTATAGGGTAGCATTATATATGCTTGTGAATATTTAGTGTTCACAATCTGCACTTGCGGGGATGGACTTGACAGCAGTGATCTCCGTTACTCTTCAGTTACTCACGCCAATCACCCATCATGCTGGCCTGCTCTTTTCTTTAAACATTCTACACAGTATTTTGCCTATGAACAACTGTTAATGAGAGCGGGAAATGTACACAGCCGATTGAGAAAAATACAATCTTTTTTGACTGGCATGTCATAGTTGAATGAGAATACCATCTACACGATGACAATCGCGTTTTACTCCTCCCCCTTCCGCCATCAGCAACCGTTGCTGCATCCTGGGCTTAGCGCCACCCAAGACGATTGTGATTGGTTAAAGAAATACAAACAAGACAAAGCATTTTTTTCCCCAATACCCCCAATGAATGATAGTGAGTAGAGTCAGACCTTTCTCCAGCGCTGGCACAGCATTTAAAGTGTGGAGATAGGTCTGGCTATGCGAGACTACACATTTGGTAATTGTGTAAGCGATTGAGAAAAACTGTAATTAAGTTGTCCATTCTTTCATTGCTTGTTCAGCTCATTCAATTGTCATTTTTTTATATTGGTCACATTCTCTCGTCTCACACTCGCACAATATACTTTACCAACATCTATCCATCTATCGATTTGTTCAGCGAATCCGGGTCCTTTTATCAGCTGGGAAGGGAAAGATCGAGCAAGACCCATTGCAAATACTTTGACCCGTTGCTCGTGTGACTACATCCCAGTACGAAACACACAAGTTTCACGTTAGCTCTGGGTAACCTCTGGAGAGAGAACGTTATGACGTGACATACGCGACTTTTGGGTGTGTATTCTTTCTAATTACATATTTTCACACCAGTTGTGTGTAGTTCAACAGTTTTACGACAAACTGTGACTTTCTTGACTTGCAAAATTATATTTGAAATTGACAAATGTGTAATTCCTGGCACAATTCAAACGGGAACAAACAAATATTTGTCTCTTGCTGTTGACTACTGTACATATTATTTCTGAAATAAGGTCCCATGGTGGTCCAAGGGGAGAGACTTAGGCTCTATTTCTGATACTAAAGGGACTACCACTATGAAAGTAGATGTTCCAGGTGTGAGTGTGAATGTGATCAGGGCGTTCCTGCAAAAGAGAGCCTCACTCTCAGTGAACCTACCCTGAATAAATAAAGGAAATAATAATAATAACGTGAATGTCAAAACGGCTAATTAAGTCACACTATGCTCGATTAAGCAATAACAAAAGCTGCTAGCCGCGTAATTTGTGCCAAAAGTATTTGTAGGGAGTCGCAGATTCAACACTGGCAGAAGTGGATTCGTAGGGTTGTAATCAATGAGTTGTGTGTGCACTTTTAGGAAAATAATGTATTCAAATAAAAATGACACAATCACAAATATTGTTGCATGCTGCTCTATTATAGTATTTTATTTTTTCTCTTTCTATTCTCCTGTAGTTGTTTTTATTTAATTTTTTTAATTTCAATTCTTACTGTTAAATGTTTGTTTTATGTAAAGCGCATTGAGTTGCCATTGTGTATGAAATGTGCTATATAAATAAAGCTGACTTGCCTTGCCTTGCATTTGTTGAAAGTGTATAGTGCAAATTTGCAGTTTGTGTATGTATTGTGTGTAAATGTTTTCACACATGTGAGAATCACTTTACAGATTTGCAAACCCATTCACAGATTTACAAATCTTTTCTGCACTTAAAATACTTTAGAGTGAAATTAAACTCCATAGCTGTCACTTGTATTGAAACAAATAGTACACACTTATCACACTAATCTAATAGTATGACCTAAATCACATTGCAATTCAAAATAGGCCAGAGAATCAGTGGTGATGGCATCATCATACAAGTTGAATACATTCTATACAAACAGCATCCAATAGTCAGGTAATGTGGATGTGCGTTAAATGACACATAAGCAGAACAATTGTGTTCCTTTGATGCATGATAATTATAATCAAGTTTAACATATCTTGGTGGTTGTAAATGCACCGAAACGGGAAGGCATCATCCAGGTGCGCCCATCAGGCATCTTTGTAGCTTAGCAACACCAAATTCAATAAGATCATAGCAAAAATCATATTTTTCACAGCATACTTGTCTCTTTCAAGTTAGGAAAAACGTGTGTGTGTGTGTGTGTGTGAGTCAAGTGAAGAGGTGTGTATAATTAAAGCAGTATAGACCTCGCTCTCGCTCTCTCTCTCTCTCTCTCTCTCTCTCTCCCCCTCCCTCCCTCTCCGTCCCTTAAATGTCACCATTGGGAGTACTATCTCTGCTCCTTTTGAAGCGGTGGCCTTCTCCTTGCCGCCATTATCTTGTCATTTGTGGGGGATTAGGCGCTACACACAGTCATCCGTTGCTCAAGAAGTGTGACAGCTTACAATAATTGCCAGGCTAATTAACATGAACTCATGTCTTTCCTCGCCAGCACCAGACCTGATTTGATGAATATATGGTCACATCATTTACTCAGCAGTTTTTGTTTTGTTTATTTGTGGTGATAGGCCTATGTGTGGCCTGTGTTCAAGTGTATGTCTCCATGCACATTAAGGCCCAGCACGTACGCTACACTAGGACCACCACCAAGAGGGTGCCTGACCATGAAATGTTGAATGAAACCAATCATCCCGAGTGTGAGCAGCTGAATAACAATGTGCACTTTTTTTTTCTTTAAAGTACAACCTTCAATCCAACCAGAAATGGTATAGGCAGAAGGGCGATGGGGATTGGACAGGACAAGAGCGGTGCCTTTAACAGCACCCTGGTGTGTTGTCTTTAAGGCCCTGAAGCATTTAATCACAATCAATCACATTTTTTAAAATAAATATTAGGTATAATATTAGGTATAATATTAGGTAATATTTAAAAATATATATTAGTAATTATTTACATTATCTATTTATTATCTACACGTCGGTGACACGTCGTTATTTACACACGCGTACGGTGACAGTACCCCCCACGAGCGTGCGTCTTGTCACGTGACACATGGCTGTCAGCTGATTGGAGGAAAAAATAAAAATAAAAAACGCCTTTACACCTGGCGCTGTTCGTCACGAGCCGCTCGCTTCACCCGCCCCCATGTCCGTCAAACGTGTAAGTTAAACAAATAAATGTTTGCATTTTTAAATAACTAGTTTAAAACGCAACGCAATTTTTCCCCTCCCAAAAAGTAAGAAAAGTCACTCGGTGTATAATAACGACGTGGTTTCTGCTACAATAAGTAACGTTTCCAGTCGCTAGTCGCCGTATTAGGGGGGTAAACAAAAACGGTTTACGTTTTAACGGCCCCGCACCCGCGCGCGGTGTCCGCCCAAACGCTGCTGGAGAAACGCGTGTTTTTGTGTAGAAAAAGTGAAGAAAAGTGGTGGAAAAGTGAAGTCCGTTGCTTTTCGTTGAGAGGGGGGAACACTTGACGGCAGGGAAAGTGTGGTGAAGTGGGTCTTCATGGATCCAGGCGACCTGGAGGAGCGGCTCCTCCGCCACGCAGAGGAGGGCGACTCTCCTCGTGTTCAGGGTCTCCTCCGGTCCATGATGGACCGGAGTCACCATTTCAACCTGAACTGCAGATGTGAGTGCTGCAGGTCCCCCCCCCCCCCTTAAGAGAAATAAACATATCATAACATAACATATGGTACCTGGCTTATGTAAGTCTGACGGTAAGTGTTCTTGTCTTCCTGTCCATGCCGGCTGTTTAGCTAGGAATGAAGCCAGTGCAGGATGGACGTCACTCCATCTCTCCAGTCATTGTGGCCATAAGGATGTCGTGGAGGACTTGCTCAAGGTGAGCTTTGTTCATGTCTGTGGCCTTCTATCCCCATATTGAGAGCTTTCTTTGTTTTGTTTAAACCTGTTTTCTATATATCTATATCAGCACACACTGTTTTTTTTTATAGTCGAGTTATCCGATGTCTTTTGATTTAATCGTCATCGGATTAAGCATCCCCAAAAGTCAACGTGTCTTGATTTTTTGGAGGCTAAACTCGGTTGGATGTGTGTTTGCATCACGTGATTGACAGAGCAGTAGGTGAGTGTGCAGTTGTGTGCTTCAGGGCTGTCATGTGCAATAAAAATCTGCTATCCAGATGATAATTTGTTTGCAGCCCTCAATATGGCCCTGTGTCAATTGATTTAGGGGCGCTCCTGTGGTGGTGGATCAGGGCTTAGGTTTGCCCCAAATCTACCGTGTCTCATTATGTCTTATTAAACACGTTAGGTTTGCAGTTGCTTCTATATTATTTATTGTCC
This sequence comes from Merluccius polylepis, assembly GCA_027122575.1. NCBI lineage: Eukaryota > Metazoa > Chordata > Actinopteri > Gadiformes > Merlucciidae > Merluccius > Merluccius polylepis. The sequence continues at coordinate 4,068,567 of JAOPJH010000131.1, read as the reverse complement.
TTCCTTTTATGGGGCTGTATTTGCAGGCTGGTGCTCAAGTGAACCTGCAGGACAATGTGGGGGACACCCCCCTGCACAAGGCAGCCTCCTCCGGCAGAAAGGTGAACAGATTTGTCGGGTTGTGTGCTGGTGCGTGTGCATTGTTTGGCCTTTCATTTCCGCTTCCACATTGCCCTTAAGTGGCGCCGCCCGCACTGTAACCCTCCAATCCGCCTTTACTTGTCAACACAGCCCATCATTCGGGATTTTCCATCATGGACTCTTAATAACTCATTTTGCTTTTCACGTTGGGAGTCATGTGGTGATAAGAATGTTTACTTTGGAGATTTTGTCGTTTATGTTTGATCCGAGGAGCATCATGATGTGCGAATGAACGACTGATCACTATATCCTATGCGCTGTGTAGGAGATTGTGCTCTTGTTGCTGCGCTATGACGCATGTGCCAACATAATCAACGGGACGGCGCAGATCCCCAAAGATGTCACTGAGGATGATGAAATAATCACCATGCTGGAGGGTATGGAGAGATGGGGGTCCGGCGACGGCTTGTATATACTACTAGAGTGCTCATTCTCAACACACCAGAGTTCATTTGGGGGTCTTTGTGTGTGTGTGTGTGTGTGTGTGTGTGTGTGTGCAGCTGCAGAGCGGAGAGCGATGAGGAGGAATGAGGAGAAACTTCTGGAAGCGGCCAGAGAAGGAGACGTCTCCACTCTTTCTAAGCTGGTCAGCATTGCACCGGTGCTCTGTATTTTCTAGTTTTTTTTGTTGTGTTGCAAATTGTATAACTTTCTTATGTCGTGTCATAAGAATGTCACTGAACATGTTACACTGCACTACATTTAGTTTGGGAATATGTTTAAGGACACACTGGAATCTGCTTGAGCTTCAATTCAGGACGACATCATTCAGGAATGTTTGGGTTCCTCTTGAGGCCTTGTTCAATCGTGAATAGCTCTGGGAAAATGTGTTGAGTGTATTCGGAAATGTGCTATGCTGACAATTTCTCTCTTGTGTTGATGAGCCTATTCACACGTTCTTTTCATTGTGTCCATTTAGCTGAGTTTGAAGGATGTCCCCGACGTTCACTGCAGGGACCTGCTGGGCAACACGCCATTACACTGTGCTGCCTACAGAGGGCAGGAGCACTGTGTTGCCAAGCTGCTCAAGCATGGAGCCAGCCCCAGTTCAACAAACAAGCATGGTATACTATGCACAGTAAAACGAATGCAGCAAAACTATATAGATAAACTGCGTTGTTGGGTTTTTGTTGGTGAAGTTTCGTTTGTTTTTTATTTGCCAAATTAAATCATTCAAATAATTGTGTCATGTATTTATTTGGGACAATCACGACACAACCAAGTGTATTTATCGTTTTGATTATATTAAGTTATTATTGCGCAGATCTTTCAAATAGGCTACCATTTTAATAGGTTTTTCATTGCTTAAACAAACTTGACTTAATTCTATCCTTCAACCTACCTATTGGCACATGTCATCATTACACATTCCTCTATAAATATACACACTGTTTTTTTAGTCATAGAGGCCAGAGGTTTATTTACAACTTAATAAAGTAATGTTGTTGCAGCCCAGACAGCATTTGACCTCGCTTGCACCGATGAGCTGAGACAGATGCTAGCTACCTCCGCTGACAAAGTAAGTGGTGGCATTTGTCTTTTAAATAAATTGCTTCTACTCGGAGCAGATTACATTTGAATAGATTTTCACTTGATCTGCAACAAGCATAACAGCATGGCTGGTTGCCCACACTTGCGACACCATTGCACTCCATCCTTAAACAAAACCCACTTGGAGTAGCCGTGCATGAATTCCTGTTAAAACATATTTCTCATAGGAAGCAAGCAGCACAGTTCAGAAGTTTGAAGGTCTTCTGTGGAAGGTACTTTTTTTTTTTTTTACAAGAATTCTCAACTATGTAAAACAGTCAACATTTCAAAACGATGGGTTTTGAAATGTGTGTGTGTGTGTGGGGGGGGGGGTTGGTTGTGTTGTTTTTGTCCCACAGCGTTCCCGTTTTCTCGGCTGGCGGTACCAATGGGTGGTGCTTGAAAATGGAAACATATCCTGGTACCACAGACAGTGAGTATCATTAGTCTCCTACTACAAATCAGTGTGTGTGTGTGTATTTTGACATAAGGTAAGATTGATACTTTCACTCGGCACACAAAGCTGATAATAGAGATGACTCCCTTTCCAATGTTGATCTGAAATGTCCCGCCATTGTTGTTTACCTGCACATCTATCCGTGTCTCTCCAGAGCTGATGCACTGAATGGCGCCAGAAAGCAGGGCTCCAGGGCCCTCACGCGGGCCTATTGGATGGTAGGCAACGTGCACGTTAGTTCTTAGCCACTTGGTCCTTGAGCAGAGCAGCAATCAAACCCTCTGACATAATCATGTGGTGAAGTACCCCTGTCTAATGGATGATGTGATCCACACCCTCTCAGGTCAAACCCTGGGACAACTGCTTCTTCAAACTCAGGTGCTTCGACGGCACCGAGCACCCCTTCAAAGTGTTGTCAAAGACCGACTCAATGGCAACAAGAAGAGTAAGAAGAAAGGATGTTCCCGTGAATATAAAATACAAACCTAAGCCCATCCATGTCAAGTGAAAGGGAAGTGTTTGTGCGTCTGTGTCTAGGTTGACATGCTTAATATTTGTCCTGTATTTGTTCAGAAATGGTTGGATGCCTTCGATGCTCATTCCGCCTACAGCAGCCGCCACTGTAGCCTGGAGCAGGCGATGGCTGGTGACGATGAGGAAGAGGGTGATGAAGTTACTATGGCAGCTGATAACCTGACTCAGGCTCTTCAGGTGAGTCAAAGCTCAGCTGTGTAAAAAAAAAAGGCAAAGTTAAGTCCCTGACCCTGCTATATTCGGCTGGGGGAAATTCAGCTTGTTTTCCACAATAGTGTCTGCGACAGTGCAGGTGTGTTGGCCTCAATTCTGGAGTGTCTGCACTTTTTTTTTTCCCTGAATGCTGTGCTATTCAGGTAGCCAGCGCCTGCCAGCTGAAACTGGAGAGTGAGGTGTCTGTGTTTTTATCGATGGTGAAGAACGAGGAGAACGACGGTAAGAGCGCTCCTCAAGAAAAGCATTATTGAAGTAATCTAAAAATAGCCATATTTCAAAGTCATCCAGGCAGGTTGATCGTGTTATTACTTTTTGCGGAAACATTGCTTGTTCAGAATTTTATATGAATGATTTGATTTAATTTGAATGATGATACCGATCGGCCATTTTCTTTGTTCCTCTGAAGCGCTGGCTGCTCCTCTGCTGCTGAAGGCCCAGCAGACCAGTGAACTGTCTGGTGAGACCTGCACCGCCCTCCAGACCTGCTTGGCCCTGCTCTCCCAACACGAGGAGGTAGTACACCGTTATCTGGTCCTCGGCTGTGTTCGATTTGGCTCACATGTTCCCTTTCCCTATATAGTGTACACTATATTGTGCACTATTTAGGGAATAAGTATATGGGGAATTCGGATCAATTATGAGCTGGATTTCCATCAGTGTGACGTATAATGGTCGCATATACAAGCCAAAACAAGTGTTTGATGTCCCCCCGAGACAGCTCATTTGCATAAAGAACCTATGTGCCGACCATCTCTACTGGCTGAATCCGATGACAATGAAAACCGCTATGCATCATGGGATACAGTGCGGAAATACATTTTTTTTGTGGTGCATTGTGGGTATTAAGTACCGTAAATTCCGGACTATAGAGCGCACCTGAATATAAGCCGCACCCTCTAATTTTTGAAAGAAACTCTATTTTGTACTTGCATAGGCCGCACCGGACTATAAGGCGCAGGTGGGGGGGAGAGTTTGGAGTTTTTCTGAGTTTTTCCTCGTAGTCAGGAGGAAGCTGCTGACAGAGTCGTTCGTGCCCTGATGGAGAGGGCTTTTCGCCGCATAAATCGGAAACACCACGATGGTCCACCTTTGAAGTTTTCGATCTTCATTTCGCTGGCAATGGCCCTGGCTTTCAGTCGGCCGCCTGCTCTTTGGTGTGTTCACCCAATCTTCAAGAAAGTTTTCAAGTTCGGGCCATCTGCTATGATTACCCCTGAAAGCTTTTGTCGTCTTGGTGCACTGACTCAGTTCTTCCCGCTGACGTCTCCACCGTCTCACCATGGATTCATTGATGCCAAGATTACGTGCAGCAGCTCTATTTCCTTCATTAATAGCCAGATCGATCGCCTTTAATTTAAAAGCTGCATCAAATGCCTTTCTTAGAGAGTTTTCCATGTTGAGGGTGAATAAAATGACAGATTTTTCTTTTAGTCGTGCTAGTGTGTTTTATTCATCGTACAATTCTATTGGATGACTGTGAACTATTCGTTAATCTGATTGGTCTAATGATACGCGGCAAAATGCTTTTGCCGGCATTGAAACAAAACAAAACAAAACAAAACGGCCGCACCGTAGTATAGGCCTACTACCGTGCCGCACCGTAGAGGCCGCACCGGCTTATACTACGGTGCGGCCTCTACTAAAAAAGAATCCTATATATTTATGAATCATGTATTCATAAATATAATGATCATGTATTCAACACTACATTACCATCTAGTGGCTTTATTTATTTGTATTTTGTATTCTTTATTTATTCCTTTGTCATTCTTTCTTTCGTTATGTATTTATTTATCAATGTATGACTGTGAACTATTCGTTAATCTGATTGATCTAATGATACGAGGCATTAAAACAAAACAAAACGGCCGTAGTATAGGCCGCACCGTAGTATAGGCCGCAGTGCTCAAAGCGTGGGAAAAAAGTAGCGGCTTATAGTCCGGAAATTTACGGTAGTATACTGTATAGGGAACCACATGTACACTCACATTTCAGACGACACGACAAAATGGCGACAACCTACGATATGAGAGAAAACTGATAGAAAAGAGCAAAAGCTCTGAGCTATCTCCCAAGCACCAAGAGTTTAGTAGGAGTGCACAATATAGGGCATAAGTGTGCCAATTTGAACACAGCCCTTGTTTTCTCTGTTGCCACACCACGTGCACCCGTTTTTCAGGCTCAGCGTTAGCCCTAGCGGTGGCAAGTGTGTGCCACTGCACATCGATTTTCCTCTCTGGTGCTTTTAAATTGTGGGAGGTTTTAAACTCTGGCAGCTAAAATGAGAGATGCGAGCCTCGAGGCAAGTATAGGCAGAGAAAAAGCTAAAGGTGACAAATGTGCAGTTGTTACTGAATTTTAGGCCATGTAGTGCATGAAAGTGTATGTGTGAATTTGTTGTGTAGCCTAGTGGAGGAGCTTCATTTACCTGATATACCAAAGAGCTATTTTTTGAGCAACATTTTTCACAGTTGCTCACACCCAACCAAATTAACATATCTACTGGTTTGAAAGGATAGTCTGATATTATGCTATATCTGATGTGTTTTTTGTGTTGGACAGATTTGCTGTTTGTTGTGTAACTGTGGAAAAGCATCCTTATTCCATTGATTCCTCCACACTCCCCCCATGTGGTGTCTTCTTATTGGCTAATAGATTCATGGTGAATGATTATTAAGTCCTATGGCTCCTCCCTCCTACTGTCACCCCCCCCCCTCCTTTGCGTTCAGTGCTGGGGGCTAAGCAGATTTGTGTGTGTGTGTGTGCCTGCGCGTGCGTGTGGGAAAAATGTGTGCACTGGTTTCTTCCCACCTGTCCCAGGCTGGGCTTGGGAGAACCGTGGCGTAGTGCCGTAATCACCAGAATGAATGCAGGCAGGAAGGCAAATGCAAGATCCGCTTTTATGCTGAGCTCTGCATTTGCTGATAAAGGCATGCAGGCACACACACACACACACACAGGCACAACTAAGAGCCCTGAGGTGGGCGTGCACGCTCTGAATGCTCTTGTCCAAGGAAAAGGCTGTGCGAGGCAAGGAACTTGAGTGCGTGCATATTCCCAGTGGCGTCCGGACGGGAGCCTTGTGGTATGCTGTCACCCTCACTCTTTAAACAGCTACTCGCCGCTCACAGACACACTTTGAACACCCGCCAGCAGAGCATCCAGGCACAGAGGGGGGGGGGGGGGTGGAGTGGAGCTAATCCACACGTCTCGGTCCTGCACCGGTAAAAACCAGACCTCTTCTCATCTGTCGGTTGTGATAATTGTTCTAATGATAAGAAAGTCTTGCGGTGTTCCCAATTGGGCTAGTCCCAGTGTGAATTGCTGAGGGGGGTTTGCCGTTCAAACGCTGCAAATGATTTGTTACTTCTCGTCCGATGCGTGTTTCAGGCTAGCGTTATTAATTATGGGAGTGACATTTTGGCACTTCCAGAAGCGCAAAGTTGAGTCGATATTGAATCGTTCGGATCTAAGTGGTTCTTCTATGCGTGCTAAATTGGTTTTAGCTATTCAATTATATTAAGTTGTTGTAAGAGCATGTTGAATTAATGGAATGAGAAATGCATTTTGAAATGGTAATGAGCGCAGTTAATAAGTAAAAGAGGAGCGTATGCACAGAGCCTTCTGCAGCGTCATGCTAAAGTCGTTTCTCACCGTGTGCAGTAGCATATGGAATTCCAATTCTTTGAACTGAACAGACATTTAACTTGTGTTTACCAACACCTCTTTGTGGGTTTGTCTCCTTTCATTTTTAGCCTCATTAACACCAAATGAAACCATTAACATGCAGAGAGCCTGTCGTTAATAGTGACAGACGTCGATGTGCATGTGGTGCGGTCTTCCAGCGAATCATTTAGAAAAATCGGCTTAGGCCGTGCGCCAACATTGTCCAGGTGCCATTAGATTATGGACCTCTTTGCTTGGCGAGGAATGCATTGCCGCAAACCACAGCGGGGTCCTATAGTACGGTCAACCACAGCTGTGACTATATCAAAATATCTTGGAAGTATAACATCTTCACATTGGTGCTTCTGTCCTCCAGAGTTGTGAGATTGGAGTGTTCTCTAGTCTACAAAGTATGTGTGTCCTGAAAGGGTCGCCCATCATGATTTCACTGTATACACAATATAGAAGTTCATTAATAAGCTCTATGCGATTAGGGGGTGGGTCCATTTGAGCGACTACACAACGCTAACTGGATTACGATAACCAGAGCAGTGCTGAGTGCAAACTCCAAAGACAGTATTAGCCTTAATCTCATCTTTTGTTGTAGTTCACACCAAGCAGGCAGTCGGGCAGAAAGTGTAATCGACTCGCTCCTCAGTTTGATCTACTTAAACGCGTCTCGTCTTCTCACATTTGCAGAAGGGTTACAGTCACAAGTCGCTTACAGTGTGTGTGTTCGCGCTGTGATATATCTGCAGATGTGTGAAACTGAAGCATGAATCCTCCGGAGAAGTGAGGGGTGGTGGCAGTGTCTTCCCGTGTTCATAAAAATAGAATAGGCAGTTGGGTATTGGAGACAGAGCTGTAAAATGTGTCTGGTAGTTGTGCGCGAACACCCGTGGTTCAGGCTCATTGGAACTAGCCGTTCACGGGGTGAAGTCCCCATACTCGGCCGTCAGTGAGGGAGGCTCACATCATTTAGTTTTGCATTTATTTACCAGATTTGGGCTCATTGAGATTGAGATCATGCAGCCGCCATGCACTGCCATGCACATAAGTGGGGCTGTCACACCGAGTTGTTCTCAGTGTAATGGATTCTCCGTGGGTGGTGGTGGTGTGGTAGAAATAGTATGGTGCTGTTTGACTTCAGTTATTTATAGTAGGCAGCACATTGTGTGTGTGTGTGTGTGTGTTGACCTGTGGTCAAAAAGTCACCACATAAGATCCCTGCCTTGTGTTATCACTTATACCCAGAACAGAATGAGTCACACGCGGGCTAAATGCCCGCACTGCACATAGTCTTGTATGGTAGGCTTCTGGCAATAGACCACAAGCGTTTTCAAGCTTAACTATGGAACATGCACATTGGATAAAGAAGAAGAGCTGGGTCCTCTTTACATCTTCATTCATGTCTTGTTTAAGGGGTTTTGTGTTATCTCCAGTGCTGACTTAAAAAAAAAAAAAAAAAAAGAATAATGGCATTCACAAATATGTACCATAACATTCAAGCCTGTAACCGTCGGTTACGTTCAGTTCTGCCTTGAAGCACAGTACAGTGTTCACAGTGGGCCGTAACGGTCCATTTACAGACTGTTGTTGCTCCAGCCAGAGGGGAGTCCCAATAAAGAAGCCCAGTAAAAAGCCCAGCTCTGTCGCTCGGCCCTGGCCAGAGAGAAGCATCTCCTCCCAGTCTTCGGCGATGAATGCACACTGCCTCGGCAGCCACTAAAATAGAGCTGTGTGTTCTCTCAAGCGCGAGTGGGAGTGAAGTGTGAGTGCAATCTTGCTGGGATAGTTGAGCAACAAAAGTGTTTCTATCCCAAATGGGCTCTTATGCCAAGTCCCTGGTTAGGGTGCGTTGGCACCGGCCCCTCCATTACTTTACATTACGCTGCACATAATTCAAAGCTGCAGTTAGATCAGAGCCCTGTATAGGTAATCATTTATTCTGCAAGCCTTTGCCTTTTTTGTTTTTACTTTTAGTGGAGTAAACAGGGCCGGAGTACTTGGCAGTCTTTACATGTTTGGGCGCTCGCAGTCTGTGGCGCATGGCCCAGGTTCTACTAGGCCGCACATCGAGACACTTGAATCAAACACTTAGCATCCAGCCAAATATCCACGCTTCTGCTGTAACTTGAGGAAAGAATGGTGAGGCGAGGCAGAAATCCCAAGAGAGGGTGAAAGTGACAAATTTGTTATTGAGCTCAGGTGCTAGTTAGCCGTGGTCCCTGGGGTCAGAGAAACAACGGAACTGGCACACGGAAATCTCTGATTGGGTAGATGGCAACCTATTTTGTACAGACATACTCCCATTTATTCAATGGGGATGAGGCTATATAACCGCAGTATCAAAACAAAATGTGTTTGGTTAATAGTGAAAGGTTGCTTATGATTAATTATCAACCGATTTTAATTTCACTTCAATTGTGGGAGGTTGTTGCATCTTGAAAAAATGAACCCACCTGTGTAGCAGAGGGTGTATCGATTGTTTGTTTTGTAATCGGTGAACCAAAGTAGATTCATCCCCACTTTCTCTGACCTCATTCACAGCTGGAGGTTATGGTTCGTCTAGCCCAGGGAATAAAGGGAAGTAGGTCTCTGTACATGGGAGTGCTCCACCTCATTACCATACCCTTATGTATGATAAGGAAATAAAGGAAATAATTGTATTATTAATATTATTATGCAAATTAAGATATCTGCAAGTGAGATATAATTACTTAATATGATATTATATATGCCAAGATGTTTTAACATAAACTGTCATAAACTGTCATCGAGAGCGAGAAAAGAGAAAGATGGAGAGAACGATACAATTATAACTTTTTTAAATTTTCTCTTCCCCCCCCCATCTTTTTTTCTTCTCGATTTTCTTGTTCCCTGCATTTTTATCTCCATGTCAAGAAAAGAAAGAGAAAAACCCTGTCTATGAAGCATTGAACTTGAAAAATGTGGTTTATCGCAATCTGTATACACAATGTGTATACACAATGTTCCATATTTTTTTCTTTTTTTACCTCAATTTCCTCACTCTCCACCTCGAGAAAAAAAAGAAAGGTGGAGAGAACGAGCAAATCAAAAAGAGAGAAAAAGATTGAGACTGAGAAAATTGAGGAAAAAAATGGTGCTTTAAGATGAAATCTAAAAAATATATATATTTTCTAAATGTTCTCGTAATCTGTCTTTTTTTCTCTTTTCTCGATTTCCTCATTCTCCATTTTTTTTTATTTTCTCGTTTTCTTTTATCTTTTTTCGAACATACTTTTTGGTAGAGAAGAAAGATGGAGAGAATGAGAAAATAGTTTTCCGACCTTGACCTAGGAGGGTAGGTCAATAACAGGCATCCACAGGTTCTCGATGTGAATGGGCCGGCCATGCGCTAGCGCCGTGTCAACAATAAACCACTCGAGGAATAGCTGACTGCTTGCCACGTTGTGATTTATATTTTTGGATGCCATCACGTAATTTCAACTGATTGCAAAATGTGCATGTGCAGCACTTTATCGCACATCAACAAATGCAATAACAAACACATCCAGAATAACATCCAGAACAAACCAAAACATTCGGGGCTAGGCTCAAAATATTCAGGGCTGAAGCCCCGATTGTTACGGGCTAACGAGGCCACTGCTCAATCAAAAGAAAAAATAGATGGGGAAAAAAAACCTTGTCCATCTATGAATCATTGTAAAAAAATGTGGTTAATCGCAATGTGTATGCACAATGTTTGGAAAATTCTGACATATTTCAACATTCAAATATATTGAATAAAATAACATCACAAAATAATATCACATTATTGCCAATATGAAAATGGGATATTGTTACAACCCTAAGTTACAGACCCGTCTCTGTCTTCCTGCTGTCTTATTCAAGGTGAGCCGGGTGTTTCCTCTCCTGTTTGGTTAGGGTTAGCATACCTTTAACTTACTGGATCTCAAAAGTCTGTTTTTTCAAATGTTGAGCTGTCAAACATATGAGCATGTAATATCGGAAACACGATGAGAAGTTCATATTGCCACGTTGTGGAGAGCTGTCATTGTTTACACAATTTTCTTCTCTGCCTAATAATTCACATTGGACTGTGTTTGATATTAATGTATTCAACACATTAATATCTCCGTATTGCTGTTGGAGTCTTCCACTTTAATGTTTGGCGTTGCGGGTAGCCTTAGAACGACATTTAGACAATGGGTGGCGTTGGTCTGGTTGGCCCCCTCGCCGCTTGGCTCGGGTTGCCTTGAAGGGACACCCAATCCTGGGCTACAGAGCTCCTGAAGACTGGTGTTTGGTTCCGACTGGCGGTAACCGGATCTGCGGACTAAGGTTAGGAAAATGACCGACTATCCGAAGCAGCCTCCATGAAGGACATGCACAGACAGACTGATTAACCGAGAAAGAAACGCGTATGCAGTAGCGCAACATAAAAGTACGCACTCGTCATCAACATCAGAGTTCTGTCAGACACTGCCTTGTCAAGATGCTTGTAAACTCATTTCCGTCCATCAGTTTTGCCTCAAGGTGTGTGTGTGTGTGTGTGTGTGTGTGTGTGTGTGTGTGTGTGTGTGTGTGTGTGTGTGTGTGTGTGTGTG
>JAOPJH010000131.1:4037949-4048981 GCA_027122575.1 Merluccius polylepis | reverse complement strand
CACCCCCCTCCCACCTCCCACCTCCCTGTGCTTTCACATTGACTCGTTTGCTACTGCCTTGCTAATTGCTGCTTTGTCTTGTGCCATCCACGACATCCCACACTCCCCTCATGTCTTGTCGTTGAGAAGGAACCCTGCGCTTGGCCCAAGGTTTGGCTCATTCTTTATAAGCTTTGGTTTGTTTTGCATTCTGTTTTCGCTTTGCTTGCACTAGTAGGAGTAGTGTACCTTTTTTATTATTCCAAGTTTTGCATTACATCGCCCTCTACAGGACGACAATGGTGCACACAACACTTATTGGACTGTACGGCAAACACTACTAGACTCGTAGCGCGTTACTTTTTTAGAGTTTGCTGTTGTGCATTTTTGCCATGCTTGCCATCACCTCCATAAATACATCATCATTTAATCATTTAACACCCTGCAATAGCGTCAGTGACTCCCTTGTCATTGTTCCCTTTGGGCAGGTGGTTCCACCAGGGGCCCAACCCCCACAACAAGGCCCAGGACTGGCTCTACTCCAAGGGTTACTGGGAGAGAAACTACGACCAGTTGCCCAATATCTACTAATGAACAGGGCGACATGTGACCACGACGATAAACGTGTAAGATTATCTCCATCCTCCATTCAAAAGCTGCTGTAGTTGTGTTTGTTCAGGGGCCTCCGGTGTCGTCCAGTCATCTGAAGCACAGGAGAGATGAGGGGTCGTCCTCATCGCTGATGTGCAAGGCAAGGAGTATGCCTTAATATGAAATATGATGCTGTGGACCGACACCTGGAGGCGCAGGGTAGGGAGATTGGCAAAGAGTTGTTTCAGTACCTTTTGCACTTCTCATCATGTTTACACTTAAAGCACAAGGTCACCTGCAACACCCTCTTTCCAGTACTCTAAACCACTCTGGTTATTCAATAATATAAAGAACTGTATGTGTATTTTGAAACCTAGGGTGTATTTTATCATACTTGGTAGATGGCGTGTTTAAACTTGAATGTGAATTAGTCACCCTATGCTGTTAGTGAACGTGTGAACCAACCGCTTTCATCTGTATATTGTAAAGGAACAATCCAAAGGGAATTATTGGCTCTGGCCCTCCTCACGAGGCCTACTGGTTGTTCCCAGAGTCGATGTTGCACACACACACCAGTCATTATCCACTACATCCTAAGTTAAGCCGGCCGTCCATTCTCATGATGTGAACGAAAACCTTTGAGCTAAAACGCACCGGACATTCATCTCCGTTTCGTCACTGAAGATATAATAATGCAATGTAGCATTTTAATCCGTCCCACGGCCATCGCTGCACGTAGAGAATGGCGTCAGCGTATGTAAAACCCGATTCCACTCGCTTAGCGGCGATAGCCACTTAGATAGCGAGCCAAGAAGCTGATTGCATCGACGCGTTTATAATCCTAGACGTCCTTTTTAGTTTAGGGTTTTGTCGAGATGAGTCGTGTTGGTGTTTAGGCTATTCTGCCATCGCTAGAACATGGGTTGGATAGATTAAAACCTGCAGTGTAACCGACACGATAAATGCATGCGCATCACTGTTAACTATGCAAGCGTCTAGCGATAGCTTTTTGGAAAGAAATTCAAAATGTGAACGAGCACTGAAATCATTCCTCCCCCATGTTGTGAATAACTGGGAGGGTTTTTTTGAATCTCTAGGGTGTGAAGTACATTTCATTGGACTTAGTCTGCTGCCGTTTTCATTATAAAAAAAAACATTGTTTTAATCTAATTGTGTATAAATAACAAAATAAAGGAGAAAAGTTTCTATTGTTACTAAATAAATCTCAACTGCTCATGTTTAATGTCTCGTATTATTCCGCTTGGCTATGGGATAGGGTAATGCATTGTGACGATGCAAACAATGTTCATTCGAATGATGCACGCTCCTCGATGTATTTAATAAAGTAGCCTATATTATCGAACTAATGACAGACGATTAATTCGCCAATGTTGGTGACCACGGGAGTCGGCGTGGGTTCTAACTGGCGGGAGAGAAAAACCCAAGTGGCCGTCGGCATCCGTCATCTGCAGGAGCTGAGCTGCATGACCATCGCTACTTGATACTGGTCTTGTTTCCCTGGTGACCCCCCTCCCCGCGCACAGAGGTGCCCTCCCGCCCACAGCCCCTTCGCCACCATCCAGGAACAGGAAGACGTAGTCGGGGGATGTCGATTCTTTCTGGTTCGAGGGACGAGACCGGGGAGCAGGCAGCTCTGAACCAAAGCTTTCGATGGGTTTTTATAGCGAGAGCCGGCACTAGGGAGGTGTGTGTGTGTGTGTGTGTGTGTGTGTGTGTGGATGGTGATGAGGCGTGTACCTCTCAGCCAGCGAGACGCGCCCAGGGCCAGACTGCCTCATCAACGCTGTTCCATATACAGAAGCTGACACTTCAGCAGAGCACTGTTCTCTCTCCACTTTAGAGAACAGTGCGCTTGCGTCTGATTAGCCGGTCTGACTGGCTTGATGGATGGTACGGTGTCCAGACCCGTCTGGATTATTCCTCAAATGTCTGCCCTGCACCGCTGGTGCGTTTGCCTCACCGGAGGATCCCTTAGGGATGGGACCTTTTTACCGCTGTTTATGCCAAGTCCCTCCTGTCAGTTGGCCACACACGCTCTGTCGTGCTCTGGACTCTTTACAAAGACGCTGTGCTGCGCTATTGCTTCTTGTTGCCATAGCAAACATATTGCCAGCTTTGTCCAATTAATTTGAAAAAATGACATGGGGCGGGGGGCGGGGGTGAAATTAACTTTTGTTGAGGGATTATTGTCAATGATGTCCATATCGACCATAGCATCTAAGGGGGCTTTTTCTGCTTCACACACTCCTCCGCTTGAGACTATGATTGATGATGAGGATATGTCTTGTATTTTAACCTTGGTTCCAGAGGGATGTGTCTCTGATGTGTTACTACTGGAGGACGTATAGGTCCGTCCAGTTGGTGTTCTGACGATATATTGCCATGGACATCAGAGATTCAGCATTCGCAATGTAATGAATAACAAATGTATGTCGGCAGCAAAAGTCTAGTTATTTATTTCAACAGAATACAATACTACAATTTAGTTTCTAAAGGACAATTTGGAAAAAGAAAATGTTTTCATTCAAAGCAACATTTTCTTTTCTTCAATTCTTCACTTCAGGAATTTTTGAACATTTGCATTCCCAAATAATGTCTAATCTTCGTGTTTTCTCCAGGGACCATACTACTAAAATACATGGGAATGTTAGACATGATGGACTGAGAGGAAACTTGTGAAGACAACAGTCATCTGCGGGGATTCAGTTCAAATATCCAACTATGAAAAAACGTACTATCATACCAAGAGCATAAGAGGATATTTTTGTGTTATATGATTTGCTATGAATGAATGCTTACCGGTCATCGCCAGTGCTTCTGTAGAGGAAGCTCTCTGGAACAGTGCTGATTGGATAACAAGCACTGACTGGCTGCGGCGAGAAGGACTTGTGTGTTGGTCTGACCTCAGGGTGCTCTCAAACACATTTTGCTCTGTATATTCATGATTTGTCGGCGTGCCAAGCAGGGGGAACTAAGGTCAACTGCTCATGTAAACGGGTAGATGATGCGGCATTTAGGTCTCCAAGAGCATTTGGATTTCCACCATGAAATTGCGAGACTTTCCCTTTAATATATTTCAACTCTATGAAATGATTTACCAAAACATTTATGGTTCAAAACAAACAACTTTTTAGAAAAGTAATGGTGCCAGTTGGTCATGAAACTTAAAAAAAAATTGTGTTTTATTGGATTGCATAGCCTTAATTGACGGGGTTTATTGGATCAATTATCAACGAACTGTCATTGAAATGTCGTCTGTAGGATATTCTGATGTATAAAGGGAGGAGAAATTATTTAAAAGTGGCATTCATTTCAATGGGATCTGTAGTCAGTGTTTGAGGTGGTTTTTATTTGGGGTGTAATGCGTGTAACAGCCTGGCGTTTTGTATATCAATTACAAATCGCCATTAAACGACTTGCTTTATCTCCAAGTTCATAAATTAAAGAACGAGAATGTAATAATAGGTGTTCAGGGTCTTTGGTTGAAATTAGGTCAAAGTCTGCCTGCAAATGAAGGCCTTGTTTAAATAGAGCTGGGAGGGCTTCGAGTATTGTTGGTCTAAAGTGCTTATAGCGGATGTTCCTCAAGTCTATAGTTTTTTAATGGTTTCTAATGTGACAACCGTTATTTCTGTTTGTATCAAAACAAACTCGTGCAGGACACCTGTCCAAGCATTTGATACATTGTCAGCCATTAGTAATTGTCCAATTCGATACCAAATCACATCACACTCCCAAAATAAGTCCTTATGCTTGCAATTAACAGACTTTAAGGGAACATCTAATCAAAGACTTAACCTCTAGTGGATAGTGTCTAAGAATAGCCACAACATCCCTTCCCTACATTTGGTTAATCATTGTAATTAAAGTAGGCCACGTTATATGACATGGGGTAATTCACGAGGAATATCCACAGGAACTACTAGAAATAGACTAAAGATATTTTTCTCGAGAGGAGGTACAGCCACTGTTAGGCAAAATGCAAACTAGTGATTAAAGAAAGTAAGAACATTAAGATGTACATCAGCTCAGAAACCATTCATAATCTCGCGTGTTACGAACCTTCAGCACCATGGACAGAGGCGTTACATTATTAGCAGGGTTTAAATGCAAGTTATCATGAGCTCATGTTCTCTCGAGGTTTGGGACCCCGAGAAAAGGAAGCAGAGCACATCGCCACTTGGCTTCCAGACAGAAATAGAGGCTGCAGAGCTCGTCTAAATGACTTTCTATACCAATGGCGGTAAATATGGGGAGAAAGACAGGACTAGGAAGGCGTGTTAAATGTCTCCCATTAAACACACCTTAAGAGCAGACAGGCTACCGTGTGTCCCCATTAGAGAACTATACCATATATTTTACTTTTAACATCAAGTTCCTAAATAATCAGATATTTGAAAACACCTAAATAAAGTAGTGATAGTAAACCATTAAGGGAACTGCACTCACTTGGTTTTTCAAGTGTTAGACAGTATATCCTTTAGAAAATGATGGCCACCGTTTATATGCAGGTTGTTGCATGTAAACTGTGGCCCTCTGGGTACTTTTCTCTCTCTCTACTTTTCTCTCTGTGGCCCTCTGGGTACTTTTTCCCTCTGAGCAGTGGCTGAGTGGCGTATAATTTTATGCAGAGTTCATCAACAAAAGATCATGAACACATCAAGTCCTTGTCCAGAGCCACACGTTTAATTATTCACACCCCAGGATACCCCGGTGGCTATTGTGCGTTTATTTTGCGTTAAAAGATGGCCAAGCTCCTCTTTCCATGCTGTTGTAAGAAGACCCTGTTCCTCTTCAGTTCCAGGCTGAATATCACTTCCCCAGCAGGTACTTAAAGGAGCCTGGTGAAGCCTGAGGATCATCCTGATGAGTGGGACACACACACACACAAACACACACACAGACACACACCTTTTGTACCCAAAACTGGAGTGTGTGTGTGTGTGTGTTCCAGTTCCATTACTGGACAACCATTTGGCGTGTTTCCGATCTCCATTTAAGAACACAATAAGAACTGGTCAGGGGGATTATGACGAGATTAGCACAATACGTTTCATCAGTAGCAACTCCAATATCTTGGGGTGATATTAAAGTCCCAAATATATAACAGTTCCTCATTTCGAGACATTTATTGGTTTAAAACGAAGTAAAACAACATTACAGCAAAATTAAAATTCTAAATGTATAAAATTTGCAACTAGGGCACTTGTTAGTGCCAGGACATTTTGGCACATATAAACAAATTGCAAATTATTTACAACAATATTATATATTGGACCTATAAAAACAACACGGGCTATTGTAAACTAGATGGCTTTGGCTCACAGTGGGGCTATTTGGATTAGCAACGCTCCAGTCATTACATTTCTAACACTGGAGGGGATCAATTGTAAAAGCTCTTAGAGATAGTCATTAGTTCCTCTTTGTTCAAAGGGTGAGGTGTGTGCGTGTGCGTGTGCGTGTGTGCGTACGTGTGTGTGTGCGCACATGCGTGTAATCAAACCTAATAAAATCTGTCTGGATGTTTCAGCTTGCAGTAAAGAGTCAGGAATAATTGATGTCAACTAGGACACATCAAAGCTCCATTTGTGAATTGTATACCGATAGGCCATGAGGAGCCGAGTGTAACAATACTATAAAACCACTTAAATATTTACCAAGCACATTTTAAAATTGAGTTGACGGCTCATTATGTAAAAAAATAAATACAAATGTAACTAAAAGAAACTACATGAGCTGTGCCAGTGTTGTACCAGAGGAGGTTTACTTCCCATTCTCCAGTTTCCAGTGCGTCTTTAAAGTGAAAAACAAACGGCGCTCATCATTTAGGGGCCTCTGCTCTCGTGGAGGCTAGGGCCGAATGGATGCGCACGTGGAGCCTGTTTTCAAAATCATAGCCGGCGTATTCCTCCTGCGGGGTCCACAAGCACAGCAGATAGACCGGTACATTAAAATCAGTTTATTCAATCGAGGCATCGATGTACATGTTGGGATATTGGGTTCTACGGTACATCACCTTGGCCTGAAGCATGAGTGCCCTCCCCCTCTCGGCAGCCTTAACAAAAAAAAAAAAAGGAAGAAGATGTTTAATTCAGGTTCACTTATTCAATAACCCCAGAAATTGGAAACAGCCAGTCCCCCCCCCCGCCCCCTTCCCGCATCCCTGGCCCTAGTACTACCTCTGGGGAGTCCAACAGCACACAGGCCACTTCGTAGCAGGAGTAGGGCTGTACGTAGGAGTTACTCAGACACCCGACCTCGTCTCTTTCAGCCAGTTGAAAATGCTGCAAGGATCAACAGAGACGCACGCCGGCTGAATGACGACACTATCGCACACTGCGGCCGTCGCCGTGTGTTCCCATGTGGACCGTTTGAACGGGAGCGTACCTGAATGGCGTCCTTGGTGTTGTGAAGAGTTTTATGTATGGCGCCGAGAAGGAGGTTTTTCAAGCCTGCACAAGAAGCGTCGTCGATTCCCTGCAGAACTGAGGAACAGAATGCTGTGTTAATAAATAAGGCAGCCAACAACAACAACAACAAGAAAATGATCCTATTGGTCTGCTGATCACACGGAGAGCTGTGGGGGTGTCATACTTTGGATCATGGCCTGGAGCTTGGGGACGGAGCAGTTGGGCAGGGCTTTCCACAGGTACAGGACTTCGATCACAGCCAGGCAACACAGCTCCTTAGACGGACTGGGCTTCCTCAGCTTCTCAGCCTGTCAGGGGGTTCCACAACACAGCAAATGTGATCAATAACTATTGTGGCCGGGTACCGCCACTGATTTCCCGAAATCGATTCGATTCCGATTCACAGGGTCCCAATTCGATTTGATATGGATTGGGTGAGGGACATTTAGGTTACAATACCATGTTTGCTCGGACATGATAGAGAATATTGTACATTGTACGAGGAACCCTCTCCTGGTGCATTAGTAAAAGCGAAGAACCAAAGGCTGGCCACACAAGACTTAACGGGGTTTACGCTTCAAGTATCCACGGGAAAAGGCAGACATTAAAAGAGCGACCTCGGGATTTTTAAACCCTGCCCTTAGAACTTATGACTCCGTATCGTGACTTGAAGGATTATCGGATGCACGTATACTTACTCTTTTGAGCGAAAACAGCTCTATTTGATTATTCCTGCGTTTAAAAAGCCTCTGCACATCCTTCAAGACGGCCGCAGCTCCTTCCAGATCGCCGCTGGCTCCCTGGCACACTGTAGCACAACGCCACCAGCACAAATACAGGCGTTAGCTTCAAAGCTAACGCACACACACTATGACCAAACGACAACAATTCGTATGAGTCGTCACACCTCCAGTCAAGTAGGCGTAGTAACACTGGGACCAGCGGGACTCGCTCTTCAGCCGCTCAAACGCCCGGTAGGCATCTCTGAAGCTCAGCTCAATCATGCTGCACCAACCTGAAAATACAATCGATACAAATCAGATGAGTCGCTGTGGCGTGCGGCACGAGCAACTAGTAGCCCACTAGTTGCTCGTGTCGCAGGTGGGCAACTAGCATGGGCTACTACTACTGCAACTGTTTTCATAGGGCTGTGCATTATGATTGCTTGTTTGCATTTTTCTCTCTCTCTTTGCATACATTTATTTGTAGCCACTGAGTATTTGTATGCATCTGCATATGTATTCATTTGCATACGTTTTTATGCATTTGTCTTCACAAACATTTTGATACGTTTGTGTGCCACATATGACCTAAAAAGTGTATCTTCCCCCCCCCCCCCCCTCTTAATTCCTGCAATGCAGTGAAGAAAACAATAATGCAGTGAAGAAAACAATAAGGTTGCATAACCAGTTGCATAGGGTTGCATAACCAGCAGAACCAGTTGAAATGGTCTAGAACTACCACTGGCTAGTTGAGCAACTTGCATGAGCTACTTGAGCAACTAGCATGAACTACTTGAGCAACTAGCATGGGAGTCAGGGACGGCAAATGGAAATGAGCTAGTAGCTAAATCTGGTACAATGCATCTCTTCTCCTTGTGCGAGACTAAAAGGTCTTTGTATATGGTCCCTGACAAATACATGTAATAAACTGAACTAAACTGGTATGGGCTACTTGAGCAACTAGCATGGGCTGAACATGAGCGAGTAGTGGTACCTATTTCATATAAACACACGTGTTGGATCTCCCTCTGGTCGGTGGCTAGCTCCAGGGCACCGCTAAAGGATGTCAGGGCACCACTGATCTGGCCCTGGGGAGGAGAGAGGGAGATTAAGAGGCTGCTGCTCAGAGATCGGTGACAAGACAAGTCCGGCCCGGTTCAACCCAGGCACTATTGAACACTGTCATTTGGCTGGAAGTGGAGCTGCACAAGACCATTGTTTGACCTGTTTTTGTGATGTTGCAAAAATTAGCATAATGCTTTAGCCGCTCGAAGGCTAAAGCATTATGCTCAAGGGTTGAATAACTACTAATACTAGTGGTAGTGACATTTCTCATTTGGCAACTGGATACAGATAGATATTGCTTTTCATTCAAATCATTGTAGCACTTTTTGTTTTTACTAGGAAAAGTAATACAAAATGATAAATGTTTTTACATGCCAATGCTATATCCACATTTATCTGAATTGTGCTGAAACATGTAATAGAAGAACACAATTATACATTTGTTTAATGCTAGGCATTCTGTAAAAATGATGTCCCTAAACTGTCAAATGGGTGACAGTTTTAGGCCTGGGTAGAAAAAAAGCAACTGATGATACTATTCTTGAATTTCTATCTACCTCTAGGCGCTGTACTCGCCCTTTAAAAAACATGAAGAGGGAGGAGTTTGGGTAGACGGGCTCCCTTCGGTGAAGAATATCTTTGGCCTCCAATAGCCCCGCCTGTGTGTCAGCACCATCTAGTGCAAAGAAGGGTTGCACTACCGTGTGATACCACAAGAGGGCCAACCTGCATAAAAATCACATTCGAAAATCAGACAGCTGTGGGTGTCAGACAGTCCAAAATCATTTGCATATCTCTCCTTGCAAATCTTCCGTAAACGTATATACAAATATCCTGTTTTACTTTTAACGAGATATTTTAGGCACAATGTGGGGGCCATTCTAAAGAGTAGTTTAAGTGCCATATAGTCGTAAAGTTACAATATAATCTTTATACATAATATACACATTTAAAAATCCTATCCTGAACAGAACCCCGAACCTGAGATTCATCATAGCTATCTTTCACACAATAGTTAGCTCTTTGACATGTCCACGCTTGCTCTGCAGCCACACACACACACACACAGAGTTGCGTACAGAGTGTGTGGGTGCGGAAACCACATTCACTCCCTGTGTGCGGTGCCGAGAGATGTTTGCTCATTATCAAAAATGACTCAGCGCTCAACGCAGGAACAGTGATTCTCACATTGCTTCACACTCTACACGACAACGGGGTCCAGAATGAACACCTGCCACTACCGGCTAATGGCCGATAGATTTGACCGTTCGGCAGGTAAACACATAAAATGCAGGGTTACATATTAAGACAATTGCTTGGCCAAGTAAGAGAAGGTACATTTTGGACCCCGCATGATGGGAGACGGCATCTCATCGCAACAGGTTCACAGACACCAACTCCATCATATTCTGTAATGATCTGGTCTACCGCTTTCTGCTGTACGCTTTTTTGAATACAACACACGCAAAGAGGCTTATCCAAATTATTCAAACCCCCCCCCCCACACCCTCCCAAAAGACAAATGACACGTTTACACGCTTTCATAGCCATAGCGACAGCCACGATCTGCGCGTTCTCTCGTCACAGAGACGCGTGGGCACACCTACTCACGTCGCTAAGGGGGCCTTCATGTCCTTACTTTCACTGGCATACACGAGTGCCGACAGGCCCTGGAGACGGTCGCCGGGGAAACCCAGCAGGTTGACGATCTTCAGCAGGTGCGGCGGCACCATGGAGATGCAGAGGTGGAAGAGGCCGTAGCCGAAGCTGACCGAGCCCTTGAGCCGGTCCAGGGCGTCCGAGTGAACCCCGTCCGGGAGTCGGCCGGAGCGTTGCTTGGGCGACGAGGACGACGTGGTGCCCGGCGCATCCGAGGGCCGCCGCTGGCTGCCCTCCTGCAGGTGGGTGATGTCACTGTAGCACTTGTTGTACATCTTCCAGGCTTTACGCAGGAGCCAGCCTCCTTTGATGTAAGCTGTATGTCAAGGGGGGGGGGGGGGGGTAATGGGATGCAACATGAGCGACTGACCCTTAGGGTACTGCGCACCGAGACCCTGGACCCGCTCGGGTTGGGCGATGTCCCTTAAATTGGCAGTTGACGATGTTTACAGTAAAACATCGTGATGGACGATGATATCGTCGTCGGGGGGGGCGTTAATAGGCGGCCCACAAAGCGGGCCGCCTATTAACGGCATGGACCAAGCGGTTCTGGACCAGGAAGGAGACATGAACACTTTTAATAAT
>JAOPJH010000131.1:4020171-4030881 GCA_027122575.1 Merluccius polylepis | reverse complement strand
TGTGTGTGTGTGTGTGTGTGTGTGTGTGTGTGTGTGTGTGTGTGTGTGTGTGTGTGTGTGTGTCTCTGTGTGTGTGTCTGTGTGTGTCTGTGTGTGCATGTGTGTGTGTGTGTGCATGCGTGTCTCTGTGTGTGTGTGCATGTGTGTGCATGCGTGTGTGTGTGTGTGTGTATGTGGATTATCATAAGAGATGAGATTGACTATTAAAGTGAGTGAGTGTCATAGTTAGTGTAGTAGTTGGGTAGCAGTGCGTACTTGGGCTGCGGGGCCTGTGGGGACAGACTGTAGCTCAGGCTGCTGACCGCGGCACCCATGCAGTAGGCGTGCTGGAGCGAGGCAGGCTGGGTACACGGCAACGCCAGTGACTCATTCGCCGACGTCTGCACGGCGCCCTGACACAGCAGACGGGGAGCAGACACAAAACAGGCCGATTGTCACCGAGCGCCAGTGTCAGTGTTGCAGTGCCATCGCGGGAAGCTTGCGCCTTTTCAGCTTCGTGAATGACGTTGAGGAATTCAAAGTGTGATGTGTTCGATTGACAATTAGAAAAGAGAAAAGAACATATTCTCTGCAGAAAGGGTGCTGATATATACATCGAGACTACCCCTAAACAGCAATGTATTCATTCTGAATATGCACTCTGGTGTTGAGATTGAGATTCAAGTCAGACGAATGCAATGATTTGAGGGTGATTTTGGATCATGACCTGTGTTAGCTATGAGAAGGATATACAGCAAACAGGCTTTGCTGTATATTCACAACTTGTGACTTTACAGGTACTAAATGACTATTGCTCCTTTTGACAACCATAACCCTTTTCCACATTCATTATGATTTAGTCTTTATATGAATCCTACAAAGAATAAGGAGTCTCACTTTTGATGGCGTCATAAAAACCCTTTTGATTTGAAGATAATATCATCTATTTAAAGCATCGGAGTTAATGTGTTTAACAGTGAAGGAGCATGGGCATACCATCGCTGAGATAGCTGTAGAGCTTTAGAAGATAAGATCTAGAAAGAAATTGATTTCTGTATTGGCAGGTTACCCTGCCCATGTGTTTATCATACTAAGAGATTGACCAGGGATTTGTTTTTAAATTGTTTTTTAAACTGGTAAGAAAACTTCATGTGTTCATTAATGGCATTTAGTTCAATAATTTGTTATTGAGCCTATGAAGAAATGAATTGATGGAAATATGAAATAATATGACATAGTAAGTAATAAATAAACTGATTCAGTTTACTCTATGATATTGTGTAGGCTATTTACCAACATTGTGTGATGTGTAATCCAATATAAATTCAAATTTAAAATGGATCACATTAATTTGTTATAAAACATGGTTTGGAATTTAAAATGCTGCCAGTTATGTGCCACATTTCAACAGTAAACATTTGTCAATGTGTGTTCATCTGTTTTTGCAGATTAACTCTTTATAATGTGATTCAATACATTGTTTTACAGTGAAGTCATTTGTTGAAAGTATTGAGGGGATTAGGGTGTGTTTTTATGGAGTGGTTAATGCTTGTGAACACAGGATAGAAATACAGAAGGTTGAGAGTGACTTCATCTGGTTGTGAAATAGTGCTCTGTCTCCCATCTCTATACATCATATATTAATATATAAACTTAACAATGGGCTGGATACTTCAAGTGTAACATTGGACAATGTTGAACCAAATGAAAATCATTATTGTTATTAGTGGAAGTAACTGAGACAAAACATAATTAGTAATTTGATCAAGCACAAGATGCAATACTTCTGCTTCTTAGTCACACACATGAACACACCATCCACCCCACCTCCACCTAGAATTAAGGTGTGGGATTTATATTGAAGAGTGCCTGGTGGGTTTATATTTTAGGATGAGCATGATTTGTTATATTTGATTCAGTCCAGTGATATCATCTTAAAGTTTATATCAAGTAGAAAGTGACACTTGTTGATGTGATTCATACAGAATTAGCCAGGGACTGCTTATGAATGATTAGTGAGAAAATGATTATTGTATTATTGTGTGAGATGAAGAAAGAGAAGAGACGTGAATGGATTTCAAGATTCTTGTTTCTAGTTATTTCATTATAATAATAAAAAAGACAGACATACATTCAAAAAGGTTATGACATAACTGTTGATCTTGTTAAAAATCAAATACATCGAAAATGTTTTTGTTAACATTTTAACGTTTAGGAACAATTTTATGTGCATATATTTTCTCTCAATATCAGCCGGTCTTAGGGCATCCTTCTGCTTCTTCACATCTGGAAACAAAGCAGCAAAGCATGTTTTAAACAAAATACACCGATTTATATTAGGCCTAACTGGTATATGTGTGGTATAGACAACATATGTTAGGTTACGGGGAGGGGTTAGAGAACTGTTAGGGTTAGGATGTATGTGTGGTATAGACAACATCTGTTAGGATTAGGATTAAGCAATACAGTATTTTGGTACTGCTGTGCGGTATACAAATTACCTAAAGGTAAGTCCATTGCTTTTTCTTGAATACTAAATCTTCCAAGTTGGTCCTTTTACTTACTTCTAATACTGTTTCAGATGCAACAATAATGTGGTGAAAGACATTCATATTGGTCAATACTTTGATTATTCCACTCCAATTAATTTTTATGTGAGGCTCCATGACTTCCTGAGATGGCCCAAATTCTGACCAATCAATCAATCAATCAATCAATCAATCAATCAATCAAACAAAATAAGTCATGTCAATCTAGTGCTATCCTGACCTGCTTGGGGGATGTGTCCAGTATCATCTGTGGCGGTCTTTCAGATGAACACATGCCCAGCAGCACATCCCCAGAAGACGTGTAGGTGCTCAAGTCCTCTGCTCGATACAGATGGTCCGGCCTGAAAGAACAAGCAAAGAGTGCATGCCTCAGCCAACGGCCCTCATAGAGTACCAACACTATGGCTTCCCACGCTTATTTTCCCAACATTTTCACCTACATTTCAAAACTTTTCTAGGACTTTTCCACCAAATTTGTCGATGTCTGTATTTCAGTGGTGTAATGAATAAACATGCTTTACTTGGTCTGCTATGACATTGTAAACTTGTTCTGAATGTTTTACTGTGGCTAGAAGCCACAGATTGTCTCTGACCAGTTTTCATCTTTCAACTGCTGTAATTTACATTTACATAAAACGATACAATTCTGACCATGAATTTCCATTACTTTTCCAAAAGTTTATGGTTATGCCATTATTTCCCAATAAATAAATAAAAATATATATATATTTCCAGGCCTGGAAAACATTTTAAAATTCCATAGGTTTTCCAGGATTTTCATAACCGTGGGAACCCTATATAAGGATGGGCATGATGCTATGAACACTGTAGTGTGCAGTGAACAGTGCTTACCGTCTCAGGTAGACGTTTGATATACAGCCCTTAAAGGTGTCCTTTCCCAGTGACACCAGACTGTCAGAGGACGGTTGGTACTTCTCAGCGGGCTGCTCCTGGGCTCCGTGCTTATCGTCAATGAGTAAATCAATCCTATGTAGAAATAGGATTGTAGTGTTTGATGTAGCACAAATAATGATTCTCATATAACCACTATCTCTCAAAAACAAAATGCCTGACATGTAAACGTTGGGTATTTGGGTATATTTACCTCTGTCCAGATTTGGTTACAGTCAAGTAATGCCATTGGCCATCCTTGTATTGTTTGATCGATTTCCACACCTGGCTTCCGAATTTCAGAATGACATAGCCATCCACCAACTCCAGTTTGAGCCCGGTGATCTGAAAGGTAGACAACATAAAAGGATAGGGATAAGTAACCTGAGGGAACCTTTGGTACAACAAAACGCAGAGCGAGCATGAGGACTCACCGCTTGGCTGTTCTGCAGAAGGAGACCCTGGTCGTCGGTGGACTTGAAGCCAAGTGACACGCTAACGTCATTAGCTAGGCTAAAGTCCAGGTTGTTCGTCAGGGAGCTCCCCAAGTTGAACTCTGCTTTACGAAGAGCCTAGGAAAAGGACGCAAGGTAATACAAGGACGGTTCGATAAATGAGTACAGGCTGATACCATATTAGGTAGGAAGGTAGCTACATTGGGAATAGCAATGCAAGAACAATTCCTCACCAATACATCGTTGGGACAACCCCTTGTGACGCCAATCACCTCCTTAAAGGTGTTACTTTCAATTTGCTTCACATTTGTGATGCACCCTTTGAGAGCTGGTGTAGTGATGTTATTTCTGTAAGCAGAAAAAAAAGGGATTGCATTTGAGAAGATTTGCTTCAGATTCACTTTTGGGTGCCCCCCCAAGGTGCTTCCTGTTGTCAAAGGGGAAGGTTGGGCAAAACACTGAATAATCATTTGATTGAATCAAATTAACAAGATACGGGATGTTTAGGAACCACAGCCCTTTGAATCAAAGCCACATACCTTTCCCTCAGGTCGGAAGGCAAACCACCGAGGTAGTATTCTTCAAAATCTCCTTTTTGAAATTGAGCAGTTGCTTCGACCACCAGATTGCTCCCAATGTTCATTATAAACTTCCCTCTTCTATCGTCCAGGATGAATCGGATGTCGTCTGATCCTGTCTGAGAAAGAAGAAAAATGTTTGGATGACATTTTTTAACTAATGTATTTGCACAGTGGAATTTGGCCATTACAAGTTATATCAAAGCCAGGCTCTTGACCGCAATAATTTAAGAAATTGACTTCAGAGAGATGAGACACTTACCATGGGAGAGAATTTTTTGACACTTCTGACTGGTGCAGGCAACAGGTTACTATCTATAACAGCATAGCCCCTCTCAACCGCCACACTGTAATATTTATCCTATAGAACACATAAAATAATACATTCATTAAAGATTCACTTTGGGTCGTCTAACGAAAAATGCATTCATTAATTGTACTAAAAGTCACTCACTTGTGTTAAGACTTTATTCAATAATAAAGACATGAAGTAAAGGAAGCTGTACCTGGTTTCCTATGTAGAAGATCAGGGCGTTCTCGGAGCGACTGTTGATGCGCTGACTCATGACCAATCTCAGTTTTTTAGTTGCCAACTTAGCATAGCCTGTGCCTTCAAAGTAACTGAATTTTTCTGGTGGGCTGCGCCTAGGGTCCATATACAATTTCAGTTAGAACCCTTACACCAACATCAACAACAACAACAACCGGAAAAAGCATGACTTGTGAGCTCTATAGCTTTAAAGTATAGACCTAAATATTGTCACAACACCCACTTAATTGTGGCCTTTATGCATCCGTATGCATCCGTATCTAGATCATTTGTACTTGCCCCTTAATATGGATAATATTGACTATTGCTAGTACACAGCACAAAGAACAGTATGTTGAAAACTGAAAATACGGACCTCTTGCATGGGGTCTCCAGGTTGATGTTGACGGCCTCCTTGAAGTTATAGAGGCTAATGACTCTATCGTTGAACGTGGATAACTCAATGCAGCCCTGGTACTTGGGGTAGTTGAGAGACGCTGGGGGCTGAGGTGAAAAAAACAATAGAAAACAGGGTTATAGCGATGCTCTGCCTTTTTGTCCACTTGCGCCTCACGTTCAGTTCAGTTCAGTTCAGCTCTTTATTGTCCCACAGGGGGAAATTCGAGTTGCAGCAGAGCACAGATAAACAATGACAGTAAATACACTACAATACGGCACAATAACATAAAAAAATACAACAATAAAAATAACAATAACACAATAAAATCGATAAAAAATACGTATTTTTAGAGGATTGGATAAGATTAAGTGCTACGGTGGTAGGTATGAGCAAAAAGTGCATAAGTGCAAGGTAACAATGACCTTTTGTGACAGTTAAGCATATGTATTGAACTAGGGACAAAGAAAAATTGAAATCTACTGCACTTGCCCCTAATGGGACCGCATGCTCTATGGTGAGTGCAATTGTGGGCTGACGACACCATCGGGAAGCTTACAGTGAAGTGGTCCGGGAAGCCTCCCACGTAGAAGACCACATCGCTGGGACTCAGGTTCAGCAGGTTCTCCAGCTTCTCTCCCTGCTTGGTGCTCTGCACAGCTGCGCCAGCGTCGCTGGATGTGTAGGATTTGGTGTAGGACACTTCTGCGTCTTGGTAGATTCTAAATGACGGATCACGTGTTTGCAAACGTTACAAGACAAACTACCGGGAAACTGTGGCCAGATCTGACCGGCACCATCCCCTCTCCCCTCAATGTATTCGTAAGAGCACTGCAATGTCCAGGTTAGGGATGTAACGATATTACATTTTTAGTACGATACGATACGATACGATATCAAAATTAATATCGCGATACAATATTAACTTTTAGCTGTCAATTAGATGTTTTGTAGAAGAAGTGTGTCGGCGACATGGGCGATTGTCACGCGCCGTTCGTATCCCTTTTCATATCGCGATATACCGTTTTACGGTATATCGTTACATCCCTAGTCCAGGTGCAGGATTTAAAAGGAGGTTACCTGAGAAGATCCACTTTGTCAAAGGTGGCCTGCTCCGAAACTAAACGGCTGACGCTTGCCGTTTTGATCTCATACTCGACCCCGTTGAGCTTGTAGATGAAGTAGAGGTGCTCCTGCTTCACTGCCATACCTATGAAGTCCTTGGAGGACTGATGGGACGAGACAGAGTGTAGGGCTCAACACGCTATCCCCCCCGACATTGTGATGACATTCTCCGCCCACATGCCACATGCATAATATACAATGCGCCGTCCACACACTCACGTCTTTATTGCCCAGGTACATCACAAACATGTTGCTGGTGTCATTGGCGGTCTGCCGGCGGCGGCGCTCGCCGTCTCCCCTACTAGGCTCGGCTGGCGGACCCTTGGGTCTTTGCAGGGACAAAGACATCTCCGTGTAGGCCTTGAGCTCCTCCAGGTCGCTGGGTATGCGGAGCTCCACGTGGCCGTTGCCCATGAACTTAATTGGGACCAAGATCTGGGAAGAACAAGAGATATATACATGCCACGTTCGATCACTATCCGCTGTTTGAACGATGACTTCCGGGTGCCCCCCCCCCCGGAGCGTAGATTCAGGCTAGAATAGATTCAAAGAGCCTATAATATGTTCAGGCATTCGTTTGTTCCAGCGGTAAGTTGGCTTTCTGAATAAGATATTGGACAGTCGACCGTTCTCCGAAAGAAACACTACATGCATCTAAACTGTAGATCAAATGTTTACCCTGTTGGCAGCGTCACGGGCCTGTTCTATGAGCTCCTTGATCTTCTTGATGTTGTCTGTGATGTTGCTGACGGGGGAGACCTGCGAGGTGAGGTTCTCCACCTCGGACAGCTTATCCTCCAGGGACGGGATGATGTTCAGCAGATCCTTCACTAAACCCCAAAAGACACACGCTCATCAGGCTCATGAAGAAACACAACCGGCTGGTGAGGATTTCAACAGGAGGCAAAATGACCGCAGGACAACCACTGCCGAAGACCTCACCTGACTTGTCCACGTCGTCCAAGTCGCTGTCGAGGTTAGGGTCCGTTGCAGTGACATTGATCCCTTTCAGTTCATTTTGGATTTCCTTCAGTCTGTCCATGGTCTTTCCCGCCGCGTTATTGGCGGTCGACGCCTTCCTTTTGGCTTCGTCAATCATATCGCCTATGTCAACTTATTGAGAAGAAGAGCGAGGAGAGGTAGGAGATATAGAAATAGTTTAATGCCTAGACTGTGGTAAGGTTGCTTCATCTTACGAAAAAAATAGTACGAGTACGTGTTCAACTTATTTAATAAAGTACAAGGAGCCAACCTCTCTTTATGTTATCCAGTTCTGTCTGGGCATCCAGAAGGTCCTTCTCCAATGCTGTCTTCTTCTTGTCTGCATTCTTCAGACGATTATTCTGGGCAGTGAGGTTATCTGCTGCAGCTGTAGAAATCAAACACAGTGATGAACAAGGTTTAAATTTTTTTCTGGCCTTGTGGCTTGAGGCAGACGATATTTACTGTCTAAAAGGTTTCTTACCCTTGAGATCTTTCTGCGCGTCCTTGGCCTCCTTGAGCAGTTTGGCTCCGTTTATTTTCAGGTCTTTCGCTTTTTTAGTTAGGTCCTCATTTTGTACACCCTTAACAGTGGAAAACACATTTGTTAGACCAGTTCAAACTGTTATATGGAATTTCAATTAATTTAACAAGTCATCCCAAGGAGTCTGAGGCGTACATTCAGCGCCTGATCGGCAGCCGCCTTCGCCTCATTGGCTGCGGCCTCGGCGGCGTTTATGGCATCTGTGATGTTTTTGTAGATGTCGACAGCATCTATAGCGTCGCGCACTTCAGCACGACCGCTGGCATTCCTCACAGCGCTATCCGGTAAGAGAAGGGAAAAAGAAGTGTGTAAGCAACAGTAAAAACAGCAGGAACAGCAAAAAATAAATAAATAAATTTAAAAAATATATATAATAATAATAATATTAATAATAATAATATTAATAATAATAACAATAATAATAATAATAATAATAATAAAATAATACATAATTATATAATAGAAACATTAAAATAATATAATAGAAATAATATAATAGAAATAATATAATATTGACATCATATAATATTCAAACAAACAACAACCACTTTCACTACAGTGAAAAAGGACAGGATCAGACTGTACGACATTTCTGTTTTTCACGATGGTCACCATGGCAAATATCGCATCCTGAATTCTTGCTGTGACTCGGGCCCGGAGACGCGGCGCGGTACACGACACATACCTGGGATTAAACAATGTCAATGTACACGTCGTAAGGACCGGTCAGACAATAGGACAACGGTCAAACAAAATCGAACAAGCTAGCCTTTACTTTCCTAGCGCCTCCCGGACGCCACATCGCAAGCTTTTGACCATGTCACACTAGACGGGGTACGACAGCGCGATCCGACGTCCCAACGTTCATAATTGCCCACGACGCTGAAAGATTGTCTGCGACGGTGTATATCGCGTTGGAATCGGGCGTAATTCGTATTGTCGGATCCCGGCGTTAGTCTTCAACACATATAGCTTCCTTACTTCTGGAGGTTCATGGCCAGCTTGTTGAGGGTGTCTGCATGTTCCTCTGCCCTCCTCACGATGTCTTCCTGGTCTGCTGCCTGGGAGAGCTCATTAACCTTCTTGGTCAGGTCTGTCTTGGCGCCATCAAGCTGTGCCGCCAGCTGTTCATACTCCTGCAGGGGGTAAGAACAGCAAAATAATTACACAAAATAATTATGAAATAACACAAAATCGTTGTGGAAGTGGAGTGTAACACTTTGTATGTAATCGCCCCTCTTTTTTTTTTTTCACCATGCAACCAGGCTCATGAACAATGGACACTAACAGCCTGTTGCCTGTCGGCCTGTGACAAAACGCACACATATACACACACACACACAAACTCAGACGTAGCTGTGCATACACAAACACACACAAGCATGCAAACAATGCACATTTGCACTTTACACACACTACACCATTGTCTACACATTACTTATATTAGAATTGTATTGTATTTTATTGTTATTTTATTTTTATTCTTATTATATTATTGCTGCAATGACGAGGAATCATTGTTTTGAGATAAGACAGAAAGAGTATGAATGAAACCCTACAAGAGCTAGACAGACATCATAATCTTGTGGTGGAGACCGATCACTAGAATCGAGAAAAATGGCTTTCATGATGTTTTGTGACGTACCACTTTACTGTCAGACAGCATCCTGATCAGGTCCTCCGTCTTCCTCAACTCCTCCTCGGCCATCCCCATCTCTGCCTCCACCGTCTTTCTCTCCTTCTTCAGATCTTCAATGAGGCGCTGTACAGTAAAAATAGACGTGTTAAAAACAGAACCAGAACGCGTAGAACATAAGGCGTTGGCACAACAACCAGCTCCATCGTGTTGCTTGGCATCAGACATGAGCCGGGTTCGGACAGTAAAACAAGGCCGCTGTATTTTACCCCAAATAAGGAAAGGAAATCACAACCGTTGATTATTAAATGATCGATCATCACTGATGACGATGATGTGAGCCATTACCAGGAGGTTACTGAGGGACTTTGTGTTGAGTCCGTTCTGGGTGTTGGCCTTCTTCACGGTGTCTCCAGCCTCCTTCAGGGCCTTCTCCAGGTCTTTCAGCTTGGCCACATAGTCTTTCAGCTGGCCCCGAATCCTGTTGGCCGTCGCCTGGTTGTAGTCACACTGGTCACTGACGTTCGCCTTGATATAGTCCAGCACTAGTCCAGAGAGGAGAGGAGAGAGGGGTGGAGATGAAAGGAGAAGAGGAGAGGAGAGAGGAAGGGTGAGGAGAAATTCAACATCAAAACTCTGTAAAGCTCTGATCCTTTTTGTAACACTGGGACAGAAAAGCTTTTAGGGTCGGCCTCTTGGGAGTAAAGGCTGTCAATTAGCGAGTGAACAGCAAGTGCTCTCACATTTCCGGGCCTCGTCTCGCTCTTTTTCAGCTGCGTCCTTCTGGGGGTTGAAGTTCCTCTTCTCCATCTCCTTCACCAGGCGTCCAGCCTCCTCCAGCAACTTAGACAGTTCCTCAGATCCTGTGTACCCACCGGCACTGGGGTCGGTATTGCTCAGCTCGTCCAGCAGGGCTGCAGACACACACACACACACACACACACACACACACACACACACACACACATGCACACACACACACACATGCACACACACACACACACACACACACACACACACACACACACACACACACACACACACAC
>JAOPJH010000131.1:3908743-3920290 GCA_027122575.1 Merluccius polylepis | reverse complement strand
GCTGGAGGGGGGGGACTGCTTGGGCTGCAGCTGGGCCAGACAGTGGACGTCCAGCGAGGACATGTTGTTGCTGTATTGGTGCTGGGCCTTCAGGCTCTCCTTCTCCTCCGTGTCCGGGAGGAGCTCCACCGCCTGCTGGGGGAACACACGCACACCACCGTGTCAGTTACAACACAAAGAGAAGAAAAAAAAAATACTGGGGTCAAAAATGTTTAATACAATTTGACTAATAAATAAAGTTGAAATAATAGATGGATACATTGGCATGCAGGGGGCGGGCACACACACACTTTAATAAAAGCAAAAGTCTTTTTGACTGAAGGCATTTTCAATGTAACATACCTTAGTTTCAGCGGTTGACCCTGGCTGGGAGGATGAAGAGGAGAAGAGGAGGAAGCAGCTGTGACTGCAGAAGACCAAGTTTACCTCAGACTTCAGCTCCCCGTCAGACTCCTGATGAAACGGAAATATTAACAAATATTTTTCACTCTGGGGGTTAGTGCAGATACAACACCTTATGCTACAAAGGTGAGGAATGATGTGGAGACGTCTGAGCCGTAAGGGCTGAATGTCGAACATGTTTAGCCCTTGACAACACTTGGAAGTGTATATCCAAAAGAAAACAGTGTGGCTTTATACAGCTACATCACCTACAATACAGACACGGCATGAGGCTATGGACCCAAGATGGACACTATTGAAATCAGTACCCGCTTGTGGTTAGGGAGGTCTTTGAGGGACTTCTGAACTCCATTCCCCAGAACCACCACCTTGCAGTGGCAACACCACTGGGGTTTGGATCCAGGGCTGCCAGGGATCTTCTGGTCGGCTCCTCTGCCTGAAGCTGAGCCTGAAACACAACAACACGTCCATGTTAGTGAGCACATAACCAGAAGATTGACTGCCTTTCATTTCGTCCAGGATCCAAAATGTACTTTTACCTTCCAGAGCGGAAAGAGCTACTGGCCAAGCAATAGATGAAATCATCTATTTTTATAACCTACCTAATGGTCATCTATCCGCCATTGGCTGGTGGCGGGTGTGCATTTTGGACCCTGATTGCGTCCCAAAGCATGTTTGTGGCAGCTACATATACTTGAAACACTGCTCAACGAAAATACGTGGCCTCATAATTATCTCTCAATGGCATACATCAGAAAAAAATGGCCACCGACATGATTCACTAAACTGCAATTCCTCTGGGTAATCACATCTCGCTGGTGACAGCCTCATGAATAGTATTGAACTCCTCCGGACGCCAGCGACGCACAGCATCAACAACATCAAACATACACTAGCATCGCATTAGATCATCTCCACCCCTGGGATTTGCGGTTCGAGTCCTATTTTGTGTTCACCCCCAACCCCCCATCCACATTCATTATGATTAGTATTGTTGCATAACCAGATCAAACCCATTCAACGCGTCGTGGTCCATCACCGACGGGGGCAGGTGATGCGCACTACGGGTGCCGTCGGGCCGGGGATCGTTACTCTGCTTCATTAGCCAAGACGATCAATAAGGGCGCCTGTCTGCCGCCTAGCCCACGCCGCTGCCGCCGCCGCCGCCCCCCCCCCCAGACGGGATAACGATGCGTGGGACGAAAAACGATCGTTTGTAAACACCGCTAAGAGACAACGCTAATCGCATCTGGGGACAAGTAAAGGGCGGAACAATTACAAGGTCCCGATGGCCCTGTTCCTGTGCCGACTCGCGCGTCTTCACGGGGGCGTGCGTGCGTGCTCTGTTGCCTTGCGTGTCTTCACATGCTCAGGTTTCGTGTGGAACCAAATTTGCGTCTTTCTAACCGAGGGTGGGGTTGTGCCTTTGGCAGAGCAGCCGTATTGACTCATTTTCACAGAGGTGAAATCTTAAATAAAAAAAACTCACCCGGGCCATGGTGTTGGAAGCGCTGCTGCGGGTTATGCTGCATGGTGCCCTGCGGTGGCGCTCCATTGGGCCTCATCATCATCTGGCCCATGGGCCCCTGGGGGCCCCCAGCGGTGTCCATGCGGGCCTGGAAAGCCATGGTGGGAGGCCGGGTCTCCAGGCCATGTGGGCCCACCCGCAGGCCACTAAGCATGGCCAGGGGCCCGCGCTCCGGGGTGCTGCTCACCTCGTAGCTGCTGGGGATCTTTACGCACAGCAGGTCCGAGATGGCCGCCACCACGCCCGTAATGTTCTGAGATGAACACACACACACACACACACACACACACACACACAATGCATTAAAGGTCATGTGCATTACCACTTCAGGGTATCTGCAGGTTTCAACCAGTTGACTTTAAGACTTTTTAATACCTATTTAATACCCCTTAGAACACAATTTAATACCAATTAAATATTTTTACGGCCCAATGGCGTATAAATCATTTGTTTATTTGTTTTTATTATGTCAGTTTAGCTCAGCGGGGCTGCAAGTCTGACACCCAAAGTATGCTGCACACGCATGAAGTGCAGTGGTCAACACAGCTTGTGCATGCCTATCTATTTCACATAAATTACATAAACGTTGGACATTTATTGGTGGGAGGTGTATTATTGTTCCTCTCCCGACAGTCGCCAAAAATATTTAAGACCTATGCAAATGATATTACATGTTTGTATGCCTTTTAAGGCCTTAAATTGACATTTTGTCATTTAAGACTTTTAATACTTGCACTAGAGAGGAATTTCACCTATTAGCTGAAGAAAATATCTATATTTTGTAGGTGTGAAACTCAACTTTGAAAATACAAAAGTGAGCAACGGAAAGTACTAAATACTGGAGGGGTCTCACCTCTGCAGCTGCTGGTCTCAGAGTGATGGCCACTGACACCAGGCCTTGTTTGGAGACATTCCCAATAGACCCATAGGGGGCGCCAAAGAACATCCCAGAAGGCTCCGTCTTGACGTCTCTCAGCTTGATCTCTGTGCCTGTGGACAAATGAAGACGTAGGTAGAAAACAACAAGACGTTGGGCCTTGGTTCCATCAGAGACATTTCAGAAGAGGGACTACCCAGGCACTCACTTCCTGTAATTTGTCACGTGAGCTACACAAGGCGCGGCATTGGCAGGCTTATTACCCCCCCTACCCCACACCCCCACCTTAGGAGCCTAAAGCACAGTCCAGCGATCTCGGTGTTGAACAATACGTCAACACCAGTGTAAAGGCACCACCCACTTAGGAGACTGGAACCGTTCCATTTTCACCCCATTAGCGCTGCTTTGAATGCGTTCTCTTTGCTCATCTACTATCTTTCTATATCGTCTATCCTGGCTTCATTATGTAGTGTTGTTGTGTACCTTTCCCGTGGGGTGGGGGGAGCGTGGAGAGGACGGGGGACAGGCAGGGGGAGCGGGGCTCGTCCTTGACGCGGGTCAGGTCTGGGTATCGGCTGACCTCTGCGCCCGCCACACTCTCTGGAGATGATGACGGCACAAAGCTGTCCGGTGTGTCTCGGTCCTTGCCGGGCTCCTGTCCCCTGTTACTGTGGAGGAGGGGAAGGAGAAGGAGAAGAAGAAGAGACGCCATTAGAGTTCTGTTGCTGTTGGTGTGTGTGATGTACATGTGCAAATATAGGCTGGCCTGTAGATTAGGGGAGGATTCTCTTCTCACTTTCTCTCATCACACCTGCATCACATCCACATTCTGTCGAAGACATTGTCATCTGAGAACTTTAAATTGTAATTAGAACGGCTATATGTAACCCTTTGATGTGCATTTATAGGATGGCCTGTAGATTAGGGGAGGATTCTCTTCTCACTTTCTCTCATCACACATACATCACATCCACATTCTGTCAAAGACTGTTTATTGTAATTAGAACGGCTATATGTAACCCTTTGAAATAAAAATTGCACGCATTTGAACATTCTTTCTAATATGGAGTTTCACTGCGGGAAGCATATTAGGTTATGTGTGACCAACAGCTGAAATAAGATGAACAGTGATTGGATATTAGCCATTTTTCAATTAGTTGAAATGAATATAAATAGAATGTGGATGTAGTAACGTAATGTCCCTGCAGCCATGCCGGGGGTGGGGGGGGTACCTGAGCTCCTCCTGGTTGTTGTGTGGGGGGGTGGGCAAGGAGGCGGGGACGTCCACGGTCTTGGGGCCCTGGGCGATGGCGCGAGCCATCAGGTCCTCCTCTGTCCTGAACGGGACGTGGAGGGGCTTGGGGACCAGGCCTTTAGACACTGTGTGGAAGACGCACACGGATTATTGTTAGGGATGCACCAGTCAGGTTTTTTTACGCCAATACTGACATTTTGTAAATGTTGGATCAGACGGTCTGATACCGATCACGGAACTTTCAAATTCCTTCAAAACACAGACTTTTATAAAACCTATTACGATATTATGGAAGAGTCACGTGATCGGCTCCTGCAATCTGCAAATTTCAAGTCGATCAGCCGATCACCAATCACATGTGTAGGACGTATATCGTCCGATAATGATCAGTGGCCGATTGATCGGTGCATCACTAATTATTGTTGTAACCGTTTTGTTTTTATTACAAAATTGCTTACTCACCAGAACTTAAGTACATTTTTTTTAATAAGAACCCAGACTTCCTAATTATGCTGTAAAAAATGCTATCTCTAACGCTCCCCTAATAAAGGCATTTTTCTTTTGGGCAACAAAAAAAACCAGCCCATTGTTGTTATGCATTGACTTATATAGAGGTTTTGTATTCCAAGTATAATGCATACCCATGGCAGCAGCTTTGCTGGCCAGCTCCTCCGTTGTGGCGAAGCCATTGATCATCTTTTGGCGGTTGACGGGAGGTGGGGTTGGAGGGAGCGATGCCGGTGGTGTGGGTGGGTTGCTCAGGTTGCTCTGCTATAGATATCATATTGTTAATAACACAATGTCAAACTATCTCACTGATCATCTTGATAACATAATGTCAACACCTGCAACGTCAACATCGCTAAAACTATACACTGCTTTGTTTTCTTAAAGCTAAGATACAGGAGCTACAGAGAAGCACCTTGCATCATAGGGTACTGTGTACAGCAAGATGCAGAACAATGTAGAATGTATGTAGAATAAAAAACTAAAAACATTGCGGTTGTTATAGAACAACATCCAAAAGCACAAATCAGCAGCAATATGACTTTGTGAGAAGCAGTACCAAAGGAATCCA
This sequence comes from Merluccius polylepis, assembly GCA_027122575.1. Taxonomy (NCBI): domain Eukaryota; kingdom Metazoa; phylum Chordata; class Actinopteri; order Gadiformes; family Merlucciidae; genus Merluccius; species Merluccius polylepis. The sequence continues at coordinate 3,915,150 of JAOPJH010000131.1, read as the reverse complement.
GGTGTTCTCAGAGCGTGTGCACCTTTGGGCAGACGTTGCCAATTATGCATGTTGTTGCACACACTTGCTAGTTAGGCCACAGACTTAAGACGTGTGCAGCTCACACATCAAGGTGAACGTTCTTTGCTGAACTCTGACGCCTCACCAACAACCGTCACCATATGCTGCTCTTTGACCAATGCCATCTCAGTGTATCATAAGGCTGGGACGATATGCTTATCTCCCAGTTAAGTATTGTGATTCAATTAGTATTGCAAATCGATATTACAAGTTTTGTGTACTTTTTTCAACACTAGACCGTGGAAAAAAGTGAATCATACACTTCTAGAGACTGTATATCAAATACAATGCACATCACATGTCAGGCAGTCTTTATGACTTTTATTTCAGCAGCATCATTGCTATACTGGGAGGGTTTAAGGGAAGGTTAGATGGTACTGTTGATGTAGTTGACTGTATGCATTTAAAGTGAAAACAATAAACATACTGTTTAAAAATAAATTAATAAAACAAATTGATTCAGACATAAGAAAAAAACAAGAAAAAAAAGGAATTGTAAAAAAAATAATCGCTAAACTTAAGTGAATAATTTTTCCCCATCCCTAGTGTATCAACTGAGCCACTCCCCTTCTCTTCTGTATGGGATGCCTGTTAACTTGTAGAGAGGTTGGCCTGTCTTACCTTGTAGGCCAGCTGGGAGTAGTAGTCTGAGACGCCGTCCAGCGAGGCGTTGCCGAAGGCCCCTGAGAGCAAGCTCTCCCCGTTCAGCTGGCTGCTGCCGTAGGGGGCGAAGTGGGCCAGGTTGACCCCGATCAAGGGCTCCATCAGGGGCAGCATGGACAGCTGCTGCCACACGGATTAGAACAATGTGGTGTGAGTAATGCACACTCACTCCTTCAAGGGGAATCACACCTGCTTTTATTGTTAAACTCCATTAACTACACAATTTGTTATAAAACGTCTTTATGTTGGGCGAGTGAGAGCCGGAGAAGGTGAGCCCGATAAAGCTAAAAATCCAAAAGCATGTCAAGCTCAATATGCACAACAAGAATAACAGTGCGGTACGAGGACCCCTGAAGAGCGAGATGCAAATATGCTTTTCTGCACATTATTTTGCTACATACTGTTTGAGAAATGTTGTTATAGTGGCATGAGCTACCATGTCTTGTTCCATTGAAGATATACTAGGATGTTATCTGCATTTGGTCTGCCGACATTAAAACAATTTGTTTATCAGGAAGTTCTAAACCAATATAGGTCGTTCTGACCTCCCTGTTCTTGTGGTATTTGTGAAATAGGCTGCACAAATGTTTGCACCGACATGCCTCTTCTTCAAAATCGCTCTGCAAATTGCTCCATTTCCGAATGTCTTCTTTTGCTATCACCAATTGGTACAAAATGTGTGTACACAAATTGCACCAAATACAACATTTGCAGTTAACCAGTCTCCTTAACATCAAACAAAAGCACTCGTGTCTTTGTATCCAATTCTACAGTATTTACAGCGGAATTATTGAGTGAAGCCAGTTGGTTAAACAAAGCCGGTATTTTTCCATTCAACAATTACCTCCAACATAATGCAGGGGATTTGCATGTAAGAAGTCTGTTTTCAAGATGCGTATTTTGTTGCACTTCATTTCAGAGTGCTGGATGTTTTCCAGAGCAGAACAAAACAGCCAGGAAATATCTACAAGCTTTTGTGTTTTTCGATCAAAATCGGGTCGTTTGTGGAACATGCAATTATTATGTTTTGTGTTCAACTGTATTTAATGACATTCAGATTGCTTTGCTTCTCTCTTAAGAATAAATAAATAAAACACATGAATAAGCACTGCACGGCAGAGGAGGTTGGGGGTCCCACTAAATAATAATTCTCCTTTAATTCCTCTACTAGCACTAATGCCTGGCTTTATCACTATCATAATGACAGCACCAGACCTGTGATGCGGTGATGCCTGGCAGACACAGTGGAAACACACTGCTCATTTCAATGTAATTAATACTGAAGTCTACTGAAGAAAATACACCAATAATTTTCTCTTGTTAGCTAGATGCAGTTAAGAGGGCTAGCTCTGTGCTAGCTCTCTTAACTGGAGTTCTTGTCTTCTTACTTCCTGTATACTTATGTTTACATTTTTCATTACAAAACAATACACCTCCGTAGGCTTGAATAGCAAACTTTATAATATACTACTACTATAAAATGCTATACTACATATACATATTACATTACTATATACAATATAATACTAATGATATAATACTACTTAATAGGGGTGACCCCGACGATTCGATCGAAGGAGCCTGATTCGACTGCCAATCTCATAGTCGAATCGTCGGCAAAACACTGGATCATTCCATTCGGGCTATAGGTGGTGCTGAATGTCTGATTTTACATATAGTTTCTTTCTCCCAATAAATCATGATATATAGCCTATTTTTGTATAAATATCAAGTGCAAAACACTGCCGCCGCGGCGCGTCTATGACACAAGTGCCGCCCCTAGCACACATAGGAAGTGTCGCGCTGCGGCGCGTCAACAGGAATATAGTCGTCTCCGGAGCAGAGGAAAAACAAAAGAAAAGAAAAACGCGCCATTTCGGCGGCACTTGACGCGCGGCAACGCTGTGAAATAGGACAGTGGCGTGAAGTGCAGCGGGGCGGCGCGTCTCTGCCGCTGCCGGTGTGGGGGTGTACATAGAAAATAATAGGGGCGGCTGTTTTGACGCCCGCTGTTTGGTGGCACAATGTCGCAAATGAGAATATGGATCAATTGAGCAAAAAAAAGAAAAAAACATGATTTGACGATCAGTCGACTATAGGCAAGACTTGACGAATCAGATTAGACTATGTAAATTCTTAGTCGGGGACACCCCTACTACTTAATAATATTAATTTTAATATTTTAATAATCATATGTCATACCCAATTCTTATCCAATGTCAGCCTTTTAGAAAAAAACAACAACCTGGCTGTTGGTGCTGCTTCCGGTCTACTGGAGATGCTGATGATGTCATGCGGATGTCGTTGTTTACCTGTTTGATCTGTGTCATCACGTTGTCGGTGCCCGAGTGCGTCAGCTGCCTGTCCTCATCCTTCTTCCTCTTCTTGTAGCGCGATGCGGGGAGCTTCTCCCCACTCTTGGGAGTCCTCTTCTTCTTCTCCTTCTTCTTCTCCTGTTCGGGGTGCAAGGGTCCAGGGAAGTCGGGGATGCCATCCGAGTACGCCTGTGGAGTTGAGAGAGGCAGGATTATTTTTTTTCCAAAAAACAAAAGACACAGTCAGATGATTGATAAGCAGGATTAAAACAATTCAGAGGCAGGGGATGACTCATCCAAAAACCAGGAGCACTATGAGTCATAGTGATTCAACTGGTTGACATCCCCCGCCCCCCCCCCCCCCGTCTCTATATGAGTCACTGAGTGTTTTCGACTCACTTGGTTGGCTCCAACCCTATAGCTTGCACTGCTCTCCCTTTCTCTCTGCCTCTAAGGCTGCATTCAGACCAAATCAGGCGTTACGGCAATTAGCGCAGGGTTGTGCGACGGTGTGGGAGTGTCACTACATGGCCCATTTGTGTGACGTCATGTTGTGAGCCAAGCGACTGCATGGCGATTCACGTCTTTGTATTCTCTCGTGGCAAGGTTGTAAAGCTCTGGAAAGGACATCACGGGGGCGATCAGTCTTACTTCCATCTTTGCTCAGTAAACAGCAGAATGCTACAGTGCTACATGGTAAACAACGTTCTTCCCGTGGGCAACTGGACATCTTCCAATCTGATCGCCGGCTTATGTGATTGGCCACTGCAGCCTGACGTAGGGTTGCGTTTTTTCCAAAAGTTGAGTCCATTTCAAAATTTTCCCCACAGGGCCCTGCATTTTTTCCGGCATCCCCTGTGGATCCCACCGCCGCAGCCCAAATGCACTACCCCCAATCAAATGAATGGGAGGACTGGGGTTTTAGCCTCAATGCCTGATTTGGTCTGAAAGCGCCCAAAAGAAAATGCCACATCAGAGGCAAACTCACCCCGTTGCTGTCTATGGAGCTCTGCCTGAGCAGCAGGGCCTTGCAGTCAGCGGGCTCCTCCTCCTCCGAGCGCAGGCTCTCCTCTGAGCGCTGGTGGGGGAGGCCCGGCGGGGGTGTGTTCTTGTTCTTCAGGAGGTGCTTGAGCAGCTCGTTGCCCGCCTCACCCTTGTTGTTGGAGGGGCTGAGTACGGCGGCGAAGGGCGACACACCCCCCTTGTTCCCCTCCTCCTTTACTGAGCCCATCCCGGAGCCCGGGTGGCCGTGGCACTCGCTGGCATCAGTCTGCTCCAGCTTGATGTTGCTGAGGATCCTCTCCTGCTCCTGGGCTCTGGCCGCCTCCGCGTGGAGCCCCTGCTGGGCCCCCGCCGGGCCCCCGGACAGCTGCCTCTCCAGCTCAGAGTGACCGGGGGTGGAGGGGCCCAGCAAGGGCGACCTCGAGAGGTCCTGATCACCGAAGGGGTGGGTGCTCCTGGTGGGCGTGGAGGAAGTGTCTGAGACGCAGGGGGTGAGCGGGGCCGTGAGGTCCGAGTGCGGGGTGGAGGGCGTCTTGACTGAGTCGGCGTCCTCGTCTTTCTTCTTTTTGCGGTTCCTCTTCTTCTTGCCCTTCTCGTCGGGGATGATGTTGGAGTAGAGCTGGATCAGAGACTGGCCCGAGCCAGGGTAGTTGGAGGGCAGGGGCGTTGACGTGTCCCCGCCGAACGGAGGACCTTCGCCTGGCATCTGAGGCATCATCCCCGGGCCGCTGAAGCGGCGCGGTCGGGGCGGACCCTGGTGGAAGTTACCTCCCTGTAGGGTCATGTTATCAGGCCCAAAGCCAGGTCCCATGTGATCTTGTGGCATCATCCCATTGGCCATCATAGCCCTCCTATCGCCCTGCATGAACCCTCCCGGCGGGGAGCCCATACCAGGCTGCATGGGCTGCTGCTGGGGGAACATCGGGCCAAGCTGCTGCTGGTGCGGGGGTGGAGGCCTCTGAGCTTGCATGAAGTCCTGAGGCAGCTCAGCGTTGAAGAAGGGCATCTGCGAGAGCGGTGCCATGTTGCCTTCTGGTCCCATCATGCCTTGTTGCTCCAGCTCCATGCGTTGTTTCAGGGCTCTCTGCCGCTCCACCTCCTGCATGAGTTGGACGCGCTGCCTCTCCTGCTGCTCCCTCAACCTCTCTCTCCTCTCCCGCTCCTGGAAGCCCTCGCTGAACGGGTTGTTGTCATCGAACTTAACCCCGCTGGCCGGTGCTGGCTTCAGACCGCCAGGCGGTGCCTGTGGTGATGGTGGAGGTTGGGGCTCCACGGGCATCTGCTGCGGCATCTGCGGCGGCAACTGCGGCGGCATCTGCGGCGGCAACTGCGGCGGCATCTGCGGCGGCATCTGCTGCGGCATCTGCTGCGGCATCTGCGGTGGCATCTGCTGCGGCATCTGTGGCGGCATTTGCGGTGGCATCTGCTGCTGCATCTGTGGCGGCATTTGCGGCGGCCGCTGCGGCATGTTGCCCATTGGCATGGGATGAGGCTGGCCTGGATTTCCCATGGGCACCTGGGGTGGCATCATGGGTGGCATACCGGGCCCGGCCATGGGCATAGGGGCTCCGGGGTGCCAGCCGGGCGGTGGTCCACCGGGCATGCGTGGAGAGGCGTTTGGCTGGCCTGGGTGAAGCTGCATGGGCATCATGGGGTTCATGGCGGGCGGGACCATCGGAGGCCCACCAGGCACCATGCCAGCCGGACCCTGCATGGGCCCCGGTATGCCCGGCCCCATGGTCGGCGGGACGTTGTTCTGCTGCTGTTTGACACGGTACTCCTCGATCAGCTCAGCATGCTCCTTCTGCTGCTTGCGAATCTAAAACGAGACACGAGTGCCTTGGTCAGTCAAACGATGTGACGACAGAGATGATAAAGAAATACTATAACACCATACACAACAAAAAAAGAAAAAGGGAATTCAACATCAAATTAAAGGAGAAACAAGGAAATGGTTTATTTCAGGAAAAATGTAAGTCATTGTATTGTTTCTATTTTCTATAAAATGTTATGAATAAAAAAGGCTACAAAAATGACTGAATGATTAAAAGGGGATGGAAGGACCTGCTCCAGTTGTTTCTGCACCACCCCTTGCTGCTCCGTGACGTGTTTGAGCTGCTCAGCATCCTCCTCTGGAAAATCCCGGCCAGCCTTCTTGGCAGTCCTCTGCTTTGCCGACAGAGCCTTCTTGGACTTCCGGTGGGCGCCGATCTTCTCCTCCAGGAACTTCTGCTGCATCTGAAGCAGTTGCTGGGTCTCCTGCAGCCACTCCTCATATTGGGCCCTCTGAGACGTGGCTGGGCGCGGGGGGGGGGGCGGGACGGGGAAGGAGGCTGTTGGTTAGCACGAGGCCTCGCAGGCGTAGAA
>JAOPJH010000131.1:3894772-3905048 GCA_027122575.1 Merluccius polylepis | reverse complement strand
GGGTGCGCGCGATAGTAACACACCCAGGACCTACGGCCGACGGGGGGGGGTGGGGACGAATGGCCACCCTAGTGGGCTGCCTGGGCATACAGTGTTAAGTTGAGTGCAATGTTTTAATGACAATGTCACTCACCAGACTCCCCACAATGACAGTGCGCATTAACCATGCAATCCTGAGCTATACCGCGACACGGTATTACATGAAAAAACGTACGGTTGACATTCGTGGCCTTTCCATACCGCGATATACCGTTTTACGGTATATCGTTACATCCCTACTACCAACATAATAATGAACATTCCAATGCTCCTATGCTTCCAAAATGGAGGTGGTCTTTGCTATGTGATGTTGTGATTGGACAAGCCCTATTGGAAGACTTTGCAGGGGTTAATAACTGTACCAATGTTGGGGAAGAAGGAGTCACCGGAGCGCTGCCGTATCATGGCCTGCATCTGCCTCTGCTGCTGCTGCTCCTGCCTCTCCTGGTCCAGCAGGTCCTGCAGGAGGAGGGGCTGTTCTTCCAGCAGTAGGGGTCTCGGCTGCTGTGCCAGAGCCTGGTTCAGCATTGCCTGCTGAGCCTGGCTGAGGGCGCTCTGCTCCAGCCCTGGACCCAAGCCCACTGCCTGAGGGTCTGCTCCAAATCCGGCTACGGAGGCTTCTGCTGACATGGCTTCTGATAGTGTTTGGCCTGTCGCGAGGCTGGAGCTATGTGGATGGGCGTCAGTGACTTGGTTTGGCTGGGGCATGAGGTCTCCTCCTTGATTGACAGAGTTAGCCGTTGGGTTCAACGACTGCTCCGCGGGCTGCTGCTGCTTAACGAGCAGACCGGAGAGCACCGGGGTGGAGTCAGACAGTGCTCCCTGCTGGTTTGGAGTCATGGCGTTTCCGTTGGTTTGCTGGTCTGTTGCCTCCGCGGACTTCTGCCCATCCTTCACCTCAGTTTTGATTTCATGAGCAGTGGCCAAGGAGGTGGAGCCCATATTTCCTTCAGCTTCCTGTTTCACCTCGGATGGAATCTGTTCCGAGGAGGCCTCCGACTTTGTGGTGACCGATGTGGAGCTAGACGAAGTCTCTGCACCACTGGTGCTAGAGTTCTTCTTCTCTGCTGAAGACCTCTGGATTTCCACGCTGTCACCGTTATCCTCCATGGGGTCACTGAGATCCAGCTCCTCATTGAACATGTCTTTTTTGATGTCGTCAAGATCCGGGTCTGTGTAGGCAATGATGTCAAATTTGCCAGAGCTGAACAAGTCCTCAAGGTGGAGGTCGTTTGTCTCCAAGTCCAGGTCTTTGCCATCTTCCGGATCTAAATTTAGGTTCTCCAGATCTGCATCCACCAGGTCTTTCACCTCCACGTCCTCAAAGTCCTTTACGGCGGATTCCTCTGCGTCTAGTTTCTCCTCCACAGCATTACTGGGAGCTCCAGTAACACTCTCGCTGTGCCCAGCAGGGGGTGCAGCCATCATCATTGCTACTGCCATATTGTTGGAGTCATTTGATGCTGGCTGGCTGATTGACCTCATCAACAGGGACTGCCTGGGCATGTTGTTCCCTTGCATGTGTTGCTGCTGGTTGAGATTATCCATGCTGGAGGACAGCTGGACGTGGCCACTCTGAGCACCCATGGGATCCATCATCCTGGCACCCTGGTTTGAGGGGAACCTAAACTCTGGGGCTCCAGGGAAGCCAGGTGGCCGCTGCACCTGCATGCTTGGGTCCATGATGTTCCCTGGCATGACACCGGATGGCATGCGCCGGTTCTCTGCAGCTCTGTGGCGCAGCTCAATGAAAGGCTGGCCCATTATGTTGTGCTGCTGTACCGGCATCCCGCGTGGAGGAAAGTGCTGGGGCATCCCCATAGGGCCCCCCATGGACTTAGCCATGTCAGCCGACACAGACCTTCTCATCTGAGGTGGGATGTCCTGCATCGGATGAGGACCTCTGGGAAAGAAGTCTTGACCTCCGTGTGGACCAGGGCCACCTGGTGGAAATGCAAACCTGAAAGACAACATTGCAGTGCAAGTTAAGGGTCAAACTTTATTTATCAATGCCCTCATGTTTAGAGTTTATTAGGACTCACAAGTCTGCTGCAAACTAGCTGTTCGACTATGGCACATGACAACAGAAGAATTATACATCTAGCACTTACAACAGTACTGTATCCGGATCTAAAGGAATATGACATGATAATCATAGCACCAACCTTGGCCCTTGGTGTCTCATATTAGGATCCACGGGATGCAGGCCCCTGGGAATCTGACCCTCATTGGGGAAAGGGCCACGATGATCTCCTGGGAAAGGCCCTGGGTATCTCATTTGGCCTCTCATTGGTCCCTGACCTGGATAGGGTGGAGGGGGTCTGTTGAACATCTCTCCTGGCTGCCCAAGGCCCTCCTGTGGCCAAGGTCGTGGTGCTCCGGGGGGCATGTTGCCAGTCGGGTCATGAGGGCTCCGCTCTTGACGAATTGCAATCCTCTGTTGGTGTTGTTTGAGCAGCAGTTCTCGAATACGCTGCCGCTGTAAATAAGAACCAAACAAACAATATAATTTCCTTTCTTTTTTTTTTGGCAGGTCTTTTCTCAACATTAGATATGTGAATATAATCAACGGTAAATAACCCCATACCTGTCTAAGCCGTTCTTCACTGTCAGCCAGAGGAATACTCTGAACCTCAGTGCCTGGTATCTGCAGATTGGTAGACACTTGGCCCGAGTCTTGGGCTCCAGGTCCGCCGTTCCCAGCAATAGCCTGATCCTTCATGTCCATTCTCTCCGTCGGCTGTGGTCTAGGAGTCATGGGGGCCTGTTCGAATGGGTCGTGGACAGGGGTCTGATTGGGTCTTTGTGATGGCGACTGAGTAAAGCAGTCTTCTTGGAGGCTGGGATGTTTCGATGTTTGTGAGCCCGGGTGTGGGAAGGACTCCTGCAGCCTGCCTTGAGGTGGAGAGAAGGGGTCCTGGTGGTTTCCCATCTGCCCCGGCCGTGGTCTATTCATCCCATCGGGACCCATGATGGAGCGCGGGGTCCCGGGCGGTTGGGCGTAAATGTCATTCATCATATTCCTTTGTGCCCCCGGCTGGGGAAACATCTCACCGCCCCCTGGTCTTTGCTGTCCAGGGTTGGGAGCATATATGTCCATGGGCAGTCTCTGGCTACCCGGTGATTTAGGGAACCTCTCTCCTATGGTGGGTCGCGGAGTGCTTGGTGCCTGGGCATAGGGGTCCATGGCATGAGAAGGAGACATCTTCTGCGATGAGTGAGACTGATGGGCATATTGGTTCATCCCGGCCGAGCGGGAGGTGACAGGAGAGTACGGGTCAGAGGAAGGGCTGGCCATAGTGCTCGACTGTCCGTAGTTGTCGTGCGGGCGTGGCGTGCCAGGTGGCCGTGCGAATGGTTCAAAGAACGGGCGAGACTGGCCGTTTCCATCCATGCTGGGTCGAGGCGTGCCAGGGGGTTGGGCGTAAGGATCCCCGGCTGATTTGCTGGGACCAGGCGACTGAGCAAAGGGGTCGTATGTGTAGTGGTCAGGTCGAGGTGTCGAAGGTGCGTGGGCGTAAGGATTTCGAGACATATGTGCCATTGGTCCAGGCTGAGCAAACGGATGGCCCTGAAGGTGGTGCTGGCCCATTCTAGGAGGGCTGGTGAAGGACTGGTCACCTCCAGAAGGCCTGGGGGTGTGTGGAGGCTGAGCATAGGGGTCGTTCTGACCTTGTGCGAACCTGTCTGTGGGGTGTAGGCCTTGTCGGTTAAAAGGGTCCTGAGCCTGAGGGGGTGGCATGGGGGCTTTGAACAGCCCAACCGAGCCGGACTCATTGCTGCCAGGGATGGGCGCAAGCAGAGGCCGTGAGTAAGGGTCAGACAGGATCATTCTGTTTTGAGCCATGCGCTGATAGGCCTCGTTCCTGATCATGGGCCGGGAGTAAGGATCTCTACCCGGAGAGCCCATCGGAGGTCTCCCCTGGGCCATCTGGCTGGGCCTGGGAGGACCCATGGGTTTCAGAAAAGGGTCCATCTCTCCAGCTGGCCTTGGGGTATCAGGAGGCTTGGCATAAGGGTCATTGTTCATAGATGTAGGAGAGCCAAATGACTCGTGAGCAGGAGAGGGTCTCCCTCGGTCCTGCTGCTCCATCAGAGAGGTTGGCGATTTCCCAGACTCCATGGGCATTCTGCGACAAGCATTCGTCCCCAGGTTCGGTGGCCTGGGAGTGCCCACCATCTTGGCATATGGGTCCCAGGGGGAGGAGGGTCCGGAACCGGAGGAGCCCGGCGAGAATACCTGCGGTGACTGAGGCTGTGAGGAAGGACCCGATGGAGGTGGTGGAGGGGGGCGCAGGAAAACATCCTCGGGGGTCCCCCCGGTGGGGGTCCCTGGAAGCTGTGGCCTAGCAAAGCCTTCTTTAGGGTTGAGCGGCTGCATGGGGGACATGCTACCATTGCTGGGCTGAGAGGCAGGACTCTGGTTGCCACTGTTGTTGCCGTCTCCCTCAGACTGGCTACCTGACTGCTGCTGTTGCTGTTGCTGAAGCTGCTCGTTCTTCACTTGCTCCAGTTTCTGCGTGGCTTCGATCTTGGCTTGCTGTTTGCTCTTCTGCCTCATTTGCTGGCACAGAGACAGAGCAAGAAGGGTGATTAGATTTCAGATGTGTTTGGAATGAAATAACAAAACGGATAAAGTGGATAAGACTATGTGTTTGTTAGTGCAGTTGTTTAGATGGGCTTTTCTTAAAGGAAAATTCCACTCTGGGTTGTTCCACTCCCCTATTAGTACAACAGATTCTTACCTACATAACACAAACAAGCTCTGAAACTGACCTGCTCTCTACATGTTGGGAAGTTGATCAATACAGCCCTAATCTACTGCACTCGTCCTGCTCTACCATTGACAACCAATGGGAGTCCACTGCACTAGCTATCTAGCAAGCTAACCCATCCATTCTCACTCTTCCTGTAGAGGTATCCATCATAATGATGTACTCCTCTACCTTTATTTAAGCTCCTGACACTTTTCACTAGTTCTTCGACTTTGATGGCCAGCCACAAAGTGAGACTCAAAAGCAGTTGTGCCTCCATCTATTAAACCAAGTTTAACGTTGCTTTGCGGTGGAATTTCCCTTTCAGCCCACCCCCTCCCTCCCCCCAGAGTTGGCTTTACATAAAATGGTGGACCTGTCGCTGAGTTCCCTGACTTCACTGCATACACTCTTACCTGTCTAAACTTCCACTCTTGCTCATGCTCTGACTCTTTGGGTTTCAAAGGGTCTTTAAAGAGCAGTTCTGTGTCTAGTGGTAAGTTGGGGTCAAACACCTCGGGGGGCTGGGGCTGTGGCGGGTGCCTCTTCACCGTCTCATTGGACATCTGCACCTTGTTGATGCGCAGGGCCGCTCGGTTGTCTCTCGCCTTTTGCTGTTGAGCAGAAATTAAAATCCATCACAAAAGATTTTAAAACATGAAAGAAAAAATGTTTTTAGGGCGATACCAATCACCAATCTTTTAAATGTATGATCCGCTGATCCGATACCAATTACAGATATTGTTTTACAGTGAAACATTTTTCACAAATTCATTTAAAACACAGACTTATATACAACCTATTACTATATTATGGAAGATAATGGAAGATAATGGAAGAAATCACGTGATCGGCTCCTGCAATCGGCAAATTTCAAGTTGATCTGCCGATCACATGTTTAGGGCGTATATCGGCCGATAATGATCAGTGGCCGATCGATCGGTGTATTACTAGATAAAAACATTATAAATTCTGCCCAAGCAGCAGAAAATAACATTGTCAACTTTTAATCAAGGCTGCATTTTTTTTTTTAACATGCCTGATAAAATTACTTCTTGTGAACTTAATTACAGAGAACATAGGCACCCCAAGCTCTAAGCTGTGATTCCCTTGTTAATTAGTTCATGTGTGAATGCCCTGAATTTAAATTGCAATGGCGAGAATGAAAGGGTGCGATGCAGGTCAATGTCACCTGCATACAAATAGAGCAGGGAGGGTAGGTCGGTAGTCAGAGTTTGATGTTTCCAAAGTGTGTCAGGCTTCAACAACACTGGTGAATAAGTAATCCGTTATAAGAGTCATCTTACCACATAGGGAGCCCTGTCCTGTGAACTAGCTTTCCTCCACAGTTTTGCTATTTGCTTGACTCTTGTCGACCAGTCTGTTGAAAGAGAAAGTCGTCGTCATGCCAACTGTAAAGGTCTCAAAATCAAATTGAGAAAAATGTACACAGCACAAATTAGGTAGGACAGCCTAGAAGGAGGCACGCAACACTGACAAACGAAGCAAATTGGATATTTTTTGGTAGACACACATGTGTAATAGCTTTTTCTTCTGCTAGACTAACCTGGGAATTCTTCTTTGAGGTTGGGGAAATTGACATTGGTATAGAGAACGGGTGCAACTGTGGCTAACTCCCCAAGGGTCTCCTCCTTCTCCCACTTCAGTGTGCTCCTTTGGGCATTGGACATGGCTTCAGACTCCCCCTCTGGAAGGGATCCGGGTGGAGTGGGGCCTTGGTTTTGGACTGGAGAGCCCCACGGACCCGCCTCTCGAGGCATCTGATTGAACGTTCTATCTCTGGAAGATCATTGAGAAGGAATATTTTTATGAACCAAACATGTTTCTGCATCTTTTTTTAAATTATTAAGCCAAATGATTATGAAATTAATTGGTTATCAAATCATCATCATCACAAACATCTGAAGGAACTGATATCATGGTCTATAGATGTACAAGACCTGAGCTCCATCACACTGAACTAAGTAAGATGAGGAGTTGACTGAGCTAATAGCCTCTCCATAGTCAAGTCATCTTCCCAATCCCGATAAAACACAATATCAATTGAAGGGCGCAAGAGGATAGGGGCACTGCGTTACCTTGGATTGTCAGTGAAAGGCATACGGTGGAGGGGGGAGAAGTTGTCGGGAATGCAGGGGCCTCCTGGATTTGTAGGAAACCTTTGGCTTGGTCCCATCATACCATTCATCATGGGCATTCGTACAAACAAGGGATTCCCTGCATGGCGAAAAACACAAACCACAACAACGGACGAGTGAGATCCTTGGAGCAGAGAATGGTGGACAACTGGTAAAGACGGCACTTCTTCCAGTAAACTTACCTGCGTTGGGGTGAGGTGCACTGGGACCTGGCGTGGCGGGGAGTGGCCCTTGGCCCTGCGAGTGAGGCATCTGTGGTGTTGGTTGGCTGTTGGTGGGGCTGAGGACTGCAGTGAAGAGATCCTCTACATCCTTCCCCTCCAGCTCTGTCGTCGAGGGCGAACAGTTAATGTCAGTTTGGATTACGACAAGACTGGACGTTCGACAGTAATGGGTCATCGACATCCACATTTTGTCTGTCTTACGATAACATATGTCCAGAAATCATGCAATTTTATCAAAATAAAAAAATGGAATAGAATTTGACTATTGAAAGAAAGACTAAGCTAGCTCAAAAGTGTCATGAAAGAAAGAAAGAAAGAAAGAAAGAAAGAAAGAAAGAAAGAAAGAAAGAAAGAAAGAAAGAAAGAAAGAAAGAAAGAAAACATTTATTACAAACCTGGAATTTTGTACAGTTTGCTGAGAATCGACTCTGAAAGAAGAAAAGGTAAAGGGTAAGTGATCAGTCAATATGCAGGAATCAGAGGACAACCATCTAAAACAAAAAAGCATTTAAAACAGAACGTTTCTGGTCTCATATAACCTGTTCACATGAGTCACTAAAATGTGGCTCGGGTGATGCAATCACAGTCCAAGTACATGTATGAACACCTCCAAGAAGCATTTAGAGCAAATCACAGATTTAGTTTTGGAGGTGGTCGGGACGCATGGGACACACTGCTCCTGACCACGGGTCACATTTCTCACGTCGCCATGGAAACACGGCACTCAACAAGTTTATTAGTAATGATGCTTCAATTAGCTCTCCCTTGTTTAAAATACAGGAAAAGTCTATAGGAGTGTGCAACATCTGGAGGTAAGACCGTTTGCCTAGTACAAGTCAAAATGGACGTGTTGAGTACAGTTTTGTACGTGCTGCCCAGGGTAGCAAAATTAGATCACAAAGCGGATCACTGGAGATGCAGGTTAAAGCCAGGTGTGTCTAAGGCACTTGTGTCATTTACGGCTACTGACCGTCCATCTTGTCCAGCTCTGGACTCAGGATGCCGTCCAGGGGCTCATCTTGGAGGGCTCGGGGCGTCCTGCGGCCAGACTGGATGTGGGGCCCCACCGGGGTGCTGTCGGCCAGGGGCATGATGTCCAGACCAGCTGTGTAAGCAACACACACACACACACACACACTAAACATCATACCGAACCAGGGCTGTGGCAATAAAAAATTAGGCCAAGTGAGAATTTGTCTAAATTGCCTGTGGAGAGTTATCATAAGAGCAGCCTGAAATCACAGCTCCTAGCAGGGTTCCTGTCTCGCACGATATAGGCGCTCCAGGCGCAGAGAAGACACAAACAGGCCATATCATACCAGCACCAAAACAATTTCCGAACGTTTGCGTGGAACCCTCCATTGTGCACAGCCAATTATGTCCTCACTTATCAGGATCCCTCACTTTTTTTAGAACATGGACCGAAATATGCGATCTTCAGCATTTTTTTCTTAAATCATTGATTTAGATAATAACACTTGGGAGCTGATGGCTTGGTGACTGCACTGCGCACAGATTACATAATGATGTGCAACGAAGCTTAGCAAAACTCAGAGCTGGCTATCTTTAAAATCTCTTAGCATTCTATTCTGCTTCCCACTGCCTACTTTCCCAAATTCACCAAATTCCACCCTTCTTGACTGACACAAGGGTGTCTACAACTGTGAGTTGGCAAGAATGGTATTTTGTAGAAGAAAACACTAACATCTACCCAGAGTGCATTATATTCGAACTAAGTACTGGTTATAAAGAACGGAGGACGAGTATTGGCCATCAGTGGAATTGAAGACCTTTTTTAAAAAAATCTTTTAGCGGTAAACGGAGACCTTCACAGCAGCATGACATAAACTTAAGGCTGTTCACCAAGGCTTTTCGTTTTCCCTAGCTCGCCTCCGCGTTGAATGAAATGTCTCCTTGCATCCTTGATTTGTAAGCACTCAGCTTGGTTAAGTCGTGATTAAGTGATTTGATAAGTTTGCAAACTATTTGAAGGTTTCTCTTGAAACACAATCAAACAAGAAAACACAGTGACATAGCATAACCATTTCAAGTGTTCATAGTGTGCTGTGAGTTAGCCGAAGCAAAGAGCCGTTTGAACTGAATGTGAAAACAAAACGTCAAATCGATGAAGAATTGTGTAGACAAGAGGGTGCGAGGTGCAAGTGAAGATTATTTTTAAGCCGATAACACACATACACGCACTTGATTGCGGACACACAGTAACAGAGAAAAGAGAAGGGCCGAAACCAAGGGACGAGAGACCAGGGCACCCTTACCAAAATGAGGAGGTGAGCCTTCCACCTGGAAGGGGCAAAAATCAAGACCTACAAGGACCCAAAACCAGATATAAAAATGAATGAAAACAGTGGGGACAGAAAAGAAAATAGCACACAACACATTTCAGACAATGCCAAAAAGCAAACAAAATTATAGCCGTAAAATAAGATGAAAAAATAAATTGTGGAAAAAAGAAATGTGGTACTTCTAAATACAGAGAATATTAAAGCATTTTGGCGTCTGAGGAGATATCCTTTGCGTTTGGGAAAGAAATGTAAACATAGGAACCCAGCGCTGGAGGGGTGGGGCCCATGAAGCCCTGCCTCCCCCACCGTGGAGATATCACGTGACGCACCAGAGTCAACGCTTGGCTTCCCCAGCATCCCCAAGATGTCTGCGTCAGTGTTCAGAACCTCACACAGATCAACTAACGGTTCCTCACAGGTTTCTGTACACATGGAGAACAGAAAACAAACAAACGAAAAAAAAGGAAGGTAATCCCCGTCAAAAATCATAACGTGATGATGAGAGACGGACGTGAGGCTCTGAATTGGCGCCACTCTCGGCTGGGAAAGTGGAGTCTCAAGAAGGATCAATGGTGAAATAATGAATTATGAAATAAAGATATAACAACACAAACTGTGAGGCCAGCTATAGAGGTGTGGGTCAATCCTGTTAGCTATTTTAAACAATATGTTTTTCCAGCACACCCTATGACCCCCTGCTCATAGGTAGAGGGGGGGAAAAAAAATATGTGTGTGTGTGTGTGTGTGTGTGTGTGTGTGTGTGTGTGTGTGTGTGTGTGTGTGTGTGTGTGTGTGTG
>JAOPJH010000131.1:3769675-3782492 GCA_027122575.1 Merluccius polylepis | reverse complement strand
CCCCCCCCCCCCCCCCCCCCCCCCCCCCCCCCCCCCCCCCCCCCCCCCCCCCCCCCCCCCCCCCCCCCCCCGCTCATGGAACCTGTACCAAAACTAAATACACTTCAAGTACACAAAGAAAGAAAAATAATTATTTTAAAAAAAAAACAATAGAGGATATGTACACTTGAAAAACACAAGCAACTAAAGCTTTGAGTCAGCATTACAGCAAGCATGTCTGTACATTCTTCATTTGGTAAACCAAGGACCCACCGACTCCACCAACCATCGTCTTCCTTCTCGACAAAAAAAATATAAGTTTCTCTGCAATACTGGATTCCAGTCCTATTTTTTTTTTTCTTTTTTACTACTACTACTACTACTACTACTACTACCACCTACTCCTAGCACCTAGTCATCAAACCCACTAAAGGATCCTCTCCACACACCCTCATCTCATCGCCGCTCAGACTTTCTGACAAAAACACACAACGGGCTTCACTGCTCGGGGGGCGGGGGGGGGCGGGGGCACAGGTCCTCTTCATCAGCATAACTGGGATCTGAAATTGCAGGCAGGCAGGGCTCCCTCCCGTCACCTCATCCCAAAGTCACTTGTCAGTGGGAAAAAAAAAAAAAATACATTGTATGCGAACCACATCTTCCCCCATGCCAATGAACTAGATCCACAATCCCTGTGTGTGTGTGCGCAGTAATCGTTATTCACAAGCACACACACACACACACACATCACTCTCACAGACACAAAGTCCACACGTCAGCCTACAGGTTTTCTGTACAACATGCTCATTCACTGACATTAATAAGATCCAAGACAAGACGCCTCACTAACATATTCACTCACACACACACTCTCTCACACACACACTCTCACACACACACACACCAACGTGGCCACAGAGAGGGGGAGAACAACCACGACAACCACTCACAGGCACTGATAGAAGCGCGATTGGACCACCTGGGCGCCCGACAGTTTGTGGGGGTGCGCGGTGGCCGACAGGCTGAGGCTCTTGCTGGGCGGGGCGTCGCCGTTGGAGAGGAGCTCCGAGGCGGAGGCCGCCAGGTCCAGGCTGACCTCGGGGTTGCTGGTGCGGTGGCGCTCGCGGGCGATCCAGTCGCGGATGGAGAAGTCCTGCGAGCTGCACTTGGGCCGGAGGCGGTCCACGGCGGACAGCTCGGTGCGCGAGCCCGCCTGCTGCCACTCGCCCAGCACCGACAGCTCCGCAAAGTCCCGCTGGCCGCCCATGGTGTGGCGGCGCCGGATGTTCTTCTTCTTGCTGCGGCCCTCCGCCATGCGCTGGGCGCCCACGCCGAACATGTCGTCCACCGACGTGCGCAGGCGGAACTTCAGGCGCTCCGTGATCTTCAGCCGCCAGGCGGGCTCCGCCTTCTCTGACTCGCTGCGGGACGAGGAGCTGAGGCTTCCCGTGGAGCGGCCGGCGTTGACGCGGGACAGACGGCCGGGCTCGCCCGCCGGCGCCGCCGCCACCGCCGTGTCCAGCGACGACTCGCTGTCCGTCTTCTGGCGCGCCGCCGCCGCCTTCTTCCGGGACAGCGTGTCGCACTCTATCAGTCTGTGGAAGGGGAGGGGCCGCATCGCCTCGGGCCGGGCGGCCGAGAGGCCGTGCTCTGCCGGCCCCGCCTCCTTCCCGCCCGCGAAGACGGAGAGGTCGCTCTCGCTGTCTGTCTCCATGGCCCGCCCCTCGCTGATGAGCTCGCTGCGCTCGTCGTCGGCGTCGTCGTCGCCGCCCCGGCTCTCCGACACCGAGCATACCTCGGGGCTGAGGGCGCTGAGCTCCGCCCCCGTCAGGAAGGTCATGGAGGAGGTGGTGGAGTAGTCCGACGTGATGGAGCACACCTCGGCCGCCTCTGGCGCCGGGGGGCCGGCGCTGCGGCCGTGCCGCACCCTGGGGCCCGACGCCTGGGAGCTGGTGCTGTTCATGGTGCCCAGGTCCGACACCGTGTCGTCGTAGATGGAGGGCGTGTTGTTCCCTTTGGTGGTGTAGCCCAGGGTGGGAGAGTGCGGGGGCGAGGCGTACGGGGAGGGGGCGGCGACGCACGGCACGGGGGAGCGGGAGGGAGGCGTACGCTTGGGAGACGGCGGGGGGGACGTCTGCGACAGCAGGCTGCCGGAGTGAGAATCCTTGCCGTCGGTCACATCGCGGCGCTCCACGGAGATGATCCCGCGCTCCTCCTTCTCGTCGGTGTGGTCCGTTTTGCATTCCCCCCCCTCCTCCTCCTCCTCCCCTTCCTCATCCTCCTCTGTCTGGCTGCCAGGGGACCAGGGGGGAGGCGGGGGCAGGGCTCCGTCCTGCGGGAGCTCCTTCTTGGGGAAGACGGCGTCCAGGTCGTCGTCGGAGCTGCTGGGCTGGGCCTTGTCCTTGGGCTTCTTGCGCTTGCGGCTGACGAAGAAGGAGGAGCGCAGCATCTCCTTGCTACACTGGTCCTTCCCGGTGCCCCATAGGCCCTGCACGCACGCACGCACACACACACACACACACACACACACACACACACACTATGTTATACACACAGCCAGGGGCGGTTCTAGGATTCAACCTTTAAGGGGGCTTAGCCTAGGGCTGGGCGATATGGAAAAATGTATCATCAGGATTATGGGGAATTCGCTAAATATCATGATATTCTTATGAATTCAAAACACTATTCTAAAACAGTCTAACTGACGATCATTACATTGACGTATATGGAAATGTAGAGTATGGCATCTGACTAAAACTAGTTTCAATCCTCATATTTGATCATTTTAAGGGCATATCTATATTATTGCCCAGCCCTCCCAAATCCGATTTACATGTCATTGCATCTGCAATAGTTTATTATGTAGGTTACTGGCTAGGGGGAAGGGGGACGTCCTGGACGTTGTATTTGATGGGGTTATAAATCGATAGGTTAGCCCTATTAGCCCTCGTAACAGTTTGGATAAAGCTTAAACAATAGTGGGTAACTTAATTTTAGAAGTGGATATTTTCAGGGGGGTGCGAGAGATTACAGTGGGGCTTCAGCCCAACTAAATGGAGTCTAAAATGGCCGCTGCACACACCCTGGCAGCAACACCAATAGAACCAACCACAGAAGAAGAAGAAGAAGAAGAATCCTTGTGGTCGTGAACGGACAACGAGGGCGCAGTGCCTACCTTGGATCTGGAGGAGTCACTGCATGCTGAATCTGTGTGGAAAGAGAAGAAAGAGCGGTCAGCATACATTCCTCCGTCTCTGTGACAGGAAAAATGAAGATGGCCGTTGAGGAGGAAGAAGAGCGGGAAAAGGCGCAAGTTCTACGGCAGATGGAAGACATACTGACACACACGAAACGTTGGTAATGACAGCAGCTGGAAGCAAGACAATTGTTTTAGACCAGCGCGTGGTGGTGGTGGTGGTGGTGGTGGAAGGAGCGGGAGGCGGTTGACAGGCGTGTACTGGAACGTGGTGAAAGAGGAGGGAGAGGAGAGGGCCAGAGATGGAGGACGAGAAGAGAGGAGGGAGATTGGAAACCCAACAGCGGACAGAGAAGCTCATGCTTCGGGTTACCATGGAACAAGGCGACACACCACGGACAAACACTTTTGATGGGAGCGTTGCGTGTAGCTGCCGACCAACGAGGACACAGTCCTTGTGGTGCTACAGTGTGACGGGTCCGTCTCGGCGGACTGAGGGGCATGAGCTGACGTTTGGATGCGATGAGTGTGGTTTTACGGGTCGCCTAGGAGTGTCGGTACATAGTAGCGGTCTGTCCCTAACAAGCCTCGTGGGTTGTGGACACGGCAGACTCTCCCTAGCTCACATTTCAACCGCAAGCCTTGGAGCAACGTAAAAAAGGGCAAAGCAAATGAATCAAAGGAACAAAGAATTCAACGTCTCAATGGCAAACGTAGTGCACTTTAAAAGCCAAGCGGCGGGAATGAACAATGTACGCCAATGATATCACCAAACAAATCATAATAAAGAAAGACTCGAAACAAACACAGCCGCCGTCAAAAATAAGCACTCTGTTTAAAGTCGTGTGTGGGTGGGATAGTGATCCTGTAACAGTTGGTCAGGTTAAAAGCTAGCATCCTTCAGTTTATATATATATATATATATATATATATAAATAAATAAATAAAAATAAATAACGATACCACAAACACCAAACAGGCAATTGAAAAAAACAAAACAAAAAAAACAACTGCAACTGAAACAGCGTGTGGTTGCCAACGACAACGACTGCTACTACTATATCTGGCTTAGGTGACGCTTGGCCACTGAACTGACTTAAAGTGTGTATTCGCATGTCAGCCTATGATGTTCTCCTTGGGTGTGTGTGTGTGTATGAGTCGTGTGTGTCGTGTTTGTGTGTGCAAGCAAGCACATGTGTAAAAGTAGACCCCCTCCCCTCTCCCACCCGGTCCCCTCCCGTCTCCCAGACAACCATAACAAATTATGCCACATGACTGGG
Organism: Merluccius polylepis; assembly: GCA_027122575.1. Taxonomy (NCBI): domain Eukaryota; kingdom Metazoa; phylum Chordata; class Actinopteri; order Gadiformes; family Merlucciidae; genus Merluccius; species Merluccius polylepis. The sequence goes on along the minus strand of JAOPJH010000131.1, from coordinate 3,778,037 downwards.
GCGAGAGCCGGGGTTCACCATACCATGCTACTTGTCCTTGCGATCAGCTTTAGAGACAACAAGAGACAGCAGAAGGGCTTTCAGACAAAGTGCAGCAGCATCGCTCTGTATCGCCTCCGTTCAGGGCCGGTCGTTATAGAAACACATCGTGCACACCACAGGAACAAAAATATATGTATAGAGATAGATATATAGATATGTGACAAACATCGACTTCTCTTTCTTTCGTTTTTTTTGCATTTTTCTTTTCTGTTCTCCTTTCATCCCAATTTACAAGAGCTGCGGGTTTCGGCAGATTAGGCAGCTACACTGGGCACAACACGCCTCCTTCTTCCTACAGTCCCAGCTGTCCACCGCGGACATTACAGAGTCCACCAGTGACATCAGCGAGTGATAGACTCCGCCCACTTGGCCTGTGGCAACAGTGGGTTAGCGAGTGAGTGCTGGACAGGGACAGGGGAGAGAAACAACACACTGCACACAGAGGGGGAAGAGGTCAGAATGGGTTAAAAAACAACGTCCACTGTTTTTGTTTGTTTTTGGTTTTCGCTATTTGGTTTGTTTCGTCTTTTTTCTTTTTCTTTTTGGGGGAAGAACATGCCAGGTTTATGTGTGGTGGTGGAGGAGGAGGGGAAGAAAAGAACTGAAAGAAACAGAGTCGTCTTTCTCAACGCAAGGAAAGTATAGGCTAAGACAAGAGGAAGAGTAGCCTGGAGCCAGGAATGGAACGGAAATATGAAGGGTTGTGGAGAAAACAAATAAGTAAATACAAATAATAAATAAAATCAACAAATTGAATTAAAAAAGAAATAAAACTAAAGCTTGGCATACTGCAAATAAATTTGATCAATTGTCCGATGGAGGAAGGAATTCATTAAAAACGCTGCTCGTGATAGAAGCAAACAGCCAGTCTCAAATGCATGTTAAAAACTTTCCACAGAGAACATGAAGGTTTGGCAGCGTATTATTATTATTATCATCATCACTATTATTAGCAAGCATACATTCATAAAGCATGTCTAGAAAACTAGAGGGTAATGCATGTCTGGCTGGCATGTAATGTTCCTATGCGGTACGGTTATTATCATCAGAAGCGGAATAAAGAGCAGAACCGACGGCCGCGGTGAGAACGTACCTGAGACTTCCCCGGGCGAGGCGGCCGTGCGCCCGATGTTGGAGAGCAGGTGGTCGATGTTGGGCACGGGCTGAGACTGCACCGTGCTCTCCTGGTCCGCCGTGGTCTGCAGCACAACACAAACACCTTCCACTTAATGCGACACGAGCACGTGGACATCAATCACCCCAGAGAACGCCATGTGCACACAGTCGTGGTGAAGTACGCGTACGGAGCAGTAAATGTTCCAAGAACATTTCAGAATCATCAAACACTGAAAAAGAAACTCGACTTGTTGACGAAACGCCTATTATTACTGGTGCCGAGTGATGTCATTCGTAATACAAAGTTATGGCCAAAGTCCTTACAAGCCATACTACCACGATAACAATATCTATCCCCATATAGCATGTTTCCTGGAAATTAAATAAATAAATAGTCTATATTAAATAACCACATGGTAAAGCCTATTTTAGTATACTCCTATGTGAATTAAATACTATGAAAAGTAACAAGTGTTTTCTCATTTTCTTCATCACTTTACTGTAAGGCAGCCTTTAAAACCCAAAAGAGGCAACACTTATCACAATATAACGATATCCAAAATCTAAGATGATATCTAGTCTCATGTCATGATAGATATAATATCGACATACTGCCCGGCACTAATACAAAGTACAACTTTGAACCAATCGGCGACAATCAATTGCGCAATCCCGCGTGGTTCGATGTAACCGTTAGCCTCTACTATGGGATCATAGCGCGGCGGGGTATACGTACGTCGGGGTCCTCTTGGCCCTCCTGGCTGAAGAACCAGTCACACTGCTGGATGAGGTTCTCCACTATCTTACACTGGTCGGGCATGTGGTTCACCATGTTGGTCATGTTGTCCTCCGAGGTCCGGACCAGCGTGGGCCCAAACACGATGGCCAGGTTGCGAGGCTCCATCTGGGACACACGGACAACCGCAGGGGGGGGGGGGGGTCACGATATTGTTGGACACGGTGGAAATAGTTTATTTATCATGACACGGTTTTGTTGAATACTCGATTGTGATTGGTCAATTACGGCATTCTGCGGTCTGTTGCTGTGGACGCCATTTCCAACCGTAGAATTGAAATCATTTTTCATACCTTGTTCTTTTCACAGTTTTCCGAGACCTTTTTGAGGTGAATGAGGAGAAACTTGAGGGTTTCGTAGTGATGCTCGGGCAGTTCGTAGATCTAGAGAGACATGACCAGGCGTTAATCGTTTAGGGGTGGACCAAGGAAACGAGGCGATGCTACTGGTTCTGGCCGCCACCTACCAGCCTCTTGAGTTCTTTTAATCTCTCCACAGAGTCTTCTGCTCGGTTCGCCTCAATGAAATCTGCATATTTTTCTGTTAAAAGGGTCAAGCAAAAAAAAAAAAAAAAGTGTCAGGAACGCCAGCAAAACACCAATAAGATCAAATGCTGAAAGTCTATTGGCCATTTTTCTGAGAATTGACAGCGCCTCACCATTTGTAAAAAGAGGTTCTGGAAGTTTCCGGAAGAAGGATTTCAGGAGACTACTGATAACATTGAGGTCCCGCCATTTCTGTGATTGAAGTAAAAAAACCACAAAAAAGTGTGAGAAAAATAAACCAGTGTCTGTATAATATATAATGCAGTCAAACGTGTGTGTGTTCACTCACGTCCTCCTCAACGTCGATATCATTCATGCCCTTGCTGTTGAGCTCCTCCTGCATGTTGGAAATGGCGGCGTTGTTCCCCGGCACCCTGTAGATACCCGTGTACTCCAAGCCTCGCTCCTCCACCACATTACAGCACACCTCCACGATCAGGGGAACAAACTACACACACACGGAAAATCAAGAGGTTTACCAACACTGGACCTGTGGAATGGTCTTCACATGAGTCTGTTGGGGGCATCAGACACTCTTCTACTGCAGCTATATACTCCATTATAAAAATATCAGAACAATAAATGCTCTCAAGAATAAAACACATCCGTCCCGAGTCAATCCATCCAGGGATTTTCTTTTCTGTAAATCATTTTATTCTGGTCCACTTTCATGCCCACTCACCGTGGGAAAATCTCAGTAACGGTGACTCAAAATGATATCGCTACAACTGTAGCTACAACTCAAGCCACTAGAGGCTGCTAATGGGAAAACTTCCATAGTGCAGATGTATATGAGCAAAATAAATATAAATAATACATGGTACTCCCATCATCATCATCATCATCATCATCATCATCATCATCATCATCATCATCAGTGCTCTGCGTCTTACCCTATTGGAGAGTGCAGAGGGACAGTCGTCCAGCCGCACCCCAAATGAGGCGCCTGCCGGGGGCTTCTTCTCGAAGGGCTTCCTCATGAGGCCCGGGATGCCCATCTTCCAGGTGGCTCGGTCCCGCGGTGGGCTGGAGTCGTCTGGTGTGTCGGAGAAAAATTGAATGTCAAGATTATACTGGCCAAAGTCAGTGCGATTCACGATATTATCACGATAATCATCAATATATGATTAAAACTCTCAGTACAGTCAACACGTTGTGGGTGTTTTTTTGTGGGTGAGTATATATCGTCTGATCTCTAGTGAGTGGTGCCTAGGGATGGGAATCGAAAACCGGTTCTTGTTGAGAACCGGTTCCCAGTGTTTCAATTCCCTGGAATCGTTTGCCAATTTTGCAAACGATTCCCTTATCGATTCCAGTGGACGCGAATGACGTCACCACGGACGTTGCGTAGCGACTACAGTGCAGCCAGCAGTCAACAGTAAACATGGCGCCCACGCGGTACAAACGCTCGAAGGTTTGGTTACACTTCACAAGAAAAGACAACAGGGCAACTTGCAATACTTGCAACGTGGATATATATTACATGCAAAAACATTTGCGCACATAGCATGCGATAACGATTTCTGAATGTCGCGTTTTCGATTCCGCTCCGGACTAACGTCACTGAATCTCAGCCCAGCAGCCTCTTAAGACCTCACTGTTGTTGGGTTTGTAAGGTCACGACTAAACAAAACAAAGATGATGCTAATCGACCTGTTTGTTGTCCTTTTTTTCCAAATGAGAATCGATAAGAAAATCGATAAAGAACCGAATCGTTAAGCAGAATCGAAAATGGAATCGGAAAAATCTTATCAATTCCCATCCCTAGTGGTGCCCCTTACCTCTAGTAGTCCTTCTCTCATCCCCTGTTTTGGGAGAGTGGGGGCTGTGGCTCTTGCCCTCTCCTTTTGGTCCAAGGAAGGCCTGCTTGAGACTGAGGGACTGGCGGGATGTTTTGGGGGAGGGCTCCGATCGGCTGCTCGGTGCACTGCAACAAGTGTCAATTTAAACTTCAATTAAGAGGAATACAGTTGACGTTGGGACACATAAGGGTGCAGTTTCAGTAACGGGACACTAGGGGGCGGCGTCGACTGCTGCAGTACCTCATCATAGTGTTGTATTCTTTGATCTTTCTGCTGATCAGGTCCTGGCTTGTGAAAGGTGCGTTCTGAAATGACAACGGTGTGATTCATTTAATCAGTTGACAAGATGCACAGTCTTGTACACAGAAATTCAATTGTGTACACACATGAATGCTTTTTATTTTATTCAAAATAACATTGCAGGTGCTTGTGGCAACAAGAAGAACATCATGTCCGCACGGGCTGCGCGAGTCTTCCAGAGTATTACCTCTTGGTCCAGGTTGCTGTTCTCCTGGATGACCCGGATCCAGGACAGCATGTCTTCGCGGCCCTCGGCCTGGAACAGGTACTCGCAGTCCGACGTGGTGAGCCGCAGCACGTTCTTCCGCTTGGTGTCGCTGTAGGAGATGTCGACCAGGCAAGCCTTGATGCTGATGGGTTGGAGGTCCTCGTCGGACTGCGAGGAGGCGTGGGACAGCCCGTCCTTCTTGTCCTTGTACAGGGTGAGGGAGTGGCAGCGTAACGCCGCGTACATCTGCTTCCACGACCTCATGCCGCCTCCCACACGCTGCAGCGACAGTGTGGAGAGGAAAAGATTACACATACAGTTGGTGTAGTGTGTTGACGAGAGTTGATTTAGCTTTGCATGGTGGTAGTAGTAGTAGTAGTAGTAGTAGCGCGGCGGTAGTCGGCTGCGTGAACGCACCTTGTTTTTATCCGTGTTGAGCTGACGGAAGTTGAGCCAGCCTTCTTTGGAAGAGTCGGGAAAGATGTCGGAAGAAGAGTCCCGCCTGGATCCGGAGTCATCAGACTTGTGGCCATCCAGAGCCTGCACATGGAAATACACCCAGAATACATCTAAAGCAGGACAAAACCACAGCCGAACAAGTGGAACACATTCTAGTTGGGGCCTACTAATAATAACCGGTTGGTCATTCAATAAACATGAATAGAACAGGTAGCAATGTTTTTTCCTGTTATCGCGATCCGTCAGCCACAATAGCGCCTGTGTGATTTCTCTTCGGGTGAATACCTAGTCCTGCTGTGCAATTTCATAAAAACTTTGCACAATGTTCAACCCACCCATTTGCTTTGTGGTAATTGGAAGTAGGCCTACTCTCATGCTATGGAAGCCGTGTGTATAGGAAACCTTTAAGCTACATTGAACCGATTGAAGCTCTGCTGTAACCGAGTCGGACTCAGACGGATGAGTGGATCCGACAGCCACTGACGTCCATGCCATAGACTGTATATAAAGATGGACGGCATGACAGCTCCTCAAAAGTGAAGCCAAAACATATCGATCGCCCCCTGGTGGCTGGCTGCAGTATAGGTCATAACCCCGCCTCCTCCATGTTAGCGGATGGGACATGGGCCAAACTAAAACAAAGTACATGTCAAATACATTTTTCCCAAACATGGTTTCTGTCATTTTGAACAGACAAACATTGTACTGATAAGTTTGGTTTTCATTAGTTATCTGATGCTATGAAAAGGGGGTGACGTCATGATTGACAGCTGCTCTGAGTGATGTATCGCAATGATTGACAGCTGCTCTGAGTGAAGTAGTCGCGGAGGCACCCGCAGACTTGTTTTCGGGAATTGTGCGTAGAGTAGGAACGTCAAAAGGAGAGTAACTTTTAATAACCGTGATCGTCTGTTTAAAACCTACAAAACCTCCATACCACGGCTCCACCGCCCGATCACTACTGAGCAGACTCTGCAAATTACGTCACCAGCACAAGATGGTAGCGCCCATATCCGGGATATAATTTGACTAAATTTTTGTACAGTGGGAGTAAGTGGAGACACGTCGTCCATCTTCATATACAGTCTATGGTGCAGGCAGCAATCCTATGTGATATTGTAGTTTTGCCTTTTGGGTTATTAAAATAACACAAATGAAAAGGAAAAACGATCAGTTGATAAACACGCAATTCTGCAGCAGTGGTCTCCGCCAGCTCCGATTCAGGCAGGGAAAGATATGCACTATTAATTTACTTTTTTCTCTCTTTTTCTTCCTTCGAACAATTGAATATCGGCTCGGAAAACGCAGCCCTAACCCTAGTAGGAAGCCACCGATGTTATGCCAGGAAACCACTGAATTTATAAAATAGAAAGAAAAAAAAGATTTCTTTATACTACATATGATTCGCCATGGTACGCCCTCCCAACGGTACACTCGACACGAACCAGAAAATAACGTTCCGGGTCCACCCCAGTCAACCCTTCACAGACGAAGACACTCACCTTCCTCAAGCCTCTGAAGCTTGGCATGTGTTTCCCAGAGGAGCGGCTGAAGACATGCGGGAGGAGGGGAAAGAGAGAGAGGAGGTAAATAAACAAATTACGCCAGATTACAACAGACGGCTCCGCGTGGACCAATGAGAGCCAGTGATTGAGATCTCAAAAGACACTCACCCTCCCCCATCTTCGCGGTAGTTGTCCAGGCCCTCGTCGTACGACTTGGACCGCTCCGTCTGGGCGGCGGCATCAGACTCCAGTAGAGCATTTCTGAGGGACTCTGGAAAAGGTCACACATAGAAACACACAAGATATGATGGCCGCAGGGTAAATTAGAACGCAAGCAGTGAAACTAATTTGCAGACCGGTTTGTTTTTGTTTGTATAATAGCGAGAGTATTCAGGCAATGTACAGTAACAACACGGTCTTATAGGCTGACATGGAAGTCAACTGGTTAATAGGATTGGCGTTTGTGTTTGCCGTGTTCGCAAGGTAAACAACAGGGTCTGCCAGCACTAAAGGCCACTACTGCGATGTGAATTCTGCATGAGTGCTTCGAGGGACTACCAGGACAGAGATAGGCAGTTGGCCTTCCCTTGCAGTGGTACAGAGTGAGGTTAAGACTAAGGTAGAGATTAAACACAACTCATTTCAGATGCATAGCAGCTAGCAACTTGGCACAGGATAATGCATATTGATCTTTTGTGTTGCATCATAGCACGCAATTGGGTTGGGCCAATGGAGGACTCTCTTCAGTACAGTTACACCAGCTGCATGCCCGCCGTCGTACCATTTGGTGCGGTAGCGGCCACACAGGCAGCCAATCTCCACAGCCGCCCTTACCTTGGTCATGTGACAGCTGCCGTCGAATGAGAGGGGAGGGCGTGGCCGGGCTCAGGGTGACCGCGGCCTGGGCCGGAGCGACGGATATCACCGCGGAAGCTGGGATGGAAGTGACCTCGCGGTCAACGCTGGGGCTGGCCGGCTCGTCTGTGAATCACAACACGCATTACGTCACGTTGCGGCATACGCTCACAGGGACGCGAGCGGCTCGCAGATTACGGCACGCAGACATCACAGCTGCATCGCCTCCCTGCGGAGGGCTTAGGTCATGAATTGGGTCATGATTTTGACGCTTCGCCCCATAATCAGCCACTGTAGCAGCATTACAGGATAAGAGCGGTGGACTGTTATCCCGTAGGACTCGCGACTGCTCCACACAAAAAAAATCACACAGCCCCATCAGGACGACGGGTCCTATGTTGACATGCTCCAGTAATGGAGAGAGCGAGGGAGACGATCTGGGGAGACGGAAGTTCGCGGCTCTCCAGCACCGCCCACTCTTGGCACTGTGAGGCCTGAGGAGTGCAGAGCTGCTCTCTGCAGCCTAGGGGGCTTTTGGAGCTAAATTTAAAAGCAAACGTCCTACTTTTCCAGCCTGTGCCCGGCTTTGAACCAGAGCATATGAAAAAGGGGGTGTAGGCAGCGCTCAATAGAAGATCATGCACCATACCCCATTTAGATTACACACACACACACACACACACACACACACACACACACACACACACACACACACACACACACACACACACACA
>JAOPJH010000131.1:3755742-3769575 GCA_027122575.1 Merluccius polylepis | reverse complement strand
CACACACACACACACACACACACACACACACACACACACACACACACACACACACACACACACACACACACAGCAGGTGCGTCAACAACATTCAAACTGTATGTAGTGCCACCAAAACGAAAGAAATCACAACTCCCATCTCGCCTGCCAGCCCCCAAAGGGTGCCGACTAGGACCCGGACAAGACCACATTAAACGCACACAAGTCATTTTGGCCTTCATCTGGTCTCACTTGTGAGCAAGTGGGATGCTGCTGGTCATGCTTTTCTCAATATATAGTATAAATGTATGTAAAACATGTTGCCTTTTGTGTGACAAAGCTCTGTGTTGCATAAACGTTTAAAAATAATGGATTTTCCCACCTGAAGTCACACCAACTCCTCTCATAGCAAATACATTGGAACGGTCGAAACGTACCAGATTCCTCAAGCTGCAGATACTGACATTCACAGTCCTCACAGGCGCTACACCAGGCCACCTGGTCGGACCACAGCCACCCCAGCCAGGGGCTCTGCCGTCGGCCCAGCCTCTCCACCAGCAGCATAGTACAACAGCATAGGACACAGGTTCTCCTGTTCCGGCTTCATCTAAAACATGTTCCTTCTCGGGTCCTTTTTCGCCAGGGCCGCCAGTAACCCCCCCCCCCCCGACGTATTAGTTCTGCGTCATGCAGCGAGAGGTTTGTAACACGTATTTAAATTACAAAATGTCGGCTACTCGAGCCCCTCTGGCTATCCTCCTCTTCTGAATCTTGGAATGACACAGCGAAGTACAACACGCCAATATCCTCTTTCATGCCCTTAATTCCTCAAAGAGCAAAACATGGCCATATTCCAACAAAGAAATAAATAATGTCATCGTCGTCTTGCTAACCGAAGGGAAAAAAAGTGACCCGTGTTGTCGCCTAGGCTAAAACCGTGCGATCTGACCACTCTGAGCTGCCATCCGGGCCATGGGAACTCGGGCTGACCTCACACGACGGGTGCCAAGACCAGCGGCCATTCAAATGACTCATTGATGGGGACCCAGAGGCCTGGTCAATCAGAGCTCTGTTCTCCTGGGCCGGGCACCGGGCCCAGAGCGGTGGTGGTGCTGGGGGGTGTGTGTGTGTGTGTGTGTGTGCGCGTGTGGGGCAGCATCACCGCCGTCACCGCACGCTTTGTGTGCACCTGGACCACGGGACCTGCTCACCAACATCATCCACTACACCCCCCCCGACGAGTGATGGAATAGACCACCTGACCTGACCAGAACATGTGTTGAACAGACTGATTCAGTCTTATTTTTCGTTTTGCTAGAAAATGTTCAAGGGCAAAACAAGGTGTTTTGAAAACACTTTTTTACAACATATTGTAAAACTTTAGAGCATAATGGTCAAATGAGAAACTATACTCAGACATGCTTCATCGACAGCTGTTTTGGAAATCCACAACCCAAGGTTGTTGTTTTTTTAAGTAGCACAATCAACTGGCAATAATTACAAGCCACAGACAAAACCAAGCAAGTACAATCTAATTAACACCACAAAACAACATCAGTGACTTTCCCTGTGTTATCAAACATAGGCCTGCATTGATAAATCATGCAGAAAGTTTTGACAAGGACTAAATGTAACCCTGAATGTATGCCAACTCTGAAACTTCCCTCCCGAAGGACCAAGTATGAGGCTGTGATGATCTCACAGCCTGTGACCTAGTTTCTCCATACCTGCAGTGTAATGGTTTCAAACATCTGCCCTTAAAGAGTAGCCGCATGAGCACACCACATTTATACATCACTATTCAAATGATATGCATGTGTACATCACAACCGAGTCTCAAACCTTCCAAATTAGCTAGATGCACTGCATTATAACATAGTAAAGCTATAAATATATTCTTACAAAAAAGATTGAGCACACATTTTAAATCTCTACATCACTATCAATATGAAATACACGTATGTATACTTTTGTCTGAAAAAGTCACACATTGTTCCCAAAAGTAGCTATAAATATACACTACATTATAAAAACAGACTAAAGCTATAAATATATATGCTTACTAAAATAAGCAGCGCTGAGCACAGTGTTACTACAGCCCGCCGTTGTTGCCATGACAACCCTTACCGATGAATGGAATGGAGTCCAGTGATTCGTCCAGGTTGCTGGAGCAGGAGGCCAGCCGCTGCTCGTCGAGGCGCCGCATGTGGATCTCCCGGCGGGTGTCGTTGGGGAGCCAGCACGCGGCCACGTCCGCCGCCGGGTCCCCGTCATCGTTCACCGCCAGGATGTAGGACTGGTGGCGGAGGGGGCTGGGGGTCTTCCCATGGGGAGGTTTCTCCCTCAGGACAACCCCGCCCTCGCCGGCGCTCCGGCCGTTCACGTGGCTCTGATGGCTCGGCGGGCCGGTTTTCAGGATACCAGGCCTCTGTGGCCTCTGCTGCGGGGCAGAGTAGGAAGACGGCCGGTATCCTAACGCTGTTGCCTCTCTGCCCGACTCTGCAGCTTTTATGGTCTCGGCCCGCACTCGGCCGGTAGTGTGATGGGTAGTGTGGCCCGCGTGGTTCGCTTTGACAGCAGCTCTTTGGTCGGCGAGGGAAGGTTCGCCGCTGGTGCTCTTCCCAAGATGTGAGGATCTGTCTGAGAGCATGGGAGAGGAGCGGGTCTGGAGGGCTTCTGGTCCTTTGGGGTAGAGGGCAGGGTTAGGGGGTCCCCGGCTGTTGCCCCCACTGTAGGCGGCGGAAGGCCTGTAGACGGACGACTGCCTAGGGACAGACTGTCTGCCGGGTCTCGGACCTTGGTCCACCCTCCCATACCCACCCCTCCGGTCCATGGGCCGCACCAGCTCTGCCGGGTCAACGTAGTCCGTGGACCGTGCGCGGGCTTTGTGTGTGAGACCGTCCTGAGACACACTGCGAGGGGGCCAGTTGCGGGGGTGCATGGCCCCCTCTGCCCCCGCGCACATGCGGTCCTGGGAGGCGCTGCGCGGGGGGATCTGGAAGTGGGGCGGAGGTCCGTGGTAGGAGCGGTCATGCGAGGTGCTCCGGCGGCGGCGGCCGCCTCCCTTGGGGGCCCAGCCTCCCGGGGGAATGTGTTGGGCTGTGCTGAAGGAGTTGGGGCCGCCGGCCCGCAGGCTGTCCAGCCGCTCCTGGATGGTACGGCTGGCATGCGGGTGGATGCCCTTATTGTCGATGTACTCCCTGTAGGTTTGGTACGTGCGCCAGTCGATATTTTGGTGGTTGGTGGGGAAATGGGGTGGCGCGAGGCCGTACGGAACCGGCCCGGGGTAGACGTCCACTTTTCGCGGCGCGGGGTACTGGGAGACCGATCGGGGCCGAGCCCTGAGGAAGGCGGGGTCCACGTAGTCCATTCGGTGCGAAGGCCCCATGCGGCCCGCGTGAGCCATGTCCGGGGGAACCACTACAGTCCTCAGGCTGTCGTTGCGCATGCACACCGCCATCTGGCTCCTTGGGTAGGAGACGGGAGGCGGCGATGGGGGCACGGTGATCTCCTTGCGGTACCCAAGATCCGAAGGCGCCACCGAGCCCCTGCACGCCTGCCCTGATGGAGGGGGGATGTCCGCGGCCATGGCCGGAGGCTTACAGTCTACTCGGGGGTAGCATAGAGGAGGGGGCACTGGTATGTGACAGGCATTCCCACTGTACGGGTTGTGACTCCGGTGGTACGCATCCTGGCAGTAGGCCTAGGGGGAGGGGGAAAATGAACACGACAACGTCAGAAGTGCAACACTAGGAGCCACATTTGCAATTATGTGTAATATTTAACAATGTGCTACAAAATGCTTGGGCGCAGAATCAAGCACTAGACTTCCAACGCTACTGCTGTGTGCGTGTGTGGGCGGTGCTTGCAACACGCGTGTGGAGGCGTTTCGTAGTTCATTGGCGTCAATGTCATTCAGCTGTTCCTTTTCTTAGCATTTCTTATGGAATAATTCACAACGCAATGTCCTATTGACAGTAAGAACATATACATCGCTCCCCAAGAAATTGCTACCATGACGACAGCAAGATAGTAACACAGGACTTTCCCTCCAACACTAAAACATATCACTGCAAACACCACCGGTTGAAATAATAGCATTTAAAATCATTGCTGTGATTACCAGCATTGCAAATGTATCTATGGCATTAAAAACAGAGTTGACGACTGTACATAGGATTTTTATTCAAACCCATCATTAAAATGTACCTGGTCGAGGTTGCCCAAATGAACACACTGCACCCACCGAAAACATTCTTGTGTTTATCTACCCATCGTTTGTTAACATTTTAGAACACCACATCGATGTTTAGAAGGTCCTATGGCATTTAAACTATGCAACAACGTGGCTGAAAACATTGTGATTACATCTTTTCTCTTGGCTTCCCATTAAAAGTCAAGCCAAGTGGATTTTGACCCCACTACACTACATGTCAAATCTCAGCATTACACAATGCTGTACATGCCAATGGTAATCTGTGCCGGCCCATGTCCCTCCCTTTGTAAGCATGGCGGTACTGGTCAAGTTCAGAGGTCAGTGCCTTTTATCTCACTAATTCATTTTGGCATGGGGGATGAAAAATGGGGCGAGGCCAGGGTGAGATTCCAGCTAGACGGCCGTTCGTTCGTTCTGCCGAATCAAACAGGTACTGCGGCCAGTACTGTACGTCGTCCATTGGCACCGGCTACATGTTAGAATCATTTCCACAGAGGAGGGTTACAGACGACGGGTTTTAAATCCAGTCCACAGCCTCTAGTCATCAGCGCCATCAATCAGGCATCCAATACAATGACAGCATGCATGACAGATGCACAAATCACGACATGTCATCAAGGGGCGATCGTGCCCATCGTTTGCTTACCAGATCCGAGGTTTCCAGAGAAACAGGCTGGCGTTAGAGCGAGAGAGGGAAATACAAGAGCCGTAAGAAAGCAGGGCAGAGAGGGAAGAGGCAAGCAGAGAAAAAAAACGACACACACACGCACACTGGGAGGAAAGAGAACAGGCTGACAGAGGAAATGTAAAGTGTGAAATGGGCATTGCTTCGCCTGGTCTCGAGCACGACAAAAAAAAAAACACAAACACTAGAGCCACACGGGAGGGATGGCAAAAGAAGACGTGGGAGATGTGTCAGGGGGGGGTCGTCACGCTAGCGGTGTCACCTGCTTGTGTCGGCTTGCCCAGGGGAAACGGCAGGAGCAGAAGCCTGCCACCCATTACTGCTGTTAAGTCTCCATCTCCCGGTTCTATCCGTCTACCGCCAGAAACGCTGTGCTCAAGTGAGCAAGCCGCCTCTGGTCTCCGTCTCTCCCTCTTGCGCTCTCCCTCTCCCTCCCGCTGCTGTTGCTGCTCACATGACAGAGGCAGCAGCTGCTGATTATGAATTCAGTTCAGATGCAGATACAGCCCTCCCCGCCACTCCTACCTTGCCTCTCACTCTCCTTTAGCGTCAACCTGTTCAAAACCCAGCATGATCAGCTGACCGTGGCTGGTTGTCAGTCAGCCAGTCGTTTTCACTTTCTTTTCCTCCCATTTTATCCCGTTATTTCTTCTGCCTTTCCAGCTCGTGGATCACCTCCCCCCACCCTCTCTCCACTCACAACCGTGTTGCCTTTGCTAAGCAACTGCTGCCTGTCTCTAGGCAGTCGGTGTGTGCTGCCTGCGCCTCCTATGGTGTCAGTTCAGCCAGCTAGCGTCTGTGATAATCCCCTTTCTAGTGGACTGTACCGTCTGCTTTTTTTCTTTTAATAGGATTTTTATGGACGGTTGGCACATTACCGATGCTCAGCTAACTCTGTGTCCAGTGGTTGCTAGAGCAACAGATGACTGGAACTGTTTGGCTTAAGAATGAATGTGAAAGGAGGGGGAGGAGCCAATAGGGTAGAGTGAGAAGTAGCAGCCAATAGGATATCAGTCAGGCAAAGACAGGGAGCTGGTCAAAGGAAGTGAGTAATATGGGTGTGTAAAGGGCTCTTCTCTGCCATAAACAGGACATTACCAATAGAGGCATGTAGTAGTGTACATCTTAGATGTAGATTGTGAAACTCTGTAACATAATGGCAGTGCATATTAAATCACCTCAAAAAAATGTTCATGCATAAAATGACCACCAGCGGTTTAGTGGCGATACTTGTGGGAGAGAACGTGATTATAATTGCATGACATATTGATTTTCCATTCCTGGAGAGTATTATTCAAGCAGTTTCATGCACAGCATGCTCCCAGTTGAGAAATTCAATTATATATCAAGTCAATTATGGTGATGCACAGTGGCCATAAAGGGCACACAGAGGAAGTGTTTGGGCAAAGCAGATAGCCTGACATAGTCTGACATAATATCACTCATCATAAATAGCCTGTCAGGGCATAAAAGCCTGGGGAAAGCATCAAATACAGGCAGAGTACTCAGTGATTTGTTATAGTTGTGCACAAAATACAGCTAGTAAGTTTGCAAGCCACATTTAATTTTCTTTTAATTTTCTTTGTTAAAGCACATAAATGGTTCATGCATACTAAAAGCAAGGCATAAAGATAATCAAGGTTTTATTGTGGCAGTTTTGAGAAGCAAAGTTTTCGTTTAATTCACAAAACTGCGACAATATGCCAGGAGAGAAGCCAGCGACATATTGTTCCCATTCCATGTAAAGTACAAGTTTAAACATACACGTCGGTTTAACAGGGAAAAAAACACACCCAGGGACATGAAGGCAATCCTTCAGATGTCAGTAGTCTAAAAGGAAAAACAGGTTCAGCTACTTAACAACAGAGTTAAAATTTTCAGCATCATTGCCCTCTCGGCTGCTGAACATAACCCCCTCTATTCTAATCCAGCCGAGCCGACAACCTCATTACAACAAATCACCAGACACAAACATAAGATGGAGAGGGAGGCAGAACGAGTTCTAGGCGGCACACATTAAAGGCTTTATAGCTATTCACCTTCAAGGCCCAACTCATATCATACGCTTCCAATAACCCCCCCCCCCCCCACCCCAAAAAAAAGGGGAATCCGTTTTAATAAGCTCCTATAATCTGCAAGACTGAACAAATGTAAGCATCATTTTTGTTGGGAAAGTTTCCGCACTGCTGTTTCACAACGAGGCCATCGATGAAGAACTGGGATGGGTAGCTGTGGTGTGGCCTGGTTAGGAGGCCCAGATAGAGCCCGGGTGGGAGGAAACCACAGCCTGCCTCTTTCAACTGTTGTCCCAACAGTGCATACACAGAACTAGAGCATCACACTGACACCCAATCACATGCATAGTGGCAATCACTATGGAGCGGGAGGGAGAGACAGAGCTCCTCTTGTCTTAAACAGGCAGGCAAGAGCGGGAAGTGAAACCCAATCGGACTTGAGGGCAGTTAAGAGGAACTTACCAGCTGCAGTATGTCTTCGTCTTTTGGCATCACACAGAGTTCGAGAAAGGAACCACTGTAGGGGGGAAAGAAAAAAAACAATGGTATCAGTATTTATTTATTTGTTGTTTATTTGTCTTGCATAAAATGTTTCTAGCCTAAGCTCATGTGCAAAGGGGTCGCACGCCTTTCTTCAATAAAAGGAAGATACAGTACAAAGTTAACGTTATATGATACAGGTTTTAGAATATAAAATACAGTAAACAAAGTAAACACAGATAGTCATCACCTATATCGCATGTGTGTGTGTTTCAATAACAAGAGTTAGATTACAGACAATACAACAATGCAACTGACAAAATTATTTAAATGACTCAATCAAACTCACCTCTCTTGGATTAAGGCGATAACATCAGAGTAGGTTTTCCCGAGGATACTTGCGCCATTCACCTTCACTAACCGGTCTCCTGTTGGTGGTTTGAAAGGGAAAAAAATAATAAGCCCATTGCATCACCAGACGGATTTACGATCCGTTTTTGTATCATCGTTGTGTGGAACAAGAACTCCTGTTGAGGAGGAAGTGTGGCTTTGGCAGTCACAACTATGAAATAGTTTGTGTGAGCGCAAACAGGCTACAGTCAGTCACATGACGCCACTGGGTTAGCAACAAGCGAGCGCCACTGGGACAGCAACCACCGAGTGCCACTGGGACATCAGCATTCACGGATAGAATAGGAGAAGGGAGACTGGGATACGGGAGGCTCAAGTGGTAGCGGTGAAACAAACAGCTAGACGGGTTCATCGCAGACTGTAGGCCACGCTCCAGTGAGCTTGGCTTGGGGATTGATGAAGACCCATTACCTGTACACAGTCCCGCTTCATGGGCCCGACCGCCTTCTTTTACTTGCTTCACAAAGATGGTGTCCATTGGTTCTACCCTATTCCTCGGTCGCCCTGGCGACAACAAACAAAACAAAGCAAAAAAAGTCAGCCAGTCATGGGACATTTGCAACAAACAAATCAACTTGCTTAACCCCCCCCCCCCCCCATGCCCATCTACAATCTAACAGTTTTTTTTATCTGCATTTTGAAATCATTAGGAATCACACTATAACCGTCATTTGGTTAATTGCTGATAACATTTATTTGTCATGCCATAATACCCAACCCTCTCCTACATGACCAACTGAAAGACACAAAACGATGTTGTATATACATTTATGGATGAGAAACAAGAGTTTATAGTAATACATGTTGTAAAGCTTGTTCAGCAATTTTGAAATATCGTACGGGTTGGCAAATACATGAACAGTACAATCTGACTCAGACAGGGCGTGTGAGAAATAACATCCCACTCAAGACATGGTGGGAGATCAAAGCAAGGCCTCAACAACAATCACAACGCCACCTTGTGGCTGCCAGAGCGGCTACACAATAGAGTGAATGTGTATTAACAGTTAGTGGGAGAAACAGAAAAGTGTGTTGTGATGTTTGAATTGATGGAATCAAAAGACTTCTTGGCCTGTGTCCGTCCACACTGTTTTGAATGGAAATGGTAATTAAATGGCAGAGGGGTAAAAAAAATAAAAGGACTCTAAATAGAGGGATATTGTGTGTATTAGGGGAGGTGGATGAATACCACCAAAGAGAGGGAAACCTGTTTGCTCATGCTCCTCCTGTTTCCTAGCAGCTGCATGGTTGTGTATGCGAGAGAGCGAGAGAGCAGCCGAGTGATAGTGTGCTCAGCTGCACAACTCCCACTCATGACGGGAAAAACAGCTCTAGGCTCAATGCATCAGTCAAGCGCTACTCGTTTTCAAATGTTACATGATGCACGTTTCTTATTAAATGCATTACTTGTTTCATTCAACACAACAAGCTACACCTTTTCTGCTGGTAGTCAATATGCAGAAATGGAACATCGAGTATCAGATAGGAAATACTCAATGCCAAGACTTTTATTCACATGCAATTATCAGCAGCATAATCTGACCGTGTGCAGGTGTGGATAATTTAATTTGAATGCATCTCTCATACACCAATCTACTCTCATCCCAGATCTATGGGGTTGCACACAACAGCCATGAGAAATAATGCTAGCACACATCCACTGTTTTCCCTCTCTTGAACACATGGCATTACACAGCCACATCTTTGGGATTGACATTACGTAATCTGCAACAGGAGACCTGTCCCCTACAACACAAACAAAGCATTATATCATGTGCCCTCTAGTGGCAGATTGTAGAAGTGCAGCTGTGGCTTTTTTTTTAAATGCATGCTTTGTTTGAATACCTCTTGATTCCACATGAACGTTCACCGGCTAGTATGCAAATTTCAGATTTTGGAAAAAGCTGGTCTAGGCGTCCCGTGATTTATTTTCTGTGCAACCTTTAGTTCCCTGCCACAACACCACTGAATATCTACTGAAAACATAACAAAAACAAAACATAACAATAACAGCCTTTTAATAAACTTAGATTCCGGACACGGTGGGTGGGGGGGGGGGGGGTTGTTTAGGCGTAATTGGTTTACAATTAACAGTGCATTTTAGTTAAAAATTAACATTGATGTTGGGGTGTTGGATAATTAAGTATTCATAAAATGATTAAGATCATAAAAAGCAGTTAAAGGCAATCGCGCGAAAGAATGACGCTTGTTATATTAGACCCCTCTAAAGCGTGTTCACGGTCGTCCTCCAGACTTAAAAGGATTCTTTAAATTAAAGGTCACATTAAACACAGCTGCCGAGTGACTAAGACATTCTCTTGTGTCCGTGTCAGAGGAATCTCCTCAGTGAGTCAGCAAACCGACTGCATTACCTCGTCAACGTTGTCCACTGAACAAGGGACGTGTGGATTGAGTATGTTGACCAAAAAAACCCACCTATACTGTACGTTGCTGAGAGCGGAGGGCCGTGGTGCTAGGACAGTTGGAACAACAAACACAAGGGGCGGAGGGAAAGTGCGACGTGAACAAAATCTTCAAAATCAAAACCAAATCTTAAGTGTGGCGCTTTTCCCCATGAGTCGTGAGAGAAAGCCTTGTCTTGTGAAACTGCAGACTCTAATGCAATAAGAGGAATGAGCGACGTCCTGAGCCCGAGCGGTGGCTGGATCAGGCTTGTGTTCGTAGCCCGCCAGCCTTCATCTGCTGGCTGTAAATAAGTCTCTCTGTCAAGCGTTATGCAACCAACAGAATAATTCAATATGTGCTCCCCCCGTTAGGTCTGATTAACACACGCTGCAGAGCACATAGTGTTCGCTGACGTGCATGAGCGCAGAATCGCTCTGACGTGTGCTCATTCTCATGGGGGGTGTGTGCTCGCGCGTCGTCTTACAAATCTCCGCAAGACCTTGTTTACCCAGAAACCCTTGCGACACGTGCAGATATGCTAAAGCTAATCAGTGGATGCTTTGGCCTTTCGTCAACAACACAGGCAGGGAATAGTTCTAAATCAGACATGCCATTGTCGGGGGTGGTTCGGTTTAATCATTAATCACACTTCCTAGTACAACTGATTGCATGTCGGGCCAATTCCATATTATAGATTCCTATTAACAACCTGATTAGAACATCAATGTGCTGTATCACCAGGTTGACCAGTTGCTAACTCCACAACGCAAGAGCTATACACAGGTAATCTTGGAGACTAAGAATTATTTACGAGGAAACTTTATACAACCCTGTGGTAAGAAGAGGTAGATCTCCGACTGACCAAAGCAGTGAGAATGCAAATCAACCATGAGGGGATGGCCCCACCAGGATTATCTGTGGTTTGGGCTGAGGTAGGGTTCATAAACACAAAAAGGAAATCTGAAAGTGATAGCACTTAATGATCACTTTCATAGCACATGAAACAGAATCAAGAAACTGCTCCAGAGTACTTCCTTGCTTTCCAAGTCCCAACACATGGCAGAAAAAAGCGAAAAGGCAAATCGTGGAAATCTATTTAATTTGTGTTGAAATGTAAACCTTTTGGCCTGGCGAAGGCCATGTTCAAGGAGGTCGGGATATTTGTGAAAATTTGAAGAGAGCACCGTCACTAGGCCACTCTGTACCCCCCCTGCTGTCGGGTATACAGCAGACACACACACACTAAAAAAGTAAAAACAAAAACAAGGCCTTCTGACGGTCTCTCTATGTCGAGTGCACCAGTACTCCCCTAGCCACTCCCCTACCAGCATGGGAACAACAACACAGTGACTCCGGCACAAAAGAGAAGGCCGGTGCAGGACACAAACTGATGCCACTGAGCAAACCTTTTCATGGCCCCACAAAGGTCGGTGACACACAGCGGCTACATTGTTTGTGGTGCATAAGGAAGTAAAAAAAAAAAAAGAAAGAAAGAAAGAAAAGAGTGGTTAGATTAAGGGTCATAATAAGTGGAGGGCACAGTGCTGAGTCAGCAGGGCAGACGTGGAGAGGTACAGAGAAGGGTGTTTTCTTTTTTTTTTTTTCTGCTTACCTCGACTGCCACGGTCCTCCTCCTGAAAAAGAGAGAAGGAAAACAGATGCTTAGGTGCCGTCCTTGCCTAGAGACATGGAATTTCACACTTCGGCATCGTGTGTTTTTACTCTTAGTATTACCCTCTTAAGTGAGTGAGCATAGTTAAGTAAACAGAAGTGGGCACGGTGTGTCGTGTCGGCATATGATGACGATGACGACGATGATGCTGGTGGTGGTAGTGAGGGGGGCGGTGGGCTTACCGGGAAGGAAGGGTGCACGGCCGACTCTGGCGGGTAGACGATGAAGTGACGCAGGGTGAAGCCAAAGCCCTGTGCGGTGCGGCATAGGCGCACCACCTTGGGCCCCGGCCACGAGAAGGTCTCCTCCTCCGACATGTAGGGCGCTGCAGACGGCTCCGCCGGGTCGGCCCACTCTGAAGAGTCATTCTGCGGAGTGACTCAGTACATTAGGGACATCATAAATCATGAATGTGATTTGATTGTAGGGCTGCGACCATTATTTTCATAGTCGATTAGTCTAACCGTAATTTTTTCGATTAATCATTTTGTCTAGTCAAAATGCCATGAATAATAGCAAATGCCATCACGAGTGACCAGAGTCCAAAGTGATTGCGTCTTAAATTAGCTTGCTGTATCTGACAAGCAGCTAAGAAAAAGTTAAGTATTCATTTTATAACGATCCATGAACCAAACATTTGAGTAAACGAAAAATGTGATTTGATCACTTTTCTGTCGATTGACTAAATCGATTAGTCATTTAATCGTAGCAGCCCTATTGGATTCTAAACGTTAGCATCGTCTGGTCAAGAACATTTTTCTTAAAAGATAGCGACTCATCAAATGTTTCAACGGAGGATTAAACTGTCGTGACTCGTTACTGTAATGTCAGAAAATACTATTTATTGTTATCGTGTTCCCCACTGCACGCGTTTCAACAACAGACCGGTGCTGCAGAGAGCGCAAAACACGGTCGAGTGGGTCACTCATAAAACGTTACGCAGACACCTTAGTGCCTCCAGTGTTAACGGTCAAACTAGGGTGTCTCGTTGCCACAGCTTTAGTGGAGAGTATGTAAAAGAGCACCCGTCCCCCACCCCCCCCGCTGGTCTTTGGACACCAGCCCCACTATTTACAGGCTATTTATAGCCTAACACCTTTGTGACAACGTGCGACGACCACCACCCCTCGCCTCCAAGCCCTCACCGTTACTCCTTCTCCATCATCTCAGGTTTCTACTTATAGTAGTAAAGACTGGAAGAAAAGTCTGTTTGAATGGTCATGCACTCCCAGTCCAAAAAAAAAAAAAGTCCCTTCAGCCCTACCCCTCTCAACTAAACACTCCTCCCCCTTCTGTACCCTGGGCGAGAGGGAGGAATTTGATGAGCTTGCATTTCCCACTATCCCTACTAGCTTCAGAGCTGGAGTGAGTATAAGAATGGCTGAAAATAAGGCAGAACCTGTAAGTTCACCGAACACCGTTAAAAGAAATGGCAGAAATAGCCAGGAGCCGTTACATTAAATGTCCAGAATATGCAAGTTTAAAAGTACACTTTGAATTTCAATTGATTGAATTCAACACAAAGTGATAAACATAGTTTTGCTAAACAAGTAAATTCAAGTAGACATGCAAATCAAGTTAAAAATCCAAGTATTACGGCTCGCTACAAAACAGTAAATATGTAAATTTGTCCCTGGGGTTAGCCTACTTTTGGAGAAAAGGTCAATCAAACAGCTAGAGGCTCAACACTAACGACACTCGCAGTGTTACTTTAACAACAAAAATCCAGACAAGTCAGTTTCAAAAATATGAAAACGATGCCAGATTACTTTTCAGTTTCAAAAACATGAGCAAAGGTGAATTTAGGCTCACTCGGAGTCACGATCAAAAGGTAAGATTACCGTTGTGGAGGAATGCTCGGCGCAATGTGGGCCTCACATTCCATTGAAATTGAAATCTGTGTGTGTGTGTGTGTGTGTGTGTGTGTGTGTGTGTGTGTGTGTGTGTGTGTGTGTGTGTGTGTGTGTGT